>VZRI01013047.1:94012-113086 GCA_013397515.1 Upupa epops
CAGAGTAGAGGGGGAGAATCACATCCCTCGACCTGCTGCCACACTTCTGATGTAGCCCAGGATCTGGTTTGCCTTCTGGGCTGCAAGTGCACACTGCTGGCCCATGTTGAGCTTTTCATCCACAAGCACCCCCAAGTCCCTCTCCTCAGGGCTACTCTCCAGCCAGTCACTGCCCAGCCTGTGTCTGTGCTTAGCATTACCTCACCCCAGATGCAGGACCTTACACTTAGTCCCATTAAACCCCATGAGGTTGGCTTGTGCCCACCTCTCCAGCCTGTCCAAGTCCCTCTGGATGGCATCCTTACCCTCCAGTGTGTATGCTGCACCACACAGCTTGGTGTCATCAGCAGACTTGCTGACAGTGCACTCAATGCCTCTGTCCATGTCACCAACAAAGATGTTGAACAAGATCGGTCCCAGGACTGATTCCTGAGCGACTCAGCTTGTCACTGGCCTCCACTTGGACATGGACCCACTGACAGCCACTCTTTGGGTGCAACCATCAAACCAGTTCTTTACCCATCTAGTGGTCCACCCATCAAACCCATGTTCCACCAGCTTGGAGACCAGAATGTGGTGCCATTATCTTCCATGACTCCAGCAGCTGGAGGCCTTTGCAGTCCCTGAAGGCAGATGATTTGGAACAGCAGTCTGTCAAAGGGAGATTTTCTTTCTACAACCATTGTTAATACCTTTGTTAGAGGAACACATCCCTGCCACTGGAGTTTAATCCATCATGGAGAATCCTGCTTTCATCAATGTAGGGAAGCTTTCTCTCCTCCAGGGGCATTCAGTGCAAGAAGAGCTCTGCATTTGGGAAGCACTGTATGTTTCTCAGGCCAGTGCTCTCCTTAGGCCCTTGCTTCTGTGCAGAATTAATGGCATGTTTACAGATGCTTGGTGTTGCTGCTAGGTGTTACTGTGTGCCTCTTGCTTCTCTGTCCCTTTGCAGAAAAGTTTAGCTGTATCTTGGAAACCTGTTCTGGAGAGAAGCAGATTTAAACTGCCTGGGCAGTGTGAGGAAGCAGACCAGGCAGGCAGGCAAGCTCGGGTTCCTAGTTTCAGGAGAGTTTATGCTGAAGGAATTTGCCTTGGCATTCGGAATGGATGCTAATGAGATTGCAGTGGTTAAAAAAACCCACACAGCATGGGAGTTGATTAGCTGGACTCTCATAGAGCAGCCTGGTTTGTGTCTTGTGGGGGATGTAGCACTGTCTGGCACAGTTCTGGCGAGTTTTGCATTCATACAGTGCTGTCTGTTGTCTGATGTGTAGCAGGTGAGAGTGTTAACAAAGCTAGAGTATTTTGTCTTCGTAACAACATTAGGCTTTTCAAGAACTACCGGGTTCCTTTTGATGCTGGCAGACACAGACATGAATGAGTTCACTACCCAGGTTTTGCTAGTCACCACTTTATAAAGATGCTTTTGCAGTGCCACAAGCACATCTGTGAAAGCAGATGTGTGACCGCTTTCCTAATGCCAAAAAATGTGTGTTCACGTTCGCTTGTTTAAAGGCTGAGATTCTATTTCCAGTGCATCAGTATAGGTTGGGAACTGACCTGTTGGAGAGCAGTGTAGGAGAAAGGGACCTGGGGTCCTAGTAGACAGCAGGATGACTATGAGCCAGCAAGGTGCTCTTGTGGCCAAGAGGGCCAACAGCATCTGGCGGAAGGGAATCAGAAGGGGGTGGTGGTTAGCAGATCAAGGGAGGTTCTTCTCCCCCTCTACTCTGCATTAGTGAGACCACATCCGGAGTATTGTGTCCAGTTCTGGGCCTCTCAGTTCAAGAAGGACAGAGAGCTGCTGGAGGGTGTCCAGCATAGAGCANTGTTCCTGTGCGACTTGGTCTAGGTGATATTTCGAGGTCCCTTCTGATCCTCTCCATAGAAAGGCTAATGCCAGAGCAGCCTTCCAGGAACGATGAACTACTCTGGCTGTAGTTCAACATGAGCTCATTTTGTCATGGAGGAAGTGGTGTACAAGATTTTATTGCTGAAAGCATGATTTGGAAACCTTCTAGGAGGGCTTGCATTGAAAAGTGCTGCTTAATTCAGCCGGAACTACAGGGCTAACTGGCACGTCTCTTACTAATTCTTCAGATCTATAGATGAAGATTATACTTGATAATATGGTTTTCACACTTGCAAAGTGAAAAGGAAAGTAGCATCAGCATGTATACTGGCAGCACTTGGAAAAGCTGCATTATAATCCACAGTCCTAGAAAGAGTTATTTCTGGACAGTGTTTACTAAATTGAAATATTTATCACTTCAGTGGCAACCAGAAGATAGATCCCCCCTCTCCTGGCCAACTCCCCAGTTTCCACACTAGGCATGATGTTCTTGTGGTATAGCTGTGGTTAGTTTAGGTCAGCTGTCCTGGCCATGCTCCCTCCCGGCTTCTTGTGCAGCTCCTCATTTGCAGAGCACAGGAAACTGAGAAGTCCTTGACTTAGACTAAGCGCTACTTAGCAACAACTGAAACATCAGCGTTTCCAACGTTATTCTCACAGCAGATCTAAAATACAGCACTGCACCAGCTACTAGGATGAAAATTAACTGTATCCCAGCCAAAATCAGGGCATATATGTTAGTAAGGTGTGCAGAAACAGAAAGGACAAAGAAGTCTGAAGCTGATTACAGTCTTTGTCAGCCTAAATTCTAAGGCACGAGGTCTTTTCTGGAAGGAGGGTATTAGACAGTGTAATCGCAGTCTAATGGTTGCATATCACTGTATGATTCTGAAGAGCTAGGGAGGTAGACAAGGAACTTAAGAAATCTCAGTTCGTGTTTGAATGCCATCTCTGCTATCTGCTAAGAATAAAGGGGAAGAATATTGTGTCCTCAGTCGTAGATGAAGCCTGCGTTACTGGTGCTGCAGAATAAGTGCAGTGTTAACGTTCTGATTCTTTCAGCCATTTCTGATCAAGTCTTTCAGGCATCACAGATTTAACATCTTTTTTAAGCAAATTATTTTATGGCAGGCCTGGTAACCATAATAAGACCCCTTTAGACATTTCAAAATAAGCCAAATTCTGTTTATATCATTAAATAATTTCAATTCAGTGCAGAATTCAACACAAGATACAATTTGTTTATTTTCTTTTTTTTTCCTAGTGTTCAAGGGGGGGAATTTTTGGGTTTGATTTAATCTAATGCCTGAACAAAGTCCTTTGTATATTGTATCTGCATTTTAGGTCTAAAATAATGAGCAGAGCAACATGATCATCTAAACTGAAACTATTTGCATTCATTAGGAATTCCTATTAATAGCTCTGTTAATTCTTATGAATAGCTCCAACTCACTGTGTCTGTTCAACCCGTGACAACTTCTGGGTGCTTGAAAGGAAAGACAAAATATAATCAGTCCCGTTACAAAGTGGACATATTCTGGCTCTGTAAACATGTAGTTGATATGCTGAAGACAAAATCCATTTGTTGGAGACAAACACCCAGCACAAAACAGCTTTTTAAACAGGACTAGTTAGTTTGAAGCATCACTTGTCCATTTGTTCTCTACCTGTTGGTTTAGTTTGCACTTCACTGTGGAGCGCTGCTAGATCTTACTAGAAGGCATTAAAAGGCATTCTAGTAGAGGGTGATGAAGTGATAGCCACTGACAGCTCTTTGGGTTGCTTGTAACAACTACATCAGATGCCATAGCACTGGGGTAACTGAAACAGAAAAGTGGCCCTTGAGCTAAAACACTCCCAGCTGCTGGTTTGTGTCAGGAAAAATTGTGCCATTTAAATGGAAAAATGCTTGAGTCGGTGCTCTTCATCACTTAGAACTGGTTCAAGGAAGAAGATGCTATGGTGTTCAAAATCTGAATTGCGTCCTGTTGAAGGGTCAGGCTTTCTGCTCGTTGCAGTCATTCTCAGCTGAGATGGTACTAGACAGAAAATGCTCGTTTCCCATTAAAAAGTGTGTTTGCTCCTAGTTGACAAAGGACAGAGGAAAGCAAAGGAAGAAAACTGCCAGCATGTAGGGAAGAATTGGCAGTCTCTTGTCATTGTGCTCAGAGTCTGTAGATAATTCCTGCAGTTTTTCTCTCTCTCTCTTTTATGAAATGTACGTTAGGCAAAAGAGTAATTCATTGCCCAGAGGAGCCTGCTGCTAATTAGCTCCTTCAGCTGCTCATCTTTTTAGAGACAGATTGAAAGCTGCCTGTGCCTCACCAGGGGGGTTCTCCCAGGGTGGCCTCACAGTAGGGACAGACCATGGCCCCAGTACTCTTCTTGGCCAAGGGAATTGGGATGAGGCTTCTCCAGAGAATATGAGCATGCAGAGAGCTACTGCTGGGAGAGAGATGGGGATTTCCCCTTCTGCCTTAGAGCCAAAGCAAAAGGAACTGACTCATATGTGGATCATGTGGGTTGTTTTTTTCCTGGGAGGGATGTATTTCCAGTAGTTGTTTATCACGTTTATTTGGTTATTGACTCTGAAGTTAAGATTTAACAGTGGAAATTGTCTCATCAGATGTCTTCATGTTTTTACACTCTGAAATAGATTTCCTAAATTGACATTTTCTTTGTTTTGTGGACAGAAAATGTTTTTGAAAGATGCGTGTGGTTAGGGATTTTTATTGATAAAGAACAATCAGCAGGGTGGAACCCAGCCCTCTTGTACCTTTAACAGCACCCCTAATCCAAATCTTACACACCTTTATCCCGTAATAAGTATCTCTCCGTAATAAGTATCTCCCCTCCTTAAGAGGATGAAGTTTTCAGTTTGTTTTATTCCTTTTTGATATAAAATAAGCTAACACAATTCTGCATTAGGACTGTTGAATAATTCAATACGTTTGATGAGTGTAATTCATATAAATTAGTGTATGTGCTGTCTGCATGTGTGGCTCGTTCCCTTGAGAATGGAGGCAGTAGCATCAATCCCTCACTGGCACAAAATGAGCTGGAATTATTGATTCATTTGATTTAAAGTTGTGACCTTATTTTAACTCAGCTCATCACTTAGTATGGGCTAGGGACTGGGCAGTCTGTGAAATGAAACAGCAGCACCGGGCGTTTCTTCTTGCCTGTAGGATGTATAGGCTTTCTTTTTTCCTGTAGCTTTCCACAGCTGTCACATTAGCTTTGCACAGATGATAATGAGAAATGAGTTTGAGGTTCTGCATGATTATTTAGTTCTTCAGACCTGTGATTCAGATGATGTATGTTCCCGTTCAGCGTATTTTTTGGCAAAATAACTCTTGTTGAAAAGCAGTTATTTACGTAGTTCTTCCTAGTTGCCAGAGGCCATGGAAAATAGATGTTTACTTTGATTTTTATTGAGTTCTACTGTCTGATTCCAAACTTTCTGTTGGATATAACAATGCAAACTTTGATATCCGGTGTTTATAAAGTAGAAACAGTGCAACCACTTACCATTTCTGTGCCTTATACAATTTCTCAGACCTGGCGAAGCTGTGGCACCTACGTGCAACAGTCTTGAGCCGAGCAGCACTCTGTGTTAAGCGCTCATCCTCACAAACCGCCTGTGAAATACTTTTCTGGTTATAAGCTGAGTATCTAAATCTCAGAGGCTCCATTTTCAGTTATGAAATTAATGATTTCCAGTGAATTTTAGGGCTGACGGTGGAAGAATCAGTCCTTGGATAGCTCTGTTGGTTGCTTTGATCTAGAGCCTCCCCAGTAGAGTGAGTGTGGGCAAGGATGCGGAGCTTCGATTGGGAACCAAGCACGGGTTTCTCTGAGCTTTATAGGGCAGAGCTGTTGCCACCTACTGGAAGCAAAGAAAAGCTCCTTTTTAATAATGCCCATCACTCCTTAAAACAATGAACTCAAGGTCTCAATTTTTTCACCTGGATAGGTTTCAGTTCTGATGGCAGAAAGGCAACTGCTGTCAACACAGTGAGATAATTGCGGTCAACACAGTGAGATAATTGCGGAGTAACTATTCTGTGTCACAGAATCACAGAATTATCCTGCTTGGGAAGGACCTCCTAGATCACCAAGTCCAACCATCCCCACACCAACAAAAATCCTAAGTACCTGTAAGATTGAAACAAACACACACTAACCCCCTCCTTGCTGGCACTCTAGCCTGTCACGAAGCATCGTGTCTGCACAGTTCTTCAACACCTTCAGGTTTGGGGACTCCACCACCTCCCTGGGAAGGCCATTCCAGAACCTCACCACTCCTTCTAGAAAGAACTTATTCCTAAGATCCAATCTAACCCTCCCCTTCCTCAACTTCAGACCAGTGCCCCTGCTTCTGTCAGCAGGCACCAAGGAGAAGAGGCCAACACCCACCTCTCCACAACCTCCCTTCAGGAAGCAGTAGAGGGCAAGGAGGTCCCCCCTGAGCCTCCTCTTCTCCAAACTAAACCTGCCCAGCTCTCTCAGTCTGGTCCTCTAAACCCCTCACGAGCTTGGTAGCTCTCCTCTGGTCATGTTGCAGCATCTCAATGTTTTTCCTGTAGTGAGGGGCCCAGAACTGAACACAGGACTCAAGATGAGGCCTCATGAGGGCCGAGTACAAGAAAATGGAACATTAATAGGGCAGAAGGTTATCGCTAGACTATTAAAACATGAATTTTATATGTGTCAATCACTAAAACTGAAATAAAGCAGGGAATCTCTAAGAAAGGCATGCTAATACAGGTACTACTGGTCAGTTGTCTCTGCTTTTTTTGTCTTAGGTTCATCAAAAGAAGCAAATTCAGGAAATGATTGTTATACCCATGCACACCTCCCATTTTATTTCAGCGGAAACTTCGGAAGGAAATCTTTTATTCTCTCTCTCTGTCCACTGAAATATGTGGTTGATTGTGATTTTGAGCTTTTAAAAGCTCTATGGAAAATGATTTGTGTCCACTGATGGTTTGGCAGAGCGTGTAGGGCTCAGGGACTGCTGTGTGCCATAAACAACAAATGAACTAGCTGTAAAAGCCCAGCAGTGAGCCTGCAGCGGCAGAGCCTGGCCCGGGCTGCCTGCCGGGCACTGTGCTTGCAGGGCAGGCAGCATTTCAGGGGCTTCAGGACTGGAACTTGGCATATCAGTTATTTGGCTAACAAATTGAATCAGTAATGCCCACTTTTCGGTGCCACATCTGGTAAGTTGTTATAACTGTGTCAGTGTGTCCCATCTGTGCTAGGGGGTTGGGTAGGATTCGCTATGTTTTTCTAAGTTGAACTATGACAACTTGCCGTTCTCTACAGACTTCATATGCTTTCATATTGCAGCCTGGTGCATCTTCTCCTATTACTTATGTACATCCAAAAATTTGCAGTAGTTTTAAGCATTATGCTTTCTTTTCCTGATTCTTTATTGCTTTCTGGAGCATTGAGAAGCATTCAGGGAAACATGATTGTAACACAGAAATAGAATCACAGAATCACTAGGGGTTGGAATGGACCTCGAAAGATCATCTAGTCCAATCCCCCTGCCACAGCAGGATCACCTAGACCAAGTCACACAGGAACATGTCCAAGCGGGTCTTGAACATCTTCAGAGAAGGAGACTCCACAACCCCCCTGGGCAGCCTGTTCCAGTGCTCTGGTATCCTCCCTGGGTAGAAGATCCTGCTGATATTCATATGGAACCTCATCTGCTCCAGCTTGCACCCATTGCCCCTTGTCCTGTCACCAGATGACACTGAGATGAGCCTGGCTCCATCCTCCTGACACCCACCCCTCACATATTTAGAGACACTAATGAGGTCACCCCTCAGCCTCCTCTTCTCCAAGCTCAAGAGACCCAGCTCCCTCAGCCTTTCCTCATAAGGGAGCTGTTCTACTTCCTTCATCATCTTCATTGCTCTATGCTGGACACCCTCCAGCAGCTCTGTGTCCTTCTTGAACTGAGGGGCCCAGAACTGGACACAAGACTCCAGATGCTGTCTCACCAGTGCAGAGTGAGGGGGGAGGAGAAGAACCTCTCTCGATCTGCTCACTACCCTCTTTCTGATCCCCCCCAGGATGCTGTTGGCCCTCTTGGCCACAAGAGCACATTGCTGGCTCATAGTCATCCTGCTGCCCACTGGGACCCCCAAGTCCCTTTCTCCTCCACTGCTCCCCAGCAGATCAGTCCCCAACCTATACTGGTACCTGGGTTTGTTCTTGCCCAGATGCAAAACCACTTACCCTTGCTGTACTTCATTAAATAGATCCTGTTTCATTTGCTGCTTGAACTTCCAGCTAATATTTCTATTAAGTTACTTTCCTACTGAGTTACAACAACTTGGCTTTCTTTATCTTTGGCCTTTTTTGACCGTGGCCTTAGAACTACCTTCTGCACTTGCAACTCAAGTGATGCTTTTGGGGTGCAGACATTGCTTTGATAATGCCGTTGACATTCGCTGTACAGCACAAGCATCAATGAAGGGTACTTGTGAATGCAAGAGTCAGGATAGTGTTTGTTTTACTTGACTTGTCTAAAATTTTGACATTGAGCTGTCTTCTTGGCTGATAGAGATGCTGTTCTTACTGCTCCTTTATTACAGCTGGCCTTTGCCACTACTTTATAGAACAGACGTTGTTATGTCATACCTGCAATTCTTGCATGATGTTCTGATGATAATACTTTGATTAACAGGAAGGTATTGTTACTTCTTCAGCCCTACCCTCAGCCCTTTCCACCAGTATTCATGTACCATAGTTAAAAGGAGAACTGGTACTTCTACAGTGAATAGGCAGCAGGCTGATACTTCTGTTGCAGCAAAAGAACTTTGGAAATGCCAATTATTAGGTAAATTAAATGTAAAATCAGGAAAAAAACCAAACTATATTAAACAT
Source organism: Upupa epops (assembly GCA_013397515.1). NCBI lineage: Eukaryota > Metazoa > Chordata > Aves > Bucerotiformes > Upupidae > Upupa > Upupa epops. The sequence continues at coordinate 102,768 of VZRI01013047.1, forward strand.
TAGGAAAAGATTTATTTTATGGTAAGCATACTTGAAATTCTAAACTGCTGCATTTGCCATCCTAATCTTCAGCCCGGTTTGTTTCAGTGATTTAATTATTAAGTATTCATGCTGCAAGGAGATACGATCATAGTAAATGCTTTTAGATCTGGAAATAGAAGCTAGAAATTCATCAGTTTGATTACCCCAGTTCTGTCAGCAATTTGTTTGGAGCTAGGTGGCCCATCCATAAGATCAGGGATGACCCAGAACCTGCACACAGGAATACTGTGAGCAGCAGAACCACTCCAGCCCAGGGTAAGACTGGCAGCGCTGAGCTGTAGAGGGGCTTTGCACACAACCAAAATATTGAATATTAGTCCCATCATGCATGTTAAAGGCAATTGTCTTTAACAAAAAATACATTTGTGAGCACTTTTTGTCATGAAAGAGCTTGAATAAAATTATACCAGCCTGCAGGCACCTCTGAGCAATAGTGTGACCAAATCTGTCTGGGGTTTTGTGTGGCACAGGTTAACACCAGGAGTCCCCCAGGCTGACAGGTAGCCACCTTCCTGTTGATGTACCTCACTGAGATCCCCCAACGGTTCATCAGAAGAAGTAGTCAAATAGCTAATGGAGTCTCCCCTCCTTTCAAAGAAATAAGGGAAGGGGAAACTAATGATGCCTGGACGAAGGCACAGCTGCGTGTGCATGCTCATCTCTGAGGCTGCATGTCGCAAAAGTGAACTATTTCTGCACAACCACAGAAAAGCCACTAAAAAGCTTTATAACACCTTCTGGGGTCACAGGGAGTCCACGAGTCTTTCTCAACCACGATGGTTGCCAGGAGAGCAGTAATGGCTTATTTTGTTCCTGGAGTGGTTCTGCGCTATCTTTTTCCTGGTTCTTGTGCAGAGACAGCTTTGCGCTCATGATGTTTAACATTTGTGAAGTGGCATCTATTTCACAAGCAATTAAATGTTCCCAGATGCTGTTTCTTCAAGGGCTTGCCGTGTGCCTGTGCCCATGCTGTGCCATGAGACGTTTCTTTCCGGTTTGTGGTTGATTGCTGTGAACAGCACTGAAGGGAGGACTTGCAGCAGCCGACAAGGCGGTGGTAGCAATAATGTTCTTGTCCCAATGACTGCTGTGCTTGCAAGTTATCTCACTGAGCTGCTGCCCCATCGCACATATCATCCAGACTGCACAAACGCTTGATGCTTTAGGTGTTACAGCAGTGGGTCTTGCCCTCTACCATGTTGTGGCATCTTTTATACACTCCATGTGGTAGAATGCAGTGCTTTGCTTCTGTTTCTTGATACTACTGCAGCATGGAAGTACCTACTGATCATGACAAAGCCTTTGAAATGCTGGTCAGTATCACCCCCGTCACACTGACACAAATTTATGAACACTCTTTGCTAGCTGGAGAGGGACTTTTTATAAGGAACTCTAGTGATAGGACAAGGAGGAATGGTTTCAGATACAAGAAGGTAACTTTCAATTACATCTTAAGAAGAAATTCTCCACTCTGAGGGTGGTGTGGTGGGGGAACAGGTTGCCCAGGGATGTTGTTGGGTACCCCTTGCCTGGAAGTGTTCAAGGCCAGGTTGGATGGCGTCCTGGGCAAGCTGGTCTAGTAAAAGGTGGCCCTGCCTATGGAAGGAAGATTGGAACTAGATGATCTCTGATGTCCCTTCCAACCTAAACCTTTCTATGATGAATTGTGCCTCGGTGAAGTTCTCCAAGAGTCAATGATACTGGAAAGAAAGAACTAGTGAAAACATTGAGATTTTTCAGTGTGGAAGTTGGGGCTGAGCCATTTCTTTGTCTCTTACTGGACCTTGCTTTTTTGTGAAGATAGGCTTAGACTTTGTTAATTACAGCACTGGAATCTCTGAGGCTTCATCATTTGCTGATGGCACCCTGCTGGAGCCCACCTCTGTGCTTATAAAGTGGTTGTAACTGTCATGCACATCGGTAGTTTGAAAGCTGCAAGAAACAGTAGGTCGAAAGGTGAAGAGGTGAAAGATTTAGGGTTATTAAAGTTGTTTAGGAACATGAACAAAGTTTTGTGGTGAGAAGTGAAATTCCAGTGAACCAGCAGGCCACGACCTCTTGTGGCACAAATTTTATCAGCAGGATATGCCTGACAATAAAAAGGACAAAGCCAGAGTTTATAGGTGTGCTGAGAAGATTTCACTAAGCTCTGATCGTTTAGTACTTGTGATATTGTGGGGTTTGGGGGGCTTTTATTGGAGGTCAGGGTTTGTATTCTACAAATTAAAAACAGGAAAAATTACTGAAGGTCTTGGTCAGTAAAGCACACAGATATAAGTTGTCTGTAATCCATTGGAGTACATCTCAGAGAGGAGGAAGAAGCATAGAACTCTCACGTTGCCTGCTGTTGTCTTCTGAGCCTTCCCTGAAAAACTGCACTCTTTTGTGGCGGCTTTTACATCACCTTGGTGCCACCTTGTAGGATGTCTAGTTCCAGTGAAGCTTTCTCTGATACTTTCACAGACTCACAGAACCACAAAATTATTGAGGCCGGAAAAGACCTCCAAGATCATCCAGTCCAGCCTATGACCTGACATCTGCTAGACCATGGCATCAAGTGCCACAGGCAGTCTTTTCTTAAGCACCTCCAGGGATAGGGAGCCTACCACCTCCCCGGGTAGTCCATTCCAATGTCTAACCACTCTTTCTGTGAAGAAGGGATTCCTAACATCTAACGTAACATACCCCTGGGGCAGCTTTAGGCCCTGCCCTCTCATCCCATCACTAGTTGCCTGAGAGAAGAGCCCGACTCCCATCTGTCTGCAGCTTCCCTTCAGGTAGTTACAGAGAGTGATAAGGTCCCCCTTGAGTCTACTCTTCACCAGGCTGAATATCCACAGCTCCCTCAGTCTGTCTTCATAAGACCTTTCCTCTAGTCCCTTCCCCAGCCATGTTGCTCTCCTCTGGACCCGCTCCAGTACCTCAATCTCTTTCTTGAAGTGGAGAGGCCAGAACTGCACACAGTATTCGAGGAGAAGCCTCACCAGTGCCCAGTATAGGGGAGAATGATGTCCCTAGCCCTGCTGGCCACATTATTGCTGATCCAAGCCAGGATGCCATTGGCCTTTCCTGCCACCTGGGCACCCTGTGAGCTCATACTTAACCGGTTGTCAACCAGTACTGCCAGGTCCCTCTCTGCCAGGCTGCTCTCCAGCCACTCATCCCCCAGTCTGTAGCTTGGTCGGGGTTATTACGGCCAAAAATGTAGGGCCCTGCAAGTACCAGCATGTCAAAGTAATCAGTGAGCCACTTGGAGAAAAGGCTTTTCACTGTGTAGATGAAACAAAACAAGCCTGTCATTCCAAGACAAGTGTCTTTAAACCATTTACATCATTTACACAGAAATAACTACCAGATTTTACTCGTTTACTGATCCTGTGCAATGGTATTTGGTTCTCCAGCTTTGAATTATCACTCACTGCTATTGGTGTCACTGCATTTTGAATGTCACAGTTTCAAACCTTAAAGTGTGCGTACACATAGAATCATCAGGGATCGGAAGGGACCTCGAAAGATCATCTAGTCCAGTCCTTCTGCCCCAGCAGGATCACCTAGACGAAGTCATAACAGACCCGTTTTTGTCCTGGCTTCTTGACTTGAGAATGCCACATCTAATTTTTACAGCAGTGATTTCCATCTCTGAATTCCTTACCTGTGTGGTGATGAAGTCATCTTCTGCTGGCTGTTGAGTATAGTCTTAGTCTTGGGCATAAATGGGTGTAGATTGGGTCTCTGTGTGCCCAGTTTGTGCAGTAATATCTTTAGATGTTTAACTGGATTATTTTAATGCTCTGAAAATATAGAAATAAAGATATATTTTAAGCACTTTCCAGAAAACAATGCAAAAAGACCTCTTTTAACCAAAAACAAAACAAGGAGGGTATTTTTGTTCCTTTCTCTATTGTTTCGAATTTTTTGTTGAAAATTGAAGCAATTTTGAAGTTTTTCACAAAGAAAAAGAAGAAAGAACAGAGCCGTATTCCTTCTTTTCTTTTTCCCACAGCTGAACAGCTAATTTTGTGGCTGAATGTTAAAAAGAAACCCAAAATACTTTGGAATCTGTGACCCATTGTTTAATGATTAACGTAGTTAAAGTGATGATAGGTAGAATCATAGAATAGGCCTAGTTTAAAAAAAATCTAGATCATTGAATCCAACACCAGCAAAAAACCTAAATACCTGAATGACTGACAAACACAAACTAACCCCTCCACGCTGCCACTAGAGCAGGATGTGAAGCACCATGGCTGTACGGTTCTTAAACACCTCCAGGCACGGGGACTCCATTAATCTATCCCTTCCCTGCCTCAGCTTCAAATCATTGCCCCTGCTTCTGTCAGCAGGCACCAAGGAGAAGAAGCCAACACCCACCTCTCTACAACCTCCCTTCAGGGAGTTCTAGAGGGCAATGAGGTTCCCCCTCAGCCTCCTCTTCTCCAGACTAACCCTGCCCAGCTCCCTCAGCCTCTCCTCATATGACTGGTTCTCTAAACCCCTCATGAGCTTGGTAGCTCTGCTGTGGACCCGTTCCACCATCTCAGTGTCTTTCCTACAGTGAGGGGCCCAGAACTGAACACAGGACTCAAGATGAAGCCTCACAAGGGCCGAGTAGAAGAGCACAAGAACTTCCCTTCTCCTGCTGACCATGCTATTCCTGATCCACGCCAGGACCCTGTTGGCCTTCTTGGCCACCTGGGCACCCTGCTGGCTCCTGTGAAGCCAGCTGTCTGCCAGCACCCCCAGGTCCTTTTTTGCTGGGCAGCTTTTGAGCCCCTCATCCCCCAGCCTGTAGCGGTGCCTGGGGCTGTTGTGACCAAAATGCAGGGCCCGGCACTTGAAGGACAGCGATACTCAGCTAAGATGCTTGTGATCAAAACTAACTCAGATTATGAGCTGTGATCAGGTTCTCCTTTGAATTCTGCCCATTAAGATTCCGTAGGTCTGATTGCTAGTTGTTTCAACAGATAAGTTTTTCACATTTTTATTACCTCTTGCAAGCCTATGCATTAGTATTACAATATTGAAATTAGGTTTTATTAATGTGAAATAATCCATTTTAACTATTCATAGCCAATTTTAATTCATACTGAGTTAAAACAAGTGAGTCCAGTTAGAATCAAAATTAGAACTATGGCACAGAGATGTCAGACGTTTCCTGACACTTTTATTACCATCTGATGCTTTGGGAGAGTAGGAAAAGGCTCGAGAGGAAGAATAAGTTAGCGTAGGAGTGGTGTGATGAAGGTAGGTGTATGTCCTGTAGCAGAAAGCAGGGACTTGCTTATTTGTGCTCCCAGTTTTCGAGGTGCTGTAGCTTGGACTGGTGCCCATGTGTACAAATGGGTGTTGTCTGCTGTCTTGAAAACTCAGGATCCCTTGTTGGTTTAGCAGTAGCAGAGATTTGTCTCCCTAGGATGAAAAATGAAGCTTGGAACACCTGTGATGTGACAGCAGAGTGGGAAATTGCAGCCGGTGGTCTGGAGGTGGCCAGCAGCACTTGGAAGATACCAGTATAGCATAGAAGAAGTCCAGTGGAGCAGCAGGCTGAACTTTGAGAGGACAGGAATAGGATACAGCAATATGAAAGGGAACCTTCAGCCCAGAAGCCAATCCCAAACTGAACATCTTTCATGGCAAGATGATTTAATCACACAAATGCTAACAAATGTTCTAACTGGCACTGTCAGACAACTGAGCTTCTTTCTTTGGCAAGAGATGCAGCAACTATGTCATCAGCCCTTCAGAATCCACTAATCCATGGTTAGAACAATAGTGAAGCATCCAGAGCAGCAAAGTTAAGACCTCTTTGATGTGATTAATATTGGAGAACTATTTGTCACGAGGAAATACTGCTCCTGTTTTCAATCATTTCATAGTCTATTGCTCAGTCTATTCAGACTGAATAACAGCTCCAGCACTCTATTTATTGGGCAAATTCAGATGGAGTTGCAAAGCTGAAATTTCTCAGTTTGAGAAATTGCAAGTGTTTGAATTCCAAGTCTTTAAAGATTTTTAGCTAAATAAATGAAAACATAAACAGAGTGATGTGTTTGGCTGGGAACAGGGGTAAACTAGAACAGCAGACTGCCTCATGCAGGTGTGCGTTCTGGCATAACAAAAACATACCATCCTGTGGGTTGGAAAAGCCTTAAAATCATTGAGTCCAACCATGAGCCATTAACCTGACACTGCCACGTCCACCATAAACTGTACTCCTAGCTGCCACACTCTTTTAAATACCTCTACCAATGGTGAGTTAACTGCTTCTCTGGACAGCCTATTCCAATGCTTGATACCCCTTTTAGTAAAAAACTTTTCCTAGTAGTCAGTGTAAACCTCCCTTAGTGGAACTTGGGGCTATTTCTTCTCATCATGTTATTTGTTACTTGGGAGAAGGAACCAGCACCCACCTCATACAGTGTCCACTTAGGTAGTAGTAGAGAGTGATATGGTCTTCTCTCAGCTTCCTTTTCTCCAGACTAAACAACCCCAGTTTCCTCAGCCACTCCTCATAGGCGTTGTGCTCCAGATCAACTTTTGCAATCCAGACCAACTTCATTGCCCTTTCTCTGGACGTGCTCCAGTGTGCAAATGTCCCTCTGAAACCAGTATTCCAGGGATGGCCTCAGCAGCGCTGAGTACAGTGGAACAGTCACACACCTGCTTCTGCTGGCCACACTATTCCCGATACCAACCAGGATGCTATTGGCCTTGGCCACCTGGGCACACTGCTCATATTCAGTTAGCTCTTCTCAAGCGCCTCCAGGTCGTTTTCTGCTGAGCAGGTTTCTGGCTACCCTTCCTAAGCTTGTAACTTTGCATAGAGTTGTTACGTTCCAAGCACAAGACCCAGTACTTGGCTTTGTTGAACCTCGTACAGTTGGCCTCAACCCATCAATCCAGCCTGCCCTGATCCCACTGGAGAGCCTCCCTAACTCTCCAGCAGATGAACACACTAGCACAACTTGGTGCGGTCTGCAAACTAAGGGTGCACTTGATGCCCTTGTACTGATCATTGATAAAGATGTTGAAGAGAACACGCCCCAGTACTGAGCCCTGGGGAACACCACTTGTGACCAGCCATCTGTGAACTGACTCCACGCACCACCACTCCTAGGGCTCTGCCATCCAGCAAAGAGTACACCTGTCCAGGTACGACGAAAGGTGGTTGTGTCTTAGAGACAGGCGTTTCTATGAAGTAATTAGTTCAGTAAGGTCATCTGCTTGGGTGAATGAAATATTAAGTGGGGTTTTTTATCTATCAGTGTGTGAGCTATAGTGAAATATTCCTTGTGACTGATTGTAGGAGATTGTAGCAGTCTATAGAGTATTTCTTGTGTAAGAACAAAAGTAAAAGGATCAGGAGATAGTAGCCAGTGAGGGAAAAGATGCTCAGTGTGACGATAGTTCTTTTTATATGTTATGTGCTGCCTCCAAACAGATCTGTAGGAAAAGCTGGTTTTAAAGGGAAACCTTACTAGAAATTCAGTCCTTCCCGTATGGCACACAACAAAGAAGGCATCAGCAATCTCTTTGGTTCTGTAATGGACAAAGCATCCAGGCTTCTGGGGTTTTGCTGTGATTTTTTAATTGATCATTGAATATCTATGTTTTCAGTTTCCCAGATGGAGAAAAGTACCAGTCTTCCAGTTTGAGGAGAGTAGTTTTCCTGTTGGTTTTATTCTAACCCTAGAAGCTGAACTGAACCGACTTGGCATGGAAAGCGTTGCACAGAAAAAGGAACTGGCTTGGTTTCTTTAAGTTTTTTTAAACTACTTTGTGCAGTGATGACTGCTGTAGCTGTTTTATCCATTAAAGTGCCCTGGTTTCTGTTCTTTGTGCAGGATATCACCCACAGCTTTATAGATAGAACGGATAGATCCTATAGCAGGGGACCTCAGCGTGATAATGACTGTTTTCCAGTCATGTGCAAATGCAGCAGCAATCTGCTGAGGTGCATTTGCTTTCTTGCTGTGAACTAAACTGTTTTTCCAAGTTCTTGAAGCCCCTGCTAATATTTTAAAAACTCTGCCTGTTACAGCGAGAAGGCTTCAGTGAGTGTCCCAGAACAGTGCTGGTATTTTTATGTACCGAAGGTTAGGCAGTATCTAGCTGAATACCATGAAATGTTATGGGTATGCTTTTTCAAGGCTGCATCTGTTTCTTCTTTTCTGTTCCTTGTAATTGCCGTCATCTGGTGTAAGACACTTCGTCTGTGTATTTTTAGCAACATATGGTTTAATGGATAAGTTATTTCTCTGTGTAAACTACAGAGTGGTAGATGCAAACTTGTGGGCAGGATAGAGACAGCGTCCAAATTTCTCCCTGTAGTTATGTGTCTGACTACCCCTAAATTATGACACACTGGTACCTTGATAAATGCTGCCTTCTAGGTAAAGATAGGTAGGGGTCTATTGAGACAACTAAGTATCTTCAGCAGAAAAAGAGAGGCTTGAAGTTGTGGGCAAGGTCTAGATTCTTCCACAGGATAAACCATCTTCTGTGGAAACTTTTCTTAGTCCAAATAGCCACTACCCTAAATTGTTTGGTTCTCTGTCCCCTCATGACCAGGGTTCGTGTGAAGAGACGAGTCAGTAATCCTGGCATAAATTTAAGTAGTCCAGTTGGGTTGACATGATACAGAAGTCAGCACCCTACCTAGGAGATTAACTCTCTTCAAAGGAGTTATTTCTAAAATCCAATAGATTTGTCTTACACTGAATACTAAATAGATAAGTTGTTGGTTATCATCATCTTGGTAGCCCGCACACAAAAGTCTGGCGTAAGAGAGGTCCTTAGTTAGTTCTGTTCTTGGCAGAATAAAGAAATCAGGCATTGGTAAAAGTGTGAATTAGGTCTAAAATCTTCCTGTGCCATCAATACCTGATGTTAGAGTTTATCTCAGAGCAGAATGTGTAATTCTGAGCTATGCCTGTTCTAACAAGCATTTCAAGGAGATGACTGATCATATTAGTGATTTTTCTTTAGAAGCAATTTATGTCCTTAGCCTGATTTGATTTAGATTCTGACCTTTTAAGACTTTTGATCTAAATCCATTTAAGGTGCTTCAGAAGGTCTTAAAAGACAATGAGTAGTCAGCAGCTTCATATAAAAAATATATGAACTGTTCAGAATGAAGCATTTAATTCCCCAAAAGCCATGTCTTCAGGGCTGCACAGTTCTCTCTACAGCAAAGGAAAAATTAATGGAAATCTGAGTGGAAAATCAGCTGTCTTATACTGTGCTCACTTGCCTCTGCTTTGTACTGCCTAACCATTTCACTGCCTGTGGTTTTCAGTGTTGTGCTAGAGGATTATTCTAAAACCATATTGAATTATTAGGAAAATACAGATTCACAGATTCCTAGAATGGTTCAGGTTGGAAGGGACCTCAAAGATCATCCAGTTCCACAGCCCCTGCCATGAGCAGGGACACCCCCCACTAGACCAGGTTGTTCAAGGCCCCAGCCAATCTGGCCTTCAACACTTCCAGGGAGGGGGCAGCCACAACCTCCCTGGGCAACCTGGTCCAGTGTCTCAGCACCCTCAGCATGAAGAATTTCCTCCTGACTTCCAGTCTAATCCTCCCCTCTTCCATCTTGAAACCATTCCCCCTGGTCCTACCATTACAGACTCTTGCAAACAGCCCCTCCCCAGCTTTCCAATAGCCCCCTTCAGGTACTGGAAGGCCGCTATAAGATCGATTATTGAGGCAATGGTCTTAACATGTTTCATCTTCATTGTAATAACAGTAACATATTAGACCCCCACACTGGCTCTTCTTCTCTGCACGTTGTTTTATTGCCATATGAAGCTCAATTAAGGAGGTGGGGAGCAAAGCTTTAGATATTCTGAACTGTGTCTGATAACGGATGGATTCTGTGAGTATGAAACCAAGCATATGATACTCGTGATTTAGAAACGTACTGCTGTTCTGGTTTATTTCCAGTCAGTTGCATCAATCGTTAGAAGGTCAGGTTTGTACTAATTAGAACAGATGTGCCTCTTAAATTATCTGTGGAAAGACATTCACGGTAAAGGTTTTCAGTGTAGCTCTCTCGTATTTTCACTTTGGCAGCCATTTCAGAGGAAGTGCTGTCCCTTCACTGTTCACAGAGATCTCACGGAACTACGGAATCATAGAACCATTAGGGATCAGAAGTGACCTCGAAAGATTGTCAGTCCAGTCCCCCTGCCACAGCAGGATCACCCAGACCGAGTCGCACAGGAAACCAGCCAGGCAGGTCTTGAATGTCTCCAGAGAAGGAGACTCCACAA
>VZRI01013047.1:113155-160765 GCA_013397515.1 Upupa epops
TACTCCAGATGTGGTCTCAGCAGTGCAGAGTAGAGGAGGAGAAGAACCTCCCTTGATCTGCTAACCACCCCCCTTCTGATTCCCCCCCAGGATGCTGTTGGCCCTCTTGGCCCCCAAGAGCACCTTGCTGGCTCAGAGTCATCTTGGAATACCGGTGTTTGCAAACGTTCTGCTCTGGTACTTGCCTGCATCATTTCTCTCTGTCTTGTGAAACGACAGGTAGCTGCTCATCTGCTTTTCGTTCTCTTCATGCAGGACAAAATTCAGAGTTTTGTCTGACAGTACCTTAGACAGTAATAGTAACACACTCTCCAACAAAGATATTGCAGACACTGTAGTACAGCACTAGAATTAGCACAGTAGCTCGAACAGATCCCAACCTTGAAGGAGTGTTACTTTTGAAGGTACCCAGCACTGCACGATGCCCACAAATGCAGGTATCTATCCTTGGGTACTGTGCTGGTTTACTACTAAAGGATAAACAGAGCACAGTTTATTAGTGCAAGGTTTCTGTTCAGTCTGCTCGCAGGTGCTATTTCAGAGTGCTGAAGCTGTAACAGAGTACCGTGTCTGCTTTCTTGTAGCAGAATTTCCTCTTGGCTGCGGGCAGACAGCAGAGAATAGGTAAGTGGCTTCAGCCATGGGAGGCTTTGGAGGCACCTGGTTCTCTCTTACATCAATTGTTTTGAACTCTATCAAAAGTAGGACACATCTGGGGAAAGATGGTAGGGGAAGGAAACATCCAGACCTCCCAGCGGTCACGTCTGTACGAATCAGCAGGTTGGTTTGTGCCGAGATGGATGCAACATAATAGACCCAGTACGTCTTTGTTTACAGCAGCATTCAAGAGAAAGCATGAGGCTCCTCTCTGAGGAGCTGCTGATCTGGCTGAGCAGAATGGAGAAACTAATCTCAGCATCAAAATGTTTTGAAGCGCTCATCAGCTTGTATTCATTACCCAACACCTGCAAATGAAATTAGGGTAAGAGTGAGAGAGCCACAGTCATGTCTCTAAAGCAGTGTGAAACTGAGCAGGCAGCCATGAGAGGCTGAGTGGGAGGTGGCAACAAGATCACAGGGTATTCAGTAATTAATCTTTCAAACGCTCTTTGAAAGGTTTGTGGCCAGCAGATCAAGAGAGGTGATTCTGCCCCTCTACTCCACTCTGCTAAGACTCCACCTGGAGTACAGTGTCCGACTCTGGAATCCTTAATGCATGAATGACATAGACCTGTTGGAGAGGGTCCAGAGGAGCCAGAGAAATTATCTGTGGGATGAAACACCTCTGCCATGAGCTGGGCTGAGATAGTTGGAGTTGTTCAGTTCTCTCAGTTCAGAGAAGGCTCTGCAAAAACCTCATTGTGGTCTTCTCTGTACTTAAAAGGGGCTTTCAAGAAAGATGGGAACAGACTTTTGAGCAGGACCTGCTGTGACAGGACAGGGATGATGTTTTTAAACCAGAAGAGCATAGATTTAGACTGGATATAAACAAAAATTTCTAACGAATAAAGTTGCCAGTGTTCCTTTAAAAAGCACTGTGGGTAGCCAGATGAAAACACCTGATTTACTATTTATTCCTCAAAATATGTAATTTCCACATAGTCCTTGGAATAGGGATGCTTCTTCTTTCAGTAGCTCAGGCATGGTTTACCTCTGGTGTGATTCCTGTTTTTCCTAAGTTGAAATGCTACCTTGCTGTGAATTATTTCAGCATCTAGAAAAGAAAGTAGCTGTCTCATTTCCTCATCACCTCCCGTAGCACACTCCATAGACCAAAGTGTGCAGCATACATCTAGTTCATCAGTGTTGTAAGGACTCGCTTCCACCCTGTGTGCAGCATCTTTCGCTCCAAGTCCTGCTGCTGCATGGTTCTCCTGTGAATGGTCTCGTTGGTTTTGGTGCGCCTACTTGGGTAGTAAAGACTAAACATGTGAAGGACATCTGTAGGCACAGGGCTGGTGTTTGAGTTCAGGAAAGTTCTGCTGGTTACTCTGCCTAAGACCAAGTTTAGGAAAAAGAACTTGTCTCCAAGGTCCTGATAAATTAACAGATAGTTGAGTTTATTTCCCATTAATGGCACAATCATCAGCCTTTCATAAGACATAACATGCCGAACTTACGCTGAGATGTCACCCATGTCCCAGAAAATGCTTTAATGTCGTGGTTTTCTTGTTGTTTTTCAGGTGTTCAAACGAAACCGTATTCAAAAAGGAAGATTTGTTTTGGGCTTACAATTTCTGCCCCACTCCCTACTCCTGGACAGCACTTTTGGGCCTTATTTTGTACTTGGTTTTCTTTGCACCTGGTAAGTAGACGTTTGGGCTCGCATGTCAGGTATGAAATTGTAAAGGTGCAGTGTCAAACAGTGAGGCTACGTGTTGAATTTACTTCTGAGTCCAGCCATTAAACCGAGATCAATCTCTTCACTGATTCTTAGGGATGGGTCCTATGCCCTGGACTGTCAATTCCGAAATTTACCCGCTTTGGGCCAGAAGCACAGGAAACGCCTGTTCCTCTGGAGTCAACTGGGTTTTCAACGTGCTTGTGTCCCTGACGTTTCTTCATACGGCCGAATACCTGACTTACTACGGTAAGGATGTGTCCGTGTGTGCACAGCTTCCACCAGTGCACAGATTTTCTACTGGTTCTGGGTCGCTCCCTTGGTTTTGCTATGAAACATCGGCTGTCACTGCAAGCATTCTCACTGTGGTTTAGTAAGACTGGAGATAGTCCCCCAGGACAATAGAGTTAAATGGTTAAATAAAACAGAGGAGCTGTAAAAACCCCACTCTTATCACTTAATGAAAGGAGACAGCCTCTGCGATTTTCCAGTTTATGATGGCATCCAAGGCTGATATCAGATGGTCCTTGCACAGGTAGTTGTCTAAGATGCTGCTGCCCCACTCCCAGCTGTTGATTAAGTCCTGTTTGCTGGAGCCTGCAGAGGGTTTGTCAGATTACTGCTCAGACACTGCAGTACCAGTAATTTAAATTACATTAAGCTGCTAGGGAGTTGCCATGACCTTCACATCATTACTGGTAGAGTGTCTTTCAGCAGTCCTTGTCATTCCTTTGAGTCATCAGTCTAGAAACACATGGCAGGTAAATGTTTGTTGGTCCTTTTGTACCTCCTCTGCCCTCGTAGGTAAGGTGGGTGACAGGGAGAATGTGTTTTCTCACTGCTAATTGTCTCCACAGATGGCTTTTAGATAATAATTAGGTGTACATGTCACAGTGTAATCCTGACTATTTCTGGGGTTGCTAAAGTTTCTCATTTTAGGAGCGTGTCGTAGCACGTCCTTCACGGTGAAGATGCACTAAGAAAGTCCTTGCCGTTCGCATCTGCTTTGTTTTATTGGCTGTGTCGTTTGTTTAATAGCAGTTTTTTAATAACAGAACGCTATGCTACATCAGAAAGGATGTGTATCCCCTTCCATGAGCAACGACATTGCTTTTGTTAATTCCCTCTGTTGCAGAATGATGCAATAAAGCAGCTTTCTCCTGGACCCGTGGCCCCGCAGCTCCTTAATGAAGCTGCTCTAACCGTTGCTTTTACCCACTCTTTTGATACCTGCAGCCTTCTGCTTCTGCTCTGGGGCAGAGAAGGGATGGTAACTTCTGTCACCGACTGTGCATATTGTTTTGCCTTGCAGGAGCCTTCTTCCTCTACGCTGGGTTTGCTGCCCTGGGACTGGTTTTCATCTACGGCTGCCTTCCTGAGACTAAAGGGAAAAAACTAGAGGAAATTGAATCTTTGTTTGAAAGCAGGTTATGTACGTGTGGTATGTCAGATTCCGATGAAGGGCGCTATATCGAGTATATTCGGGTGAAGGGAAGTAATTACCATCTTTCTGACAACGATGCTTCTGATGTGGAATAATTTTCAGCTGCTGGTGTATTTAATCATTTAAAAGCCTTCTGGGGGAAAAGCAGCTCTATGATGACCTCACTGCCCTGCTTCTGGTCTGGTTCTCCTTTCTACTGTCTAGTTAACAATGCCTTCATGTTCAAAAACGCTCCATTTGGGAGGAAATTCAATATGCTCGTGTTTTCTTGATAACTAAAGGCAATGGCTTCCAAACGAGGTTGAATTCCACAGGTACGTGAATTCTCTGAACGTGCGTGACACTGCACCGTCCTGCAGTACTCGGTAGGGTGTGCATACTGGATGAATAAAGAAGGGTCTCCTAGATGGTTAGGGGTTGTCCTTGTCTTCAACACTGACAAAAGTTAAAGGGGTAGAGTAGCTAATCAGAAAGCAGCCAACATCTGTTAGATCCCCATCCCATAGCAGCCTAGCACATAGCTGTGCTGTGCAGTCCAGTGGGTGAAGAACATGTGAGCTGCTGTAGCAGTAGACGTTTAAAGGTTTAAACTGAACAGGAAAATACAAATAGCTGCTGTGCCTGTCAGAGGGAGCATTTCCCAAATCTACCTGAAGAGAATTCTTGTTTTCATCTTTTTGAGATTACAAGTAGAGAGCCGTGGTCCCCTGGGTGGAGGTTTGCTAGGGTGGGGTACGCCTGTAACACTTGAGGTATCTCACCACTGCTGCTCCTGAGAGCGCAGCGCAGTCAGGAGAGGGGCTTTGGGAGAGAACCTGACCACAGGAGAATGGAACTACATGTGTGGCCACACATATGAATGAGCTGGTATCTAGGTACAATGTAGAGTTAGCTAGAAAACAAATAGCTTTGTTTTCCTTTCTTGCATTTGAACGTTTGGGTTTGTGCCTCGCTTCCAACACAGCCTAGCGTCAGCTAAAAAAGGAGGGGAGAGATTTGGTGCTGCTGAACGCACAGCGGTCATCCCTCCTGTGCCTTTTGCTGGTGAATAATCATCTTGCCTTCTTTATCTTCGTATGCGCAGAGCAAGTGTGAATCCCAGCGCATTTTTCCTTCAAATGCCCTTAGTCAACCGGTGTCTTGATGGATCTAAAGAGAAAAATTAGCAGTGGGCATCAGCCTCCGTCTGCTGTTAATTGCCTTACCGAAGCCTTGCAAAATTGTCAAGAAAATGTCAGGCACAAACATCAGCTTGGCTGCCTTTAGCGTTGCGATGAAAACGTGGAGGGTGTTCTGCTCACCTGCGTGATCGCTGGCCTTGGCAAATTGGATTTGATGCAGCTGCGTGAAAGCGCTTTTCCCTGTCTCCTCCTCGCTGCTTTAACTCTTCGGAGATAGGAGTTTGCAAGCATTCCCAATTCCAACTCTTATCTTTGAAACGCTTGCTTCGTGAAAGAATGTGGAAAACCTCCTCTGCCTGTGGGCTGCTCCCCTCATTACTACAGTCAGGCGTGTGAACACGAAAGAAAACGTTGGATTCTAGGGATTTGCTCGGTGGCCTTTCCAAGGGTGGGCAGATACTCGTAGTGTAGATGACGGTCAAAGCTGAGCCTGGCCATTTGCTACTGAATTACTGGGTAGTATGGGATTTTGTTACTGTAAAGAGGTCTGACGTGATGTTACCCGGTCTCCTCTGGGGAGGGTTCTTCAGCGATGGGGTGTCGTTAGCACTGTTTTCTTCCTTCATTAATCAAAGAGATGTTTTGGGAAAGAAAGCGTTTTGCAGCTTCCTTTTGGGATTAAAAAGGGCAAGCACAACAGACAAAGGGAATTTCAAAACAAATCATTGAGATGACTAGCTCAACCTCGAGCATCTCCTCGCACGGTGAGAGGGCGGACTCTCCTGCCTTCCCTGCTGCCTCCCCTTGAAGCGCACAATGTTTCTGTGCTTGAAAGCACCAGCTGTTGAGAACCTACCTGCTACGCACCCGCTGTGGGACATCTGCATGAGGCTGTCAACTCTTTGAAGCCTTCACCAGCGGTGCAGCAGCTGAAATGAGAAGAAGGGATGCTTGGCACAAAGTAATTCTAGGGGAAGAAGTGTTTTTTCCTGCAACTGAAAAATGGGTGTTTGAAGACCCTTACTTGAAGCCAATTTTCCATCCAGAACGGTTTTGAATAGGTGTAAAACACCCAAGCCGTGGTACTCTACATAGAGATGGGGTGGGTAATTACGGGGTCTTACGGCTCAGATCCCCCCAAAAGCGAAAGCCCACACTCACACTTCTGAAAGCCCCCTTGTTCGATGTGTTTTGCTGGAGCGGGACATAAGCCAAGGAGGGTGTTCCTGCCCCTGGCACAGTGTCTGACCTCACGCCTCATTGCTCTTGTGCCTGCGGATAGAGGAAACCGCTGCATTTATCGGGCATAACCAAAGCAAAGTCACGGGAAAGTTTGCTGTCACTAGATCAGCCTCTTCTGTTTTGCAGGCAGCGCTGGGGCTTTTTAGCAGCAGCAGAAGACCATCCCTATCTGCCAGCCTTGTTTCATGGACGTTCTCCATAGCAGCACTGGGCTTATTTTCTCACCCCAGTTCAATCTCACTGAAAACATTCCTCCGAAGGCGAGCTCTGCCCTTCTTCTCACGGCAGAACGATCCCAACGTGCATTTTAGTCAGTGTTGCTACTGGCTACAGGGTGCAAAGTACGTCGGCATCTCTATTGCCACTGCCCCTTTCTGCCCGCAGAGTTGGGTTTGCTTGTTCCTTTTAGGGCCCTTTTACACAGACAACATTCCGTCCCTGAGAAACCCTGGACCAAGCATCATGTGTAATAAAAGCAGGATCAAACACTTGAAACCAATCTTACACTCTTAGGGCTTTGTGTTTGGAGTCTGTGAGCGTTTACAGTGTGCAGAGAAAACGACCCTTTCTGTTTTGCAGAGAATCTGCTTTAATATCGGCGCCTGTTTTGAGTTGTAAGGAGGTTTTTTTGCTGAAGACTTAGGAACATTGCGGGTAAAGCAATAGAAGCAGCGTAGCTGAATAATGCCTCACGACAGGATGTTAATGGACTGAAGTCGCATCAGTAGTACACCTGAGCACAGCCTTGTTTGCTCGGAAGCTTTCAGCCGAAGAACCGTTCCTTTGCCAGGACTGCACGCTTGACTCGGGCGTTCTGTGCGCCAGGAGGGCGGGCCTACTGGCTACACCCGGCAGTTTGAGGTGGTTTCATTCCAACTCTACCTTTGCTGATTTAAGAGCAAGGATAAACGAAACGAGTCCTGATGCATTTTTAACCTGGTTGAATTGAATTCATCTTAGTTTGCAGGTAGGAGTTGGCTCACCCTGGTGAAATTCTAAAGCACTGCGGGGAGGATCTTGTTTCTTGCTGCTTGTTTCCTCCCCTGGTTTCTTCGTTGATCAAAATCATCTTTTCCCAAGAGGAGCAAAACTGTTTTGAAAAAAAGACTTTGAATCAAAGCCAGGCCCCAGGGTTCATTTGGAGGACTGAAGTCGCTGTTCTTAGATAGATGCTGTCACAGATCTTGCTGCCTTGTGAGAGCCCCAGCAGAAATCTTGCGACACAAACGGGCACGTCCCAAGGATCCTTGTTCTCAGGCCAGCTGACTTTGCGTGAGTTGGTAAACACAGCATTTCACTGGTGTAGGAGTTAGGGTTGGCGAGGGGAGAAGCCCCATGAAGGCCCTTCCATAGCCAGAAGGAGCAGTCTCTGGCTTGTCTCCCGTATGAGGGAAGGATGGGAGGACCAAGGGACCATGCTTGGTCCCGTGGATAAGAATGGGGGAGCTGGCAGTCTAAGGGGGAAGAAACACACAAGTGCTCCTCTGCTCTGCCTTTGCGGAGGTGAGAACAGGGCAATGGAGTTTGCAAGACTCCTGCTTTGTCCCTTGGTGAAATCTGCTCTGCCCTTCCTGGTCACTCAGGTTGAGCCCTGGGGAGAAGTTTTGACTTTCACGCAATGCTACAGGTTCTGAGCATCATGAGGGTGTTGGGTGCAGTCCCACAGGCACGAGTGCCCTAAAGAAAGGTAGACCCTGTGCTTCTCAGCTTTATACCCAGCTTTCTGTTTCAGTGCCAACGCTTTCGGCCTCACGGCCCATCTCACAGCCTTTAAATTTTGCTTGTACTCGCCTAAGAGGCTTCGTTGGCTGAACATGACTACGCAAGAAAGAGGCAGAGACTTCACAGCAGAGAGAGAGAGAGACCTCAGGGTAGAAACCGAGGCAGAAGAGACAGTTCTGCAAAGCACTTTAAAGAGTAAGATATTTGTGCACTTTTTTTCTGAGTCAGGCTAACCAAACCCCTTCCTCTGCGTTGGGAGGCAAAATGGAGCTTTGTGTACCAGGCCAGAAGCAGATTAAATGCCACAAGGTGTGCTTTACGGCAAAATGTGTTTTTATTGCGGGTAACATTTACAGCTTACATGTAGCTGCTGCCTATACAGTGACTCGGTCGTTCTCTGGATTTTAACAAGTCACATTTTTGTGCGGAAATACCGATCTTCATCGCCTTGTGTACAGTCCAGCATCATCCACCAAGTGGTCTAGGTCGTGGCAGTGTTACACGTGTCAGCACAGTGAAATCTAGGTGAACATTGTTAAAGAAATATTGTTGTTTGTGATACCGGGGGGTTAAAACTCCTTAAAGGCGACTATCCGTAGATTTTAAAAGTCTGAGAAACATGGCCGTTCCTATCTATTTTGTGTCTGTTTTCATATAGAGGAGGAGTTTTTTATGTGCCAGCCCCCATCACCGCGGTGTGTTGTAAATGGCTGTTAGTAGTGTTCCAGAGTTCTGTATATGAGAATATACCTTAGCGACAGTGACCTGTTTCGTGTGAACCAGTGGCGTGTTTTCAGTCTCAACTCATCGCGCCTCTCGCCAGGGGTGCTCACTCGTTGGCTTCAGTAGAGCTCAGCTACACCAGGGGAAGTTGGACCAACGTCAGGCCTCGTGGGTACAGATCTCCTCTAAACCCCCGCCTTCTCACCCTGTCCCCAGACGGTGGGTTACGTGGGAGTGTTCTGGCACGTGTAATTGGAGAGCTTCCACGCCGGCTCAGTTAGAGTCCTCGGGTCTGTTGAGATAGTTGGTCGCTGTCTGGTTCGGCCTTTCATCTCCTCTGTGTAAATAAGGGGCACACTGATTAATCCTGAGTGTTGTCCGCCCGTTCCTAAAGGAAACTCCCGTTTCTGAAGGGGTGAAGTCAAGGCAAATTTCTCTTGCTGCCTTAACCATTGCACGGACTTTGGAGAGGATCGAATGTACGACCGTCATCGTGGCTCCTGCAGGAGAACTTCCTGGATCCTCAGCGGGTGAGAAACGCCATGGTTTCGTGGTGCTGGGATGCTGCGTTACGCTGCGGGCCCTGCTGTCCGGTTGGTTTGAAGTCTTGGAGCAGTCCCCAGGAAATCAGTAGGATTCCTCAACGCTTGATACTCCCCATGTGCTCAGTGTCCTGCTGGTCCAGGGCATCGCTGGGAAGCGGCACAAGCCACATCTCCGCTTTCCACCGTGAAGCTGGCATCCCTACAGATCCGGTAACTGGGTCTTTCCGTGACCAATTCTACGTAGCCTGTTTGGGACTTGATTGGAGACCAAACTGGCAGCGCACGGCTCCACCAGACACGCTGCAAACGCTGGGCGCGCGGATGGAGAACCAAACAGGTTTGGGCCAAGCTGATGGCTGGGTTGTCCGAGTTCCTTGTTGACCGTGTCAAACGTGTGCCATCTCCTTTTGCGACCAGTCGAGCCTCTAACGTATGAAAGTGGTGTACATTTTCTGAAACCTAAGTAATGTAAAGTTATTTAATTGACTTCTGATCGCTTCAACCAAGTTTGGTCTTTACATACAAATAAATATCTTCAAAGACTTGTCAGTGCCAGAGGTGTAAATGAACAAAATAAAAGGTGAGAGACGTAATCGCAGGATCTTTCTCAAGGTTTCCTTTGTTCTGGTGCTCAGGTCGCCTGTCACCGTTGCGGAGTTGCTCTGCTCGCTGAAGTGAGCTGAAACAGCCCACGGGTTTGCCTGAAATCAGTGAAGGGTGAGCAGAACTACGAATAGAATCTTGAGAAGACCTGTTTCAAAGCAGAGCGTTGCTGTGGTGATGACACACTGGACAGGTGTCCCTTCCTTCCTTACAGGTTCCTAGTAGAATGGTTGTGGTTAGGAGGGACCTGAAAGCTCATCCAGTTCCACCCCCCTGCCATGAGCAGGGACACCCCCCACTAGACCAGGTGCTCAAGGCCCCAGCCAATCTGGCCTCAAACACTTCCAGGGAGGGGGCAGCCACAACCTCCCTGGGCAGCCTGGTCCAGGGTCTCAGCACCTCATCGTGAAGAACTTCCTCCTGCCTTCCCAGAGGATTTGTATGCAGAGAAGCACAGACAGCAATGCCACGGTGCTGGCCATCCCATTGGGAAACCCCGTGGGTTTCCAGTGTCCCCTGCCCAAACACAGACCAGTTTTGTGACAGCAGTTTCTGCCTCAAGACCAGGTTATCTGCAGGGGAGGGGGCCAAAGCTGCCGGGTTCTAAGGGGAGATGTCCTGACTGTTGTGTGAAGTAAAGTGCTAAAGCAGTTGGATGGTAATGAAGAGCGGGCTGGCCATCCTGTGCTGGGATCTGCCCTGGCTCCAGTGCACGTGAGGAATCATTCCCACTGGAGTGAGTGCAAAGTGGTCCTGTTACCTCCAACCACCACAGGATGCAGAGGGATCAAGGCTAAAGGCAGTACAGCTGGTGGGGAGATGCCGCTGGCAGCAGCACAGAGCGCAGCAGACCTGCACCTGAGATGACTCCCACCTCCGGGAGGGGAGAGCGGCAGCTGATCCCAGGGCACTGCCAGGTTATGGTTTGGGGGTTGTGGCTGATGGGGGTTAGAAAGGTGCTGAGTGGCTGCGGTTCAGATCGCTTGTCACAAACCCAGCTGCCAGCTTTGTGGGACAATGAAACGCTGTTGGCTCTGCTGTCAAACACCTTTCACTGCCTTCTTCCATTCCCCTCTGCACCAGCTACTGTCTCAAAACAACGGCTGGTGGATTGATCCCTGCCACAGAGACTCTGCCAGCTGTAGGCTACAGGCAGCAGCAGCAGCACTTGCACCCCAATCTGAGGAGCGTTTTCGGGATCAGACCCTGCAGGTATCAAGGCTGCATCTGAACCGAAGTCACACGGTGCCTTTGCTCTGTGTGTGGCATGAAGGACTTGCTACCAAGGCTGCCAAGCTTTGTGGGAGGGAGATGGAGAAGTTAAAGGTAAGCTTAAAAACCCCTCCCTTTTTCTCTGGTACTGGAGATCCCCTGTTGAATTGCACTGGGCTGCTTGAAGAGACCTGCCAGGGGTCACCCCCGGAGCTGGCATCCCACCACTGCCCCTGCCATGCAGAGCTCCCTGCGTGAACGCACTTGGGCCCTGCAGATGCTGCACTTTAAGTTTCAGTCCAGCCCATTCGCCTGACCCAGGCTGAATGGCGTCTCAACCCTCCTCCTGATGAAGCCAGGCTCACGTTCAGCCTGTCGAGCAGCCCGCTGAATTCTGTGAGGAAACAGTCGCTCACGTTTGCCACGGGCACTTCCACCACTCACGCCTTGGGGCTTAGCTGGTCTCCAGAGCAGGTTTTCAGTCTCTCGTTCAACACCCATAACCTGCCCAGTACCCACCCCCGTGGTGGTTACCTGAGCAGCTCTGCACGGAGGTGGCACTTGGAAAGCGTTTGCCTGCTGAGAGTTAACTGCAGAAGCACCAGAGCTACTGTCTGCATCTTAATGTTGGCTTAAAAAACCATCTCTGAGACATCCCGAGCGAGCTGGGGGTGTTTGTTTGTTTAGGTGGTTTTACAGGAGATCTTGGGCTCTGGCTTTTGGGAGGATGCAGTCTGTTTCTCAGGAGAATCCATCTGTTTTTCAGCCTTAGTTAACACGCTCTGTGCTTTTGAGACTGAGGCAGCCCCTGGAAGCTCTCACAGGACCTGTGACGCCGAAAGGAAAAGCAGGGAGCAGCACCGTGTGCATCATGTATATTGTACGAAGGAAGAAAGAGGAGCTTGCATCCCAAGTGGCCTGCCCACGTTCTTGTTCCATCAGATCCCATCACCGAGCAGAGAGGGGCTTAGGTGCCTTTTACCGCGAGTAGAAAAGGGCTGGGAACAGGAGAATCTGCCGAGCAAGCCTGATGACATGGGCTCTTCTTCAGAAGATTGTGTTGTGTAAACAGAGCTGCACAAGGGCACAGACAGATCTGGAGAGGCTGGGTCAATGGGCAGAGGCCAGCGGGATGAGGTTGAACAGGGCCACGGGCAGGGTCCTACGTTTTGGTCACAATAACCCCCAGCAGAGCTACAGACTGGGGGATGAGTGGCTGGAGAGCAACCTGGTGGAGAGGGACCTGGCAGCACTGGTCGACAGCTGGCTGTACAGGAGCCAGTAGGGTGCCCAGGTGGCACAAAAGGCCTCCTAGCTTGTATCAGCCATAGTGTGGCCAGCAGGACTAGGGATGTCATTCTCCCCTGTACTGGGCACTGGTGAGGCCTCCCTTTGAGAACTGGGGGCAGCTCTGAGCCCCTGGCTTCAAGAAAGAGATTGAGGTACTGGAGTGGGTCCAGAGGAGCAATGGTGAAAGGACTGGAGAGAAGGCCCTATAAACAGAGGCTGAGAGAGCTGGAGTTGTTTAGCCTGGAGGAGACTCAAGGAACCTTCTCACTCTCTGTAACTACCTGAAGGGAAATTGTAGCCACATGGGGGTCAGGCTCTTCTCTCAGGCAACTAGTGATGGGATGAGTGGGCAGGGCCTCAATTTGTGCCAGGGGAGGGTTAGGTTGGATGTTAGGAAGCCCTTCCTGATGGAAAGGGNCTGGTCTGGCTGATGCGGTGATGTCAGATCATAGGCTGCGCTGGATGATCTGAGAGCAATTCTCCAGCCTCAAGGATTCTGTGACTCGTGAATGGGGTAAGGAGAGCAAATCTGCAGCGCACTGGCCCTTGGGCACGTTCCTTGCAGGGGTGCTCAGATGTGAGAGAGAAAAACGAACGCCCTCCCCTTTCAGCAGAGTGGTGCCCACGTGCCCATCCCCACGGGAAAGGGTTCATCCCCCCGCTTAAAGTTCAGGAAAGGTGGTTGAGAGGGTGATGGAGAGGTGGGGAAGGTCCACACCTGAAAAAGCACCGAGGGCTTTGGGGCCCGTGACAGAAGTGACTGGAGATGGCTGAGCAGTTTGAGGGCAGAGTGGGCTGGATTAGCTAAGCCTGGTAGTGGAGATGATAGGTGGAACCAAGATTTGCTCAGGTTGCCAAGGAAACAGGCAGAAAGAGCAAGGAGCAAATCCCCCGGAGAGGCTGGAGAAAGGAAGCAGGGCATAAGGTATGGGGGATGATGAGTGATGTGAGAGCTCGCGAGTGTGGTGCCTCTGCCACCCTCTGCACAATGACAGGAGCCAGGTCAAAACCTCCTGGGTGGAGGGAAGCAGAGACGGAAGATCAGCACTAGGCTGAGGAGGCAGCAGTTTCTGCACGGGCACCTCATCGTGGATCACTGCGCCTGAGCAAGTCAGGACACAGTGCCGCTCCCCAGAGCCAGACCCTCCATGCCAGCTGGGCACTAAGTGAGAGGACATCAGTGACGCTTGTTCGCCGTCCCCCTTTTTCTCCTCTGAGGACAAGATAACAGGTACTAGGCACTCCATTCTCTGGTAGATCAGCCACGTTGAGTGCCTGTATTTGACCCTTGTGGTGCCACCTTTATGCAGAAATCAGGGTTCCTTTTGGTGAGCTGGTTGGCCTAATCTTCCTCTAAAAGGTGGGCTTTCTCCAGGATCTCGGATGTTCAAAGGCTTCTTCTTCACACACGTAGTCACTGAACATTTCTTGAGCACCACACTGCCGTTTGCTCCCTGTTTAATCTATCAAGACCACAGCTGGAGAGTGAATTATCCCTGGTTCCCATCCCAGGGTTCCCATCCCTGTCTGTGCTTGCGTGGTGCATGCATGGGCACAAGGGGAGCCCGACCTACACCTGTCTACAACTTCCCTTCAGCTAGAGAGTGAGAAGGTCGCCCCCTGAGTCTCCTCCAGGCTAAACAGTCCCAGCTTCCTTACCCTCTCCTCATTAAGACTTTCACTCCAGTCCCTCCCCCAGCCATACTGCTCTCCTCTAGATCTGCTCCAGTACCTCAAACTCTTTCTTGAAGTGGAGGGCCCAGAACTGCCCCCAGTACTCAAGATGAGGCCTCACCAGTGCCCAGTACAGGGGAAGAATGAAGTCCCTAGTCCTGCTGGCCACGCTATTGCTGATCCAAGCCAGGATGCCATTGGCTTTTCATGCCACCTGGATACCCTGCTGGCTTCTGTTCAGCTGGCTGGCAACCAGTGCGGCCAGGTCCCTCTCTGCCAGGCTGCTCTCCAGCCACTCATCCCCTGGTCTACAGCTCTGCTGGGGGTTATTGTGGCCCAAATGTAGGACCCTGCCCTTGGCTCTGTTAAACCTTAGCCTGTTGCCCTCTGCCCACTGATCCAGAGCTTTCTGCAGCATCCTCCTCCCCTCCAGCAGATCAACACTGTCCCCTAACTTGGTGTCATTTGCACAGCCAGCTCTTGCTTCCCAGCCCTGCAGGTCCCAGTTCTGACATCACTCTCTGCCCCACAGGCTCCCAGGAGCAGAGCAGGAACACGTCCACTCAGAGGGCAGCTCTGCAGGTAAGGAGTGTATGGCTGCGCACGGGTAGCTCACTTCACTGCAGACCAAAGCAGAATTCAAAGGTCCCAGCAGTGACACCACTCTCTCAGAAATCAGGATCACAACATCCACCACAGTCAAATGGTGCTTCACCCTGGGTTAGGGCACTTAGGTGTCCCTCTAAGCACAGGAGCCAGAGAGCCCTCTGGCCATGTGGCAAAGTTCCATCTTCCAGCCTAACAGAACCCCTTGGCTCTAAAGTGCAACACAGTGCTGGAGCTTGTAGCCAGAATGTGCTGCTCACCAGCCTCTGCCTCAGCACTCTGCAGGAGCCTGCAGGACAGAGCTGTGCTGGTCAAGAGGCCAGACTCAGGCTACTGGAAAGGTTGACAGGTACAGCCTGGGTGTGGGAGTTGCTGGGCAACACGTACCTGTGAGATGCATGTCCCAGGCTGCTGCTGCTGGGACTCTGCGAACGGGCTGCGTAGCGCTGAGCAAACAGCAGTGCGTTACCAACCCCCAGGAACGGCTGAGCTCTCAGCAAATCACAGCTGCCATTCAGACAAATTACAGCTCCTGAGAGGAAGATAAATACTGCTGCTTCAGATTTGAAAAACAATTACTAGGGAGCTCACTTAGACAGTTTATTGAGGCAACCTAAAAAAAAGAGAACGTGATCCTGTGAGGCCTTAGAAGCTGGCAGTGAATTGGCTAAACGATAGCGTCACACTGCCCAAGTCTGGCTGGCAAACCACTTGCCACGTGTGCAGCTGACATTTATAAAACACTGGGCTGTTTTCTCCCAGTTATGGAGGAGTCCAAGACCCAGAGATGCTGTTTTTATAAGGGCACAGCCCCAAACCTGCCGCCCGTGGAGCCACGCAGGCCTTTTTAAAACAGCTCTTTGTTTCACAACTAAAAGCAGGAAACACAGGCGTGCGTTTGATGATCAGAATGGAGACAGAGGAGACATCAGTGACAGAATGAGAGTCTCTCTGCCTAGCAGGAACTTCCTGAGAAGGGAAGGCTATAACCTAGAAACAATACAATCAGAAACTTTTATTTGGTGTGATTTGCAGCTTCACACAAACACTGAAACCAAGAAGCAGCAGTTCAGATCTGCAGGCAAAACACAGCAACATTACAAATAGTTGGTATTAACAGGCAGAGATTGAATCGATACTTCTGCTATGGAAAGAAAAGTAAACACTTTTTAAAAAGCAGCAAAGTAGCTCTTTTCAATCACATCCTCTCCCACGTGAGCGGACACACACCTTCTGTTGTTTCCCATTTCTGTCTGTAGTACAAGCATAAGGCGAAGGCTAGTTTGATGTTAAAAGGGCTAAGAGTCAGACAATAGTCCTGAACTAGAAGTAAGAACTACACCACATATATTTTGAAGTGAAACACAACCTCTCTGATACCTTCAAGAGAAGCAAAGTCATTCCCAAACTACACGATGCTATGGACACAGGGTGGGGAAGCCCACCTCATTCCTAAGGTTTCTCTTTACTAGACTGAGTTAGCAACTGGAGAACCATACAGACCCATAGGTACTGATAGCAGTAGGTAAAGATCTAGTTAATAACAATTTAAAGCAAACAGGATGACAATGTTTTGTCTAACCAGGCTAGAAAAACGCCAAGGAAACGAAAAGCATTGAGAACAAGTCAGGATATCTGTATCTCTTACGTGCTGTGCTGGCTGGTCACTGCTTCCCTCTCGCCTTCATTAGATCAATGTAGTTCAGCACCTCCAGAGTGCTCCTGCCGACCACACTCAGGTATTCAGCTTCAGCAGAGCAGGCTGCCTCTATTCCTGCTGCTGCGCTGCCGGTGGTCACAGGCAGCACCTCATGGGCTGCAAATCTGTGACCCCCAGCTGTAGCTGTGGGTGAGGCTGGGCTGCAGGCAGCAGGCAGGGAACTCCTGCAGCTGCACATCTGTGTCCCCTGCATGGGGTCACATTGGGTGGCAACATCCACTTTCCTCACATCTGTAACAGTCTGAGACCAGGCATCACGCATGGTACAGCCTGTGGCTTGCTCTCTTTTAAGGGCTAATGAGCTGCCCTCAGATGGGGCACTGTGGGGTTTGTTTTCCTGCTCTGTGGCACATGAAATTGGGTTGTCCTCCTCAGGAGGGTTTGCTTCTTCTCCAATCAGAATAGTGCTGGGCTGGAAAGGCTCGGTTTTGGTGTGAGAGGTCTCACAGGGCTCTGAGCTTGCTGAGGCTGAGCCTGGGCTGGCATCACTGATCCTCAAGAACTGTTCATTCAGATATTCCTTTGTCTCGACTATGTCTTCCTCTTCAGACTGTTGGGGGAGAACTGTGTGAATGCAGCTGTTCAAACGGTTCAAAACTAAGGGCTAAGTTAACGACTAACTAATAACTACGTTAATGAAACAAACGGAAAGGCCACAGCTCTCTGGTTTGGGTTGTTTGGCTGAGGCTTTTTCATTCTTTCTCCAACGGGGTGCTCCTTGGTGGCTAAGGCAGAGCTTCGCTCTCTCTCACAGGATTTCTGTGATCAAGAACTGTTGAAAACACACAGTGTGTTAAGCCTTCCTACCTTACAGGCATGTAATGTGAGGCAGCTATACATCAAGGACAAGCATAGAAGCTCTCTCAGCTTCTTCCCACAGTTACATTCCAATTCCACAAGGCCTAGTGTTATCAAGAGACCAGACCACGCATCTGTTAAACTACTTGGGAATATTTACAGCTAATCTCTGTCTGTCTTCTCACACGTGAAGTTGCCTTGTACAAAACAAAGCTGTAAGTAAGGTTAAAGCTACATCCACCTTAAGATGCACAAAGGCATAAAGACGACATTCAAAAGAACCCCAGCAAACCTGCACAGGGGCAGAACTCACAGTGTCAGAACTAGAGCTGGAACAGCACTCTGTGTGTCTGTAACAGGGAGACTGGCTGCTGAGCGTGGCCTCCACATCTACAAAAACAGGATGAAAAGGAGAGAAAAGCTGCTCACTGAACATTTCCCAAGTGCTCCACTCACAAGTACAGCCTGTAGAATTAATCACTGCTTCTGATCAGTTTAAGGTCCTGACTACTGTAACTACAGTTACAGCCTAAGGTGCTAGTGAGGTGTCCTGGGTTTGGGTGGGACAGAGTTAGTTTACTGCACAGCAGCTGGTGCAGTGCTGTGGTTCGGGTGCAGTGTAACTCACTGATGTTTCAGTTCTTGCTCAGCAGCACTTAGCTTAAGTCAAGGCCTTTTCAGCTTCCTGTGCCCTGACAGCCAGGGGCTGCACAAGAAGCTGGGAGGGAGCGTGGCCAGGACAGCTCACCCGAACGAGCCAAAGGGATTCCATACCCCAGGACATTATGCCCAGTATAGAAACTGGGGATAGCTGACTGGGAGGGGTAGATCACAGTCTGCAGACAGTGAGCGACTGCCTTGTCTTTTCTTGGGTTTCTCTCTCTCATTATTTTATATTCAGTTTTCTTACTGTTCTTTATTACATGTTGTTTTCTTTTGGTTAAAACCGTTCTTATCTCAACCTAAGAGTTTTGCTTCACTTTTTCTACTCTCCTCCCCTGGGAGAAGGGAGGAGTCAGCCAGCGGTTGCGTGGTACATAGTTGCTGGCTGGGGTTAAAGCATGCCACAAAGCCAATCTAGTTCTTGGCAACAGCCAATTCTTCTCCTCTCAGGGCAGTATTTCATAACACAAAGTGTGAGAGGGGTGCTCCAATGCTTTGGCTCTGGTGTTGACCAGCAGCCTGCACCAACAGCAGAGCTGTGCTGCCCAAAAGGAAGAACTCTGCAGAGCTAAGGCAGGGAGAGAACCAGCAAGCACTCTGCACACCATTGGCTCCTGTACAAGTTAAATGTTTTTCTCTTGGCAGTCCCTAAGAGATCTGATGCTCTGAAATGCAGCCAAACAGCTGACCCCTGCAGCTACTGAGGGAGCAAAGTGGACGTGGGATGTCGAATCCCTTCACTGTGTCCGCACATGGAATGACAGCAGATCTTAGAATCACAGAATCATTTAGGTTGGAAAAGACCTTCAAGATCATTGAGTTCAACCATTAACCCCATTGTCCTAAGACCACCACTAAACCAGGACCCTAAGCTCCATGACTTTTAAACATGCTGAGGGCGGGTGACTCAACCTGCTCCCTGGACAGCCTGTTCCCAGTGCCTGATGACTCTCTCAATGAAGGTGTTTTTTCTAATGTCTAACCTTGGTGCAACTCAAGGCCCGTTCTTCTTGTTCTATCACTCGTTACTTGTGAAAAGAGATTACTACCTACTGCTCTACAACTTCCTTCCAGGTAGCTGTAGACAGCCATAAGGTCTCCTCTCAGCCTTCTCTGCAGATCAAACAGCCCCAGTTCCCTCAGCCTCTCCTCATAAAGGCTGATAGTCCAGTGGAAGAGAAAGAAGATTAGTAAAGACTGCACGAGTAAAATGGCACCCATCAAACACCTCATGAAGCAGTAATAACTACAGAAAACGCGACCAAGACTTCTTCCTCCCAGCAGAGGTCTGCAGGAATGCAAATAAAGGTACTAGCATTTACTTGGCACTGTTACTGTTGTGTAGGTTAGTAAACTTGTGTCATTCCAGTTAACACTCTTGAGCCTTCCTGTGACTTTACTTATTGATCTGTTGGTAGTCACTTCTACTCTCAGAGCTGGCTTTTCACTTTTTTCACTTTGGAGAAAATGGGACAAGAAAAAATAAGTGTGTAATACTCACTAGAGAGGAGTTAACCTAACTTAATCTCTGGAAGGAAAAGCAAACACAGATAGTTACCTGGTAATGCTAATCTTCTTTATACAGTGCTGTGTGAATCAAAACCACAAGCTTCATAAAATGTAGTATCTTTTTAAGATCAAAACACTTTTCCTTGGCTTTAACAGTATCTGTTTCAGCTCCACATGCAGAGAAAAATCTGATTTTTTAATTGAATAATATATCAGTGGCACTCACCCTTCTCCACCTTGTGTAGATTTGAATTCTCTCCAACCTTAGACTCTTTTTCTTGTACTGTTGTGAACCTCTAAAAGTAATTAAGGGTTAACAGTTAGGGTTCAGCTGGAAGAGTACTTCAGGTTAAGTAAGGACAAATCAATTTCTGTACTGAATAGAGGAGTCACTGTGCTGTACCACAAATGATTTTACGAGGGTACAACCCCCCTAAGCCGTACGGTATGTACCTGGGTCACTTCTATGGGCAAATTACATAGGTATGCTGGCATAAAGCTCCCTTATTTATAATCCTGGAGTGTCCTGAGTGTAATGTCTGGCCACTGCCTGCAGAACTTGATCCTAAAGGTTAATGGGTAACTTCAGGCATCAGCTTAGGTGTGAATCAAACCATGTAGATTAAGGACCATATGTCTGAGCCACTCAGCTAGAAGCTGTTCCTTCTGAATTCTTAATATAAACCACGAGGGAAAAGCAGATTCCAAGAAGCTGAATTCCATTTCTAACTGTTGTGTACATTCCTTCTTCAAATGCACGGTGTAAACAGGAGAACTGGCAAAAATATGTCTCTATAGAAAGTTACCTCTGCAAATCCAGATAGAGGGTTCTGTCTCTGGGTTGATTCTTCCTCAGATTTATTGTCACTGAGGGATGCAAAAGCAGAGTTCTTTGGTAAATTATTTCCTCTCCTGTACTTCTATTTTCTTTCTAAATTTAACTAATTCCTAGTGATTTGTCTTCAATTTTTGTCTTCAGTAGCCGTGAAATGCTTCCCACTGTTGAGATCACTGAACTGATTTCTGAACCTGAGATTTAACACCCAAAATCTTGTTTTTCACACACTTCACTTCTGCTCCAATGCAAAATGTCACTCGGGACATGACAGAAGACAGCACAGCTCTGTAAATCAGGAGGTGCTGTGGGTCAGAGTCTTTGGTAACACCGTGTTTGGTAAAATGTGTGGCACTCACACATGCTGTATTTAGCCCAGGGCAGACACTGATCTGTGGGCAGTGGAAAGAGACACAGTCTTTTAGAGGGAAGTCAGAGTAACAGGACTTGGAAATGTCCCATGAAGCAGTCTTTCTCTTTATTTACTAGATAGGACTTACCTGTGCATAGGTTTATTCACATTATTCATATTTTCACTGGGAAAACAAGTTCTCTCATTAATACTGTTCTGAATTTTGCCTTCACATCCTGTTAGCAGGATTTCTCCGATTCAGCAAGGTCTCTGCATTAATCACATGCTAACAGACTGATCATTTCTGTGGCACTCACCTTTTTTTCCTTTTTTTTCCTGAACTGTCGTGCAGATACAGCTTTAAGTTAATCTGCTCATCATGGTGACAAGCAAAGGTCTCTAAAATACAAAGTAAACCTTGATCTTAACATGCAACAGCAAAAAGAATAATTCATAATAAAGGGGGACTTTTCACAAGGGTATCTGGCAGTAGGACAAGGGGAAACGGGATTAAACTGGACTGAGTTTAGACTAGATCTTGGGAAGAAGTTCTTCAGTACAACAGTGGAGGGACTCTGGGATAGAACACACAGACAGGTTGTGGATGCCCGCTCCCTGGAGGTGTTCAAGACTCAACCCTTGAGCAACCAAGTCTAGTTGAGAGGTGCCCCTGCCCATGACAGGGTAGTTAGAGTAGATGATCTCTAAGGTCCCTTCCAACCTTAGCTGTTTCATGATTCTATGAAAATACAGTTTGAAAAGAAATGTTTCTGTCAACTTTAAAAAATAATGTAAACAACTGAATTTAAAATTAAATCACTGCATTCAGTTAAGAATCCTGATGTGGTTTCGGACAGAGCAGATGTACCTCTGATTATAGAAGTGTATGTCTTTAAATGGAGACTAAAACCCAGAACATAAATCTTTAGAATAGCATCACGCACCAGTTTTTTCAAGGTTTGCAGGTCTTTCTTTCCTCTCAAAGGGTGTGAAGCAATACTGTCCTGCACGATAGTCCTGCTGGTGGGTTTTATGAATACCACCAGTTTTCTTGTAGCTTGCATTTGAGGCATCGTGAAGTTGAAGTAAAAACTGTCCTGGAGCTGTGAAAACACTTTCAAAGTGCTGGTCTACAGACCTTGTTTTTGCAGAATAAGCTTCACTAGTCCCATACAGGTTATTTCTGTTGGTCATTAGATTTGTATCATCAAGATCCATATTAAAAATGGCATTACTACTTTGGTTAACAAAAGGATTAAAATGCTCTGTGGAAGGATTATTATAGATTGGTTGGTTCTCTTCTTCAAATAGTGCCAGAAAGGAACAATCACTTCCATCCCGGGGAACTTTCAGTTCTGCAGTTTCTTTCACAGCATTAAACAATGGTTCTTTTATTCCTTCACTGTTTTCTGATTCTATACTGGTCATTATCAGTGGATCACACCTGGCAGAGTTCATATAGTCTAGCCTGGGAGGGGGGAGTGAGGTAGAGGGGAAGTAGAAAAGAGAAACCAGTTTGCTCAGTACTTAAAACACAAACTGCCAACACAATAAATTATAATCATTGAGGATAGAAATCTCTATGATTTTTCTACTCATCACACTTGCTTTTATCCCATATGTACATCACTGACACTAAAAGGTGTCCTGCAGTTTATTTCTACTTTACAGGAATGTCGATTTAAAAGTGGTTCTGGTTTATGGTGTCTCCAAACATACTAACATGTGGAGCACATCCTCTCGAGCAGGGACTGTGATTTATAAAATCAGCCACAGTATGTCACTGCTGCTCCACCAGCTGGCAAAAAAAGGCTACTGGGAGGGGAGGAGGTAAAGCAGGAAGACAGCTTTGTGAAAATAGTTTGTTCTTCAAAACTACAGACCTGTCCGGTATGGGAAGCCCACAAGAAGTCCTGTGTACTGCTTCATTCCTGGCCTCTGTAGCAAGTAACTTCCGTCTGTACTTCATGTCAGTCAACCTAATCCAGCACAGAATTGTTGTGTTGTATGCCAGCCAGGCATTTGGTCTGACAGTACTTCCCTACCCCACATCTGACAGAAGCGGTTGCTAAGATGCTCTCACGCTGGCACCACTATCATGAAAGCCAGCCTGCTTTCACTTACTTGGCTCTAATCTAACACTGTACACTGTTGTTTTCCAGGCTTGAACTCCAGATTGACCTATCTAAGCAAAAGGTTGAGAGGCTTCTGAAGCAGAGAGAATTGGCACAGAAGGCCATGCAAAAAAAGACCTTTCTCTAAAAAATTGTGAGCATTGCTATCAATGGAACTTGAAAATGGAACTGTAGGATAGTAAACTCTTATGGAAGCAAAATCCTATAATGCTGTGATAAGCAAATACTTCCGAGTGTCTGATAAAGGTCCTAAAGAACTTAAACAAGAAAGCAGTGTCCCTTGGTGCCAAGACCTCAGGGGTCCGTACTGTAACCAGTGTTCTTCAACATCTTCCATCAATGACACAGACAGTGGGATTGAGCCCACCCCCAGTGTGTTTGCTGATGATACCAAGCTTGGTGGTGCAGTCAGCATGCTAGAGGGGCAGAATATCACTCAGAGGATTCTCAAAAAGATATAGAAATGGGCCTGAACTTCATGAGATTCACCAAGGTTGCTACAATCCTCAGTATAAATACAGGCTGAGAGACTTGTGATTCAGAGCAACCCTGTGATCTCAGGGCTACTGACGAGCAAAAGGCTGGACACAAGAAAACAATGTACTCTCGCAGCCCAGAAGGCCAACCATGTCTCAGGCTGCATTGAAAGAAACATGGCTGGCAGGTCAAGGTCCTGTCTCTCTGCTCTGGTGAGACCCCATCTGGAGTAGTGACCCTATCAGCTCAGGAAGGACATCAACCTTTTGTAGCAGGTCCAGAGCTGGGCCACAAAAATTATTAGAGGCATGGAACACCTCTGCTATGAGGACAGGCTGACAGAGTTGTGGCTGCTCAGCCCAGAGCAAAGAAGGCTTTGAGGAGGCCTTATTGTTGCTTTTTGGTACTTAAAGTGAGCATGCAAGACAGACGGGGACAGATTTTTTTAGCAAGACCTGTTGCGACAGGACAAGGGGTAATGGCTTTAAAGTACAGCAGGGTAGATTTAGATTGGGTATCAGAAAAAGAATCTTACAGTAAGGGTTGTGAAACACTGGAACAGGATCTCCTGGGAGATGACCTGAAAACATTCAAGGTCAAGCTGGATGAAGCTCTTCTCAACCAGCTCTAGTTGCAGATGTCCCTGTTCACTGCAGGGTGGGGTTGACCTAGATGAAGACATCTTAAGGTCCTTTCAAACCCAAAGCATTCTGTAATTCCACTTACAGAAGCCTCCCCAGAACAGTATTTAAAAGCTCTTTACATTGTTTCTGGAGAAACTTAGATCTAAGCGAGGAAGGTAAAAGTATTTTGTGAAGCAATTCAAAGGCTCCTTTTTCACTCCAGCCGAACATTTTGTAATGCTAAGTAAAAGTTAATATTAGATGAGGAAATAAGACAGCTAAAGTTTTTTGTTAGTATTTAATGACTGTGAGGTGCCACAGCTCTCAGATGTATGCTCATTGATTAATCACTATGTTCTAATTACAATGAAAAACCTTAAGTTTATACTACTCACACTGAGCAAATGAAACTCCATTCCCAGAAGAACTGGCAGCTCTTGAGGTACAAGGGCTACAGTGAATGAAAATGAAACAAGGCCAAAACAAAGAAAGATGTTAGTGAGGGAGGTACTAATGGGCAGAAGCCTAAGGTAAGTGCAGGCCTGAGGGCCTATGGAGAAATAAAAGCACAGATGTAAGCAAGACAAGGCTATGTAAGGCTTTTAAGGAAAGATTCATTCAGTAGGTGACTGTTACCCTCTTTTAAGGTTTTGCTGGAGAAAGCTGGGAGAAGCTAGAAAGAGAAAGTTAAGGCAGCTAAGACTGGAAGCGGATGTGTTTGAGTATAGTCAGTTTGCTTATCAGTAACTTCACTCCCCAAGTAAACAAGCTGTAGGCACTTAGTGAACAGCAAAGTGATATATGGCCTTTTCATGGCTCTGTCCAGACAAGGCTAAAGACTGACAGGCACTTGCAACCACACAGCAGACTTACAGAAAAAAAGACAGTGAAGAAAGAGTAGCCTTGTAAGAAGCTTAGGTCCAAGGTGAGAGCACCTGGTAAGAAACTGCATTAAAATGTTTAGTATAAATGAGTCTAGCCCTAAATCCTCCATGAGTAAAAACATTTTCAATCAGCACATACAAAAAAGACAGATTTCTATCATTTTTTAATAAACAAATAGTATTGTCTCATTAAAGCATTAGCAAATCAAGTCTGAAAAAAAACCCCCAAACTACAGTAGGATTAGACATAAAAGAGAACTGCTTTTTCCTGGAACCTCAAATGTAAACAGTGTAGGTGGAGATGTTGCTCAATTGCTGGATCATTAAAGTCATCAGAAAAGCACTTACAGCAGCGACCAGGACTAATGGGAACTGAGGCAGCCACTTTCCTTGTGGTCTCCCAGTAAAACCATGCTTCCCATTCAGGATGAATTCAGTAACACCGTCAAGTTTGTAACACTGGAAAATCACAGTGCCTACCTAAAATCCACATTTGGTGCCTGTCAGCACATTTAAATAGCTAGGAATATTCTGTCTTTCCACATAATTGAAATTTATATCTGAAAAGCACCAAAAATCACAGGAAAGTCAAGTAGCAATATGCTTCAGTTTATTTTAGTGTTTTTCTTACTTGACTGTTATTTCTCTCTTTAATGTAAAATCACTGCTTACCTATGCAAAGGTTGAAACAGTTCCTGAGGCACTGTATCAGACTTCTTGAAAATACAGTGGCTTGGAGGCTTTTTAATATAAGAGTCTTGATCAAAACCATAATCTGGCTGAGAAAACAGTAGAAGCTGTCAAATTCTGTGTATATATATATATATAATGTATATAACAATAGATTTAAACACATTAAAGTCGAGTTTACAAACCATATACATGTTTTCTCACTATTTTTACTTATACCCAATGTCCTTTTAGCATCCCATCCTCACGTAATATGAACAAGTTTGACAGACTGCAACAAGCTGACTTCTGCTAAATATCAATAATCAGAGAAAGCTGTAGTCTGGGAACGATCTTGAGGTGTAACTAGTCCAACCTCCTCAAAGTAGGGACAGCTTCAAGTTTAGGCCAGATAGGCCAGGATTATTCAGGACAGATTCCACAACCTGTTTGGACAGCCCCTCTGGTGCTTTGCTACTTTTGTGATAAAATAGCATTTCTATTTTTAAAACCTTACTTTTACTTCTTGCCATGTCACTGTGTACCTTTGGCTCTGTCCTGTCTGTAATCCAGTTTAGACTGTGGAAGACAGCAGTTTGTTCACCCCACCCCCCATACCCTTCTCTTTACAGCATTATAGAATCACAGAGCATCTTTGGTTGTAAGAGACCTTTAAAATCATCAAGTCCAACTCTCAAGCCCTGGGGTTCATGTGTTGCTTAAATTCCTCCAGTGACAGCAACTCTACCACTGCTTTAGGGAGCCTGTTCCAGTATTTGATAACTCTTTTGGCAAAGACATTTTTCCTAACATCCAGCCTAAACCTCCCATGGTGCAGTTTGCAATCATTACCTCTAGTCCTGTGCCTTGTCACCATGGAGAAGAGGCTGACCCTCTCCTTACTCCCACCACCTTTCAGGTAATTGTTGAGAATAATAAGGTCTCCCCTCAGCNTAGGGGAAAACTGTGTGAGTAGACAATGCTGACTGAATAGGCCGCTTCGAGAGATAAACCTTGTGTATGCACTTCACATGAGTAAAGACACTTTTTTTTCCCTAATCCCTCGGCTTCTTGTACTGTTTCTTGTTTAGAATACATTCATTTACTCACAGTAACATGGAGATGCCTGAAGTGATTGTGAAACTTCTTTGGTTTAGAACAGTATGTTTATTTTAATACCCCAAAGACAAACACATCGTGACATACTTTCCCAAAACTTCATTATATTTTAACTGCCATCTGTTTTATACAGGTACCTGTTCTGGATTTCATCTAAGTTGGATGTATGTTGTGCACGTGGGGGTGATGTGGGAAGCTCGATGTTGTGCCTCCTGACAGGTAATTTTACATTTTCCGTGATGTCAATGCAGACTGGCTTCTTTGCCTTCTCTACAATGAAAGTATTTGAAGAGTCACTGCTGAAGTAAGGTTTGAGCTTCCTAAATTTTCATTAGAGTACAACGGCTGTTGTTTTAGGTTTCTTTAATCCATTTAAAGCCTATTTTTTTTGGTTTTCTTTGTTACTAGCAATACAAAACCTCTAAAAGTGGCATAATAAAAATTATGTACAGTCAGCTGCTGTGTGTAGGCAAGCTCTGTTACCTTCCTCAGTCACCTTCTAATCTTCCTGAGAACAGTACAACAAATTCTCCACAATCTGATTTATGAATATGTCACAGAGGATAAGAATCATCAAATTGTTTTGGTTGGAAGAGNCATCCCTCTGTAGCCTCCCTTCCCTCCAGCAGATTGACACACCTGCCTAGCCTGGTGTCATCTGCAAACTTACCAGGTAATAAAAGCCCTCTTTGCTCAATCTCTCTACAATCATCATGTGCCCCAATCCCCCCACAATTTTTGTGGCATTTCATTCATCTTGCTACAGTTTGGTCAATCTCTTTTTTGTATTTGGGGTTGCAAAAGCAGACACAGTATTTACGATGTTTTCTCACACATGTTGCTCGGAGGGAAATAAACACTTGCCTTTGTCTGCTGGGCACACCCTCTCTAATATAGCCCCCTGTTTAAGTTGGCCTTGCTGCTATAAGTTCTCACTGGCTCATGTGCAATTTTATGTCCAGGGTCCTGCTCTGCAAAACTTCTGCCTACTCAGTCCCCACCGGCACAGAGGTGTGGGGTTATTTCTCCTGGTGTGCAAGGGTTTGTATTTTTCTGTGCTAAACACTGTGAAATTCCTGATGGACTTCTGCTTGTCAAGATCTCTTAGAAATCCTGTGCTAACTGTAATGATCACTGCCAATCTCATGTCATGTATGAATCTGCTGAGAGTGTCTGTCCAATTGTCCAATGCTCTAATGAAGATGGAGCAGATGTGATGCTAATCTCTGGAGATCCCTGCCACTGCAAATCACATGTTGCAAATTAGACTTCAGACAACAGATAGCTACTTTGAATGTGATGGTAACACCCTGCTTTTTACTCGTCTTATTGTCCACTCATCTGGTTCATACCTCCCCACTGTGGGTCCCATGGGAAAACTTGTCAAAAGCCTTTCTAAAGTCAAGGTAAATAATATTTGCTGCAGTCTCTTATTCACAGAGCTAGTAGCTTCATTACAGAAGGCACTCAGGTTCCTCAGGCACAGTACAGTCTCAGTGTTCCCAGTCACCTTCTTGTTCTTGGAACTGGAGGTCCAGGTCCACAATCCTTTCAGCAACAGAGTAGAATTACACTTCTCCAGATTATGCTTAGATTTTTGCAGATGGGCAAAATATTTATGTGTTTCTTGTCACTGAGAAGCTTTCCTGATAACCAGTCTTTCAAAGATAGTAGACATCTGGCCTGTAGCGATTTCATCTAACTGCCTGTTCTTGGCTTTATTGTCTCTCCTACATTTGGCCTCAGCCCATCGATCNGCACACCACATCTGCACATAGAGTTAGGACTCAAGTTGTAGAGATGTCTTTTTAGGAGCCTATTAATGGATTTTAATAAAGATACTAAGGGTAGAACTGCCTCCCAAAGCTATGGAAAAAGTAGTGGAACACATACAGACCCATCCAATGGCAAAGAGAAAAATCTATGGATGTAGGGTAAAAATTAGTAAGTAGAATGAGGAAGATTCATAAATGCACAAGGCTTTAAAAGTGAAGTAGGTAGTAGTCAAATTTTTGATTCATCTTACATCGCTTTTATTCAAGCACCATGTTTATGTTTGCTTCCACTCTTTTGTGGAAGTGGAAATAACACTTATTTGAACATAAAGGTGTAAGTGGAAAAACAAGAACTAAAATAACATCAGTAATATTTAAGGA
Organism: Upupa epops; assembly: GCA_013397515.1. Lineage (NCBI taxonomy): Eukaryota > Metazoa > Chordata > Aves > Bucerotiformes > Upupidae > Upupa > Upupa epops. Next base: position 141,619 of record VZRI01013047.1, read on the forward strand.
TAATGGACTCTGTTAATTGTGAACACTTGGACTGAACTCACCAGTCTTGTCTTTTTTGCTCGATACCTCATTAACAACATAGAGACTGAGGAGATCTAAGCTCAATGCTGAACTTTTAGGAGATGATACTCCCAGAAGCTGCATCTTTGATTTAAGTTTCTTCTTTTCAAAAAATTCCTAAATATTTTAAAAGAGAGTAAGTTTTTGACAGAAGCTTCAACAAGATGGTAACAGCAAGCACAATTCTTTTGAAATTAGCATGCAAGCCTTAGTTAACAATTTGTAATACTAAAAGCACATGATTAAATCTATCTGCATTCTCATATCCTGTCTACTGTTATTACATTTATCATTTATTGTCTTGAAAAAGGCTATAGTTTGCTCATACTAACAATTAATAACTGTTCTCTCGATGCAAAAAGCTTAGTCCTTAAACACTCAAGCCTCAAACTTTGTGTATGATCATTAAAAATACTTCTTTAAAATAAAAGACAATAGCAAAATGCCACAAAAAAGAAGTATCTAAACTTGTTGAACCTGGATTTTTAGGCAGCTTGTAAACTAGTAAAGCAAATAAATCAACAAGATTACATACACACAGACATCTATAATGACACAAAGAGGTTATTGTTCTCCAAATTTGTCTTTTTTGACACAGAAAGAGGTCTTTAAAAAAAAAAGAAAAGATAAAGTAATGGATAAAAATCTCTAAGACTAGGACTTAGTTGTAAGGAATAAAAAAAGACATACAACTGACACACATGAGGTTCACGGCCAAGTGCCGGGTCATACGCTTTGCTCACATCAACCCTCAGCAGCGCTACAGGCTTATGGAAGAGTGTCTGGAATGCTGCCTGGTGGAAAAGGACCTGGGGGTGCTGGTTGACAGCCAGCTGAATAGGAGCCAGCAGTGTGCCCAGGGGCATCCTGGCCTGGATCAGGAATGGTGTAACCAGCAGGAGGAAGGAGGTGATGGTGCCCCTGTGCTCTGTACTTATGAGATTACCCCTTGAGTACTGTGTCCAGTTTTGGGCACCACAGTATAAGGACATTGAGGTGCTGGAGCGGGTCCAGACAAGGGCAGTGAGGCTGGAGAGAGGTCTATGAGGGGTGGCTGAGGGAACTGAGGTTGTTAAAGAGAAGGCTGAGAAGAGACCTTATTGATCTTTACAACTACCTAGAACGGAAGTTGTAATGAGACTGGTGCTGGTCTCTTCTCCCAAATTACTAACGATAGGATGAGGGGAAATGGCCTCAGGCTGTGTCAGGGGAGGTTTAGCTTAGACATTACGAAGAAGTTCTTTATTGAGAGAGTGGTTGGGCATTGGAACAGGCTGCCCAGGGAAGTGGTGGAGTCGCCTTCCCTGGAGGTCTTAAAAGGTGAGCAGATAAAGCACTTGAGGCCATGGTCTAGGTGTTGGGAAGATTTTGGGATGAGGGCTGGACTTTTGATCCTGGAGATCCTTCCAGCTATGATTCTACCATTCTATAATTCTGGAAAATCTAGGAAACAAAAGTTTCATATTATATTTATACAATGATATAAAATCCAACATGGCTTGAACTGCTTACCTTTTGCTTTCTCCTTTCCTGCTTTAATATGACTCTACTCCTGAAAGATGCAAGTAATAAAACTGTTTTAATTGTGAGAGTAGAATCTTGAGTCACGGCTTGAATTTCTCTTGAATCTTGAATTGTTATGTTGTAATAGATAAGATCTTCAGGTAGTAAAGTCAACCTATTTCTGCTGAAGTCACTTTGACTGACCCTGGTTTACTCAGGTAAGGATGGGACCACATTCTTTCTTAGGGCTACTAAACACATTAAACAGTCAAAACAAAAAATGTTTATACATTTGACCTGTAATGCAGCATTTCAATTCTTATTTGTTAAAACATTACAAGAAACCTTTGTCAATATATGAATTTCTCCTTATTTTGTCATGCTGCAACTGTTACAAAACCGTTCGAGCAGAGAGCACAGGAGTGCAGTTTCCACTTCTACAGAATTTTGTGAACATTTTGTAAAAACGATTAGAAAAATTGACTGTCACAACAAGTTTTGTCAGGCTGATGGCTTCTGTGCACAGATATACCTAAAACTATATATCCCACTTGTTAAACACAGTCTTAAATGAATTGCCTATATGGCATGGCCTATAAAGTTAGAGCTTGGGTTACTGCTGTGCGCAGGGTGGCTGCAAGGCTTGTGTCAGTGGAACAGGACCTTTTTTCAGAGTTAAAATACAGAGTATCCCCTTGGAATTATGTTGGGAGTGGGGTGGGTTTCATTATGCTGTATGTTAGAACGCATTTTCTAAACACAGTGTATGTAGCATTTACCCTCATAGTGTATAAGCCCTGGTAATACATATCTTCTCTGAAATACATCTCAAATACAAACCCCAGACTCACCCCGGCAATCCTGACAGATAACTACCAGCAGCAGAAAGCAGCAGGATTATTTGCTAAGTGAGTGCAATACTCCTACATGCTGTTTTTTCTTACAGACAGAATGTAGGCATGACAGGCATGTAGGACAAAGCTGGGGTGGTTAATGTGATTTTAACTGAAGCTCTCCCTTCCTCCTGCATTACACAGGCAATTCCCAGAAACCTCATTTTGCCAGGACCACTTCCAGATGGGTCAGGCATTCTTTTAGCTTGATTCTTGCACAGTGTCAGGATGATTATAAAGCTGTCTTCAGCAAAGCTACTTCCAAGTGGCTGACAAATTCTGTGAGGTTTAAATACCCAGCAGGCAGATGGCCCATCACCTACAGCAACTGTGTATTAGCCTTGTTTTTAACATTAGAGCTCGGTGATTATTTTACTGTTTCAGGGACTCTCGCTAACAATACATCTTTCACCCCAGCGGTAGGCGCGGCCATTCATGAGGGCATGAGGGAAGGCCCTGGAGGAAGAGCCGCACCCAGCCCCACTGAGCGCAGAGCTCTAGGCCACGCAAGCTCTGCTGTGGCGGGATGGGGGAGGACACCTGCCGCTCCTCACACAGTCAGACCCGGCAGGGGGAACTGGGGCTGTCACGCACACTAAGGCTGCGTCCGCTCTGTGCGGAGACACTGGGGCTGGAGCCGTTTTTTAAGCCATTGAGCCGTTTTACTCACCGGCTGCCGCCGACCCAGTTCATTTTGTGCTGCTGTACGCGGTGCTGGGTGGGGAGCGGGCAGACAGCGGCCGCCACGGCGATGGGCTCACCCCGCCCGCCAGGGCCGCAGCCGCCTCCTCCTCTGTCGCCTCGGCAGCTGCTCGCAGTGCAGCCGAGCTGCCCCGGGCTGGCAGAGGAGAGGTTGGGGCAGGGACAGACGGCTAAAGAAGACACACAAAGCCCAGCGGGGTAGGCTGGTGGGGTGGAGGAGATGCTCAGGTTGCTGCCGCCCTTCCTCTGCCACTGGCGTTTCCACACAGGCCGCTGCCAGGAGCCACTGCCCTTTGGCGGGGAATCAAAAGCCTCTTCCCGTCCCAAAGTGACTGAAATTCAGCTTTTGCAGTGAGTGGGTTACACAGCTCTTGACATTTTGCCTTTCAGGCCTCACTTGTCACTGCTACAATCACCAACAATCCTACAATCACTTTCCTCCCCATCCTGCTCTTCCTCACGTATTTTCAGAGCAACAGGGGGATCATAAACATCTTCTACTAGTAGGTAGTGCTGCTCTTGATGCTGCCTGGTGAGGCCAGTTTATTTAGGCAATAAATGCCTTGATTCATTGCATAAATAGGGACGAACCCTCAAGGAGGGACACATAAGTATCTTGATTTATTGCGTAAATAGGGACAAACCCTCAAGGAGGGACACAGCACACCAGGTGCTCCCAGGTCATGCCAGCAGCAATGCAGATTCCCAGTGACTCAGCACCATCATTTCTGCAAGTGAAGGCACCCATTTACAACATGATCATTAAAATTCTGTATCAATCTTTTCCTGTGGTGTTTCTTTACTGAGTTATCTTTAGCCTAACATTTTTTGGGGTACTAACGCTCAATTTGCATTAGCACAACACATGATGAGTACTCAGAGCAGATACTAGGAGTCTAATATTAAAAAGGACACCGGTTTGGTTTTTATTTCTAACACTTTTAATTTTGCCAGGGTGTTAATAGAATCCACAGCTAAAAGATCTGCTTCTCTAAAATAGCTGAAGTTCAACTGAATGAACTTACTAGACAGGATGCTTTATCATTAAGATGTCCATAGTATTTCTGGTAAGTATGCCTAATTATTTCTTGATTAAAGTCTTCATAATAGAATATGTCTATATATTTAATTGTGTGCACCTCTGCAGCTAACATGACAGATGATGGACTGAAAGATTATTTCACTCATTTCATCACTTGAAATAATCCTTTTTATTTCGTTTGCATTTTCATCTAGTGTAAATGTTTACCTTGTTAACACCACATCTAAGAGGCAATTCCATGACATAACCAAATCCCTCAAATCCCTTTTACTTCTGTTTTTCTAACATTTATTTTATGTACCACCCTTGCTCTTATTCTTTCACAGCATTATCTGGATTTAAGGAAAAGGGTGCACTTTTCATTATGCTTGATTTATTGAATCTGGTAGCTAGCATAGCATAGAATCCAGGAAAAGTGATGTGGCATCTTCAATGGATTACTTTTCATTGTAAGAAATCTTGCCCTCCTCAAATTATTTTCTGCAGATAACGCTAAACCACTTTTCAGATGATCATAAAATAATCCATTCTTTCTTTGATAAAAGCAAAGTAAACAGTGAGATAAGACATGAAATGCAAATCACAGAATCACAGAATTATTGAGGTTGGAGAAGACCTCTAAGATCATCCAGCCCAGCCTATGACCTCACATCACCACAATCACCTAGACCATTGCACCAAGTGCCACACGCAGTCTTTCCTTAAACACCTCCAGGGTTAGGGACTCCACCAGTTCCTAACCCTTAAGAACAGCTTTGTAACCTTCAGCACATGAGTTTTCCCCTCTGACATGTTTCTTTTTTATCAGATCAGCTCTAGATATAACTGATGCAGGAAAACAATCCAAAGCTGATGTAAACTGCATTTCTCCGGGAAGACTGGAGTTGAAATGTTGACTGCTGCTTTTGTTACCTAGCTTTGAGGTATTCCTCACACAATGCCTATTTAAACAAAGAAGGGGGTTTTCTGATGGGTGACTCAGCATAGGTTCACACTTTATGTCCCAATCCCCAAAGAAGCAGCAGCTCAGTTAGATAACTGAAACTGCGTGACAGTGTGTGCCTCTGTCTGAAGCATTACTGTACCCTGATGATCTGAAAAGGACAGCGTTTCTCATGGGTGAACCAACACTGCTTATAAAATCTTATCACTAGTGACAGTGCCAGAGAGAAGGTGTGTTTGCAAGTAATTTCTTACAGCTGCAAATGCTTCTCTTGTTTCTTAATGAACCTTCTACTTCACAGCAAGTGTCCTCCTCTACTGCTTATTATAACAAAAGAAGGCATTACTGAACAGATGAATGTGTAGTAAAAAACCCCAAAACAAAACCCTGGGGACTTCTACAGTTGGGTTTCAATACTTTACAATGCTGTTGCATTTTTTGTCTCAATTTTACATACTTTAACTTGTATTTTTGCCCCAAATGTTTGATCTTGATATCTAGCATTGGGTAACTAAATCCATCTGTAGATAGCTACAGAAAAATGCATGGTAACTGAAATGCTTTCGAATCCTCTGTCCAGGGTGGGATTTTCTGGTACTTCTAGATGCCAGGATATGCTTATTTATGTGCCTAAATATTGACTGAATTACCTAATGCTAGGAAAGGATGACTGAAAAAGAAGTGTCTTTTCCAAGTGAAAGCTTTTGTTTGGCAAAACCATGCTTAAACTTTGTTTACAGAGTTTCATGGTGCTTGTCTTAGTCAATGGTCCTTTGCCTGTACACTTCCTTGAAAAACCGGACTAAGGAGAAATAATGGTGTCCTTGAGGTGTTTTATGCTAACCTGCTTGGTGCTTTTCACTGAAAGGAGTTCTTTGTAAAAGATGGCTGTGATATAGCTATGTCATGATAGAGTCTGAGGAGGTGTAAAACAGAAGAATACCTTGTTTTATAAATAAATTTTACCCTTTTAAAAGTAGTTTCTCTTGAACAACAGATCTCTCCTTCCATTCATTTAATGAAAAGTGTTTCCCCCATTCGACTTTAAATGGCAGAGATCTTCACAGATTTACTCCAAGGGGATTAGTTCAAAGAATTCTTGAAATTGTGAAGGCCCAAAGATTTTTATATTTCACCCCACTGATCTTCAAAAACAAACCACTAATCTTCATCCAGACATCTGAGGGAATGCACAGTGGCCTTCCTGAGGTTCCAACTCCCACTTTTTCTCTGTTCACCATGTTCCAAGGACTAGATGGCTGCCCTTCTCTGCTATAGTGACAGATGTGTGCCCTCTCTGAACAAATGGACCAAAGAAAGTGAAGAAGAAGCAGGACACTAGAAACAGAAAGCTCCAAGTGGGTTGTACCAGTTCACAGAGTCACCCATTGGGCAAACAGAAACTAATGGAGAGCTTGGAATTCCAAGCTGAATATCATGAGTTACCACAGCAACGTCCCAATGCCTCAGGCAAGAAATCCACTCAAATTCAAACCACAACACATAAAATGAACCATCAAGACAAAGTTCAGTCCTTGGCTTGATGGAGAGCATTGTGCAAGACCTACCTCAGGATCTCATGCTGGCATTCCCACTTTATAAAAAACATATTTCTGCAAAGGCCAATAAAGCCCAAAGCATCCTCTATAGCTGTGCTAAACTCCAGTAAGGAAACAGTGTGAGGCTTGTTAAAAACAAATTAGGAGACAGAGCCAAAAACATTAATTGCTTACATGTGGTGAGGAGAAAACTGAAGGATATGAGACTTGAAGTGAAGAGACAGTCTGAACTATAGCAAAAAGCTGTAGTGTGTTCAGAAGAAGATAACAGAAAAGACCATGAATATAAAGCCACAATTAGATAGGAGGAAAAGAATTTGGGAAACAACCAGGCAAAGGAACCTAACTACTAGATCATTCTTCTTGCACACCAACGAGGAGGAAAAGTCTCCTTGAAATCTGATGACCAAGGTACAGCATGAGTGCTCAGGGGAGACAAGGATGTTACAGAAAAGATGTTTGGTTTCTTGCACCAGTACTCATTGGTGAGAAAAGTGGGAAGAATTTTATGTAGGAATCCTTTCTGAGCAACTCAGCAGAGGATCTGTGCAAAGTGAGAACAACAGCAGACAAAGTTAAAATGGTTTTACAAAACCAGAATGAATGCTTGCATAGCACTGAGGCTGAATAGCATTCACTGAAGAGCTCTGTAACGAGGAAACAGTGTGGAAAGGACCACTTAAAACTTCCTTGATTTTAGAGACTGGACAGTAGCAAATGTGACAAAATTAAAAGTAAAAAAAATAACTCGGTGGCAATCCTGTGGCACAGAAAGAGAAAAAAAGCAGGAGCTATAGCATCAGCCAGCCCATGAAGCACCAGCACAGCTTCTGTAGCTGGAAGAGCTGCCTCATGAGCATGTAGGAAAAAGAGTGATTCCTGTAGTCTTGATGGGTTTATTCAGGGCTTTTGACAACATCTCTTACTGAAGGTTTTAAGGAAACTAGGAAGCCATGAAACTAAGAAGATGAGGTCAAAGCAAGCAGAAGTGATTCTTCACACAGAGTGTGATAGATGTGAGGAACTGCTTACCAAAGGATGTTACAATTTATGTAAGAGTTTACATGGCTTCAAGAGAGATTGGAAAAGTATTTGTAAGAGTGGAATATTTCATAGAAAAACCTCTCATTCTTACAAATTTCCCACAGCTGAAAATGGCCAAAGATTATGACAGTATGAAGCTACAGGGAAAGTAGCATCATATGCAATCACAGTTCTTTTTCTTCCTTGGGAATATGCTGTTGTTAGAAACAGAATACTGTGCTTGGTGGATCACTTAATGCTTTGCTTATTCTTAATAAGTCTCCTAAATCAAAATTAATGCAGAGATTGCAGTAGACACTAATTTTATCTGCAAACCCTCAAATAAATTGTAGAGGCATGAAAGGACAGCAGCAGGTGTTGTGGTTGAGGCGCATGAGTGTGGTAGATTGTTTTGTGGAGGGTAACAGAGCAGGGGAGTTGTGGGTTCTCCTTCTCTGGAGACATTCAAGACCCGCCTGGATCTGTTCCTGTGCAACTTGGTCTGGGTGATCCTGCTGTGGTGGGGGGATTGGACTAGGTGATCTTTTGAGGTCCCTTCCAATCCCTAATGATTCTATGATTCTATTCCTGCCTGTGCTTTTGCAAGGTAGAACACTGGCTCTGCTGTGGTCAGTGTCAATATAACCATTGCTAATTGATACCACCTACATGATTTTACAACTTACATAGGTACTATGGCACCTGCCATGTGTTTACACATGTGTTTACAATGATGAGGTGATGTTGGCATTTTCTTGAGATGATCTGAGAATAAAAATCTTCACAGATTTATAGCAAAAACAGCCGGCAGTAACCTTCTCTATCTTCAGCCTTTTCCCTTCTCTCTGTAAAGGGAAAACAACTTGTTTACACTTCTTTCTATAGGCATATTCTGTCTAGAATCATGCTGCTCTCAGAAGTCAGAAATGCTTGTGATCAGTCTACTATTGTCTCATCAGCCAGATTACTCAAATCACTTTTGGATAAGTGATATTCTATAAGTCATGAAGGGTTTAAATTTACAGCAGTGTGCATCTCCCTTAAGACAGAGTAAGTGGAAGACTGGTACAGGAATGGCCATCTATATTATCTCTCTGGTGCATGCAGCCAAATGACAGAGCAGGGCCTTCCCATGTCCCCTCTTCTCCTGCCATAGAACATCTCTGCTTAATCTGGGTACCACATGGCCTCATTAGGAAGAAAACAGTTGGAACCAACTGCTTGGTAGGATGAGGCCAGTCTTACCACAGTGCTACTTCTTCAACAAGCCTCCAAATCTGTCACATCAATATTGAAGCATCTTGCTTGGCTTAGATCTCCAGATCCTAAATGAATTACAGTGTCTGGATATTCTACTAAGGTGCACATTACAGCCAGAAGCTTCTGTAAGGCAAGCAAAATAAGCATTTCTGATGCAACAAGTTTAAAATCAAAGGTCAGGTATCTTATCACCCTTTTCTAATGAAAAGGTCTAATTTGTCATTGGTTTGCCTTGATGTTGCAAACTAATTCTGTGGGTGTATTTCTGTACTCCTGCAAGTGATGACATTAAAGTAAACAGAAACTTTGGAAATACTTCAGAGTAAAGTATTTACCTGAACAACGAGTTGTATTAGTGTCCTCTGTTGAATTTGGCTCAAATGGAGTCCTACGTACGCCCGTATGTAAACATACAGCTCAAAATTAAATAAGAAAAGAGACATTCCTAGCTCGCCGTTGTTACAGTATGCCATGGTTTACAAATACTTTGCAGTTCAGTGTTAGTAGGCAACCTAACAAAGTGGGCACTGCATGGATTAATATTTTACTTGTTTCAGGTATACTTCATCCTCATGTAAGCAGGTGTGTACCTTGTGCATGATTGACATGCATCTAAATGACATACATCCCAAATAGCAATGATACGACACACATCATCTGTACCTATTTTTCAGTGCCTTTATTTTCCATGTCTTCATGGCACGGTGGATAACCCCATAAGCACTATATGTGGCATATGGAAATTCCAGTTTGCTCCAACAACTGATGTTACAGCCCTTGGTATCTGTGTTAGGAACATATAGGATATCAGGTAAACAGCCTTTTACTTCAGAAATTACACATTTGACTTATGCAAACATTGAAGCAAAAGGTACAAAAATTGTCACTGAGTAAATCTGGCTGAAATGTCTCATGTAACAAACCACATCTTCCAATTACACCACCTCCATCAGTCACAAAGTTGTTTAAGGATGAAGCACTAGACTGTGAGGCAGTGGACATAACACAGAAGAGAAAAATGAGGCATCAGTATCGCCACTTTCTTGCTGGAGTTCCTACACGTTCAGACAGTCGTGGCATGTTTAGTCAGCCTGACACTGTTTTCATTTCTGCTTTGTGGTTGTATCCAAGCACAAATAGTTTCTACAGACAGTAATTCTGCTACTTCAATCATCAGAGGAGCACTATTTGAATGATAAACTATTTTATTTCTGTAGCCTAGAACAGTTTTATTTCTATAGTTTTTAAATTATGGTATGTTGTTATGCTGGGATATTGACTTAAAATAGTGGAAAACGACTAGAGAATATCACACAATTAAAAATAAATAAGACGAGCTCCTCCTCTTACTCTTCATCCACAGTTACTGATTCCTATATTCATAGAATCATAGAATCATTTAGGTTGGAAAAGACCTTTGCAATCATTGAGTAAAATCATTAACCCAACTGTACCAAGCCCACTGCTAAGCCATGTCTAAATCTACACAACTTTTAAACACATCTCCAGGGAGATCTTATAGCTGGGAGCTGGGGAAGGGGCTGTTTACAGGGGCTTGTAGTGGTAAGACCAGGGGGAATGGTTTCAAGCTGGAAGAGGGGAGGTTTAGACTGCAAGTCAGGATGAAGTTTTTCATGATGTAGGTGGTGAGACACTGGACCAGGTTGCCCAAGGAGGTTGTGGATGCCCCCTCCCTGGAAGTGTTCAAGGCCAGATTGGAAGGGGTCTNACCCTCTGAATGAAGTTTTTCCTAATGTCTAAACTTTCCTTAGCACAACTTGAGGTAATTTCCTCCTGACATGTCACTGATTACTTCTGAGAAGAGACCAGCACCCAGCTCTCTACAACCTGACTTTGGGTGGTTGTAGACAGTGATAAGTTCTCCCCTCACCCTCCTTTTCTTCAGACTAAATATTCAGAAAGTGCCCAAGTGCACACACAATTCTTTAATGTATTTAACAAAAACTAACCACAAGACTAAAACCCAATCACTTGGCACTAAAACAAAAGGTTTTACTTAAGAGAGCATAACCCCCAAAGTATTCTGGTTCTATTGACAACATCCCCCAGCCCCAAACCCTCTGTTTGTAAATAACATCAGTAGAATTTGTGAAGACAACAGAGAAATAAGCACTGCAACAGTATTTCTGCAGCTTTGGTTAGTATTTTCCCAGTAAGACAGAGAAATTTTATTCTGACTAAATGTGGTAAAACTGCTGCCTTCGTCACACACACAAAAAATCTACTACACAAGGCCATGTTCCACAAAGAGGAGCTTGTGCACGGATTACAGATCAGGACTGTGGCAGAGCAAAACTCTTGAGGCAGCAAGAACTGAAGAAAGGGTGCATTTGAAACAACAGTTTAGGCTTTTCACCATACTTTGTAAAGAAGAAAGTACATTGCCTTCATTAACTGAAACACTGCATGGTCAGATTCGCTTCACTTCAGTGTTCCCACAGATCTGCCTGGGAGGCGTATGTCTGCGCTTTGTGCCAAATCACCAAATGTTTCAGTCCTCCAGGATCTTGTGGAGCTAAAGGTCAGCAGAACTGAAAGATAGCTGTGAACTTTCCCATTGGTAAGAAGTGTTAGAGTAATGGAATATTGCAAATAACTGTGGTTTGGCAAAATCTAAGAGTATGCTGTGATACAGACCAGCCAGAATGGGAAGCACCCAACTGGAGACAATAACAAACCCTAAGCAAAGCAGTTTCTTAGCCGTTGTATCTTGTGAGCATTTTTGTGCACTGAAAAACCTTTCTATTTTCCTGATAACCTTAAGTGAGACCAGGCTACTTACTACTGTATGCCAGCTGTGCCGCAGTAGATCAGATTTTGACATTTTCCTAGCTTTGAGCTGTGTACTAGAAAAATTAAATAAAGATTTCTACTCTGTCACAAAGATACAAGATTACCTTACATCTCCTCTACATTACCCTACGTGAACACAATTTATCCTAAGGAGTAGTGAGAAATAGGTATCACTTGGTCTTGTCTTGTTGGCCTTGGCTCACTGAGCCTTTTAGAAGGCACCTGGATGTTTTAATAAGTACTGCCTGATTTTTCAAAGCAAAAATGTCTCTTTCTCTGAAATCATCTTATTTCTTCATCCTGAAGCTTCTGTTGCTATTTAAACTTCACTATTGCACTCTGTCTGAATAGGGCTGGTCTGTAACAGCAGTGTGACCTCACTTCATGTATGCAGAGCTCCAGAGAGATGGATGGCCTCACCTCCATCTCCAAGGGAAGGCTGGTCTCAGCACTCCTGGAAACACCCAAGAGCACATTTTCCACATCTGCTTTTACACATACACATCTGTGCTAACCCGATGCTTTATCACATGCCAGCTGGTGCAGGCACCTTACTGCTTCTCTTTTGAAGTGTGAGATGACCCAATGTATTTTATTAAGTACTCGATGCTCCCCTGCAGTGTCAAACAGTTTTGCCCAACAAGTGAAACAGCTGAAGTAAGAATTTAGGGAAAACCAGCAGGAAGACAGCCGACCCTACAGTTAATTTCTTGGTGCGAATTCAGCCCGCGTTTGCAGCAGGAAGCGGCCGCGGTTGTTTTTGACCAACAACGGCGCAAGAGGACAAGGCCTTCGGCTTCCTTCTGACGGGAGGGGGTGAAATACATTTCGCGTGTTGTGAAGGCGCTGCCCCCCACACGCGGCGCTGCCCCGGGTCCTCTCACGCCGCCCGGAAGCAGCTCCGCACCGAGCGCCGTTCCGGCCCTCTCGCCCCGGGACAAGGCTCAGCCAGAGGAAACCCGTTGCCGCCGGCCCTGCAGCAGAGCTCCCGGCGCTCTCCCTGTCCCCGCTGTCACTGTCTCCCCGACTCCCCGGTCGTCGTCCACCCCTCCCGCACGCCACTGGCGGGGCCGGGGCGGCGCCTGCTCCGCGGGGCAGGCGGAAGGAAAGGGCTGGGCGCAGCCTCAGGCGAGCTCTGGGGACTCGCCGCGTCTTGCTCCGCGGGACCAACGGTGCGGTTGCGGCCGAGCTGAGGGAGCCCCTCTGTGAACCCGCAGGCGAGCACCGAGGTACTGACGCTACTGCTGCTGCCACTGCTGCTGCTGCTGCAGGGTCGCGGGCGAGAGGCTGCGGCCAGGGCCAGGGCTGCCGGTGCCGCCCCGCAAGGCGCAGCCAATGGTGGTCAGCGGGGCGGGCCGCGCCGCGCCGGGCCGCGTTGTGCAACGCGCCGCGCTCTGAAGGCGCCCCTCGCCCGCCCTGGAGGCCGGGCAGTGCTGGCAGCTGTCGAGACAGCGCAGCCAGGGTGAGCTAAGAGCCCGCGGCCCGATGAAGAGCCGGCGGAACCGTCCTTGCCGCTGGGCATGAGCCGGCGCCGGTAGGAGCGAAGTGAAGGGGCAGGATGAGCCACATTCTGCATGCGGCGGCCCGGCGAGCGCAGTGGAGCCGGGCGAGCGCGGCGAAAAGGGCTGCGTGCCTGCTGGTCGCCGCCTACGGGCTCCGGGTTCTCTGCCCCATCATCCGCCGGCGCCTGAGGCGGGCGGGATGCCGCGGCGGCTCGCAGGATGCCGGCCGGGTAGAAGCGCATCGTAACGGCAAAGCCTCGCCGGCCGTGGACGCGGAATTTTTCAAGCAGCTGCTGAAACTTCGCAAGCTGTTCTTCCCAAAGCTGGTGAGCGCCGAGCTGGGCTTGCTGTGCCTCCACTCCGTCGCTCTGATTTCCAGGACCTTCCTGTCTGTCTATGTGGCCGCCCTCGATGGGAAGATTGTGAAAAGCATCGTGGAAAAGAAGCCCAGGAGCTTTATCTTCAAATTAATCAAATGGCTGATGATTGCCATCCCGGCCACTTTTGTGAACAGCACCATACGGTACCTGGAGTGCAAGCTGGCCCTCGCCTTCCGCACGCGCCTGGTGGATCATGCCTATGAGACCTACTTTGCCAATCAGACTTACTACAAAGTGATCAGCATGGATGGACGGCTGGCCAACCCTGACCAGTCCCTCACTGAGGACATCATGATGTTCTCACAGTCCGTGGCACATCTCTACTCTAACCTTACCAAGCCCATCTTGGACGTCATGCTCACCTCCTACACCCTGATCCGCACAGCTCGGTCCCGGGGAGCTAACCCCATTGGGCCCACTGTCCTGGCTGGACTTGTTGTCTATGTCACAGCCCGCGTCCTCAAAGCCTGCTCACCCAAGTTTGGCAAGCTGGTAGCTGAGGAGGCTCACAAGAAGGGCTATCTGCGCTTCATGCATTCACGCATCATCTCCAATGTGGAAGAGATTGCCTTTTACCGAGGGCACAAGGTAAGGATGAGAGAAACTGGACGGTGTTGCTCCTACAGTGCTGGAGCTGACCTGCACTTTCTCTGCTGCCGTTCCCAAGTACTTTAGGTCCCTCTGACATTTAAACCTGTTTGCAGCTAGCACTTCCCGTTTCTTAGGAAAATGCTGTCTCACAGGCAGTATCAGGGGAGCAGATCGTAGTTCCCTTGTGCTCTGACAGTGTTCCTGTTTTGCAGCTGAATCCTGTGCTTTTCTAGAGAGCTAATCTCCGTTATTGTTTTCTCCCACCCACTCCATTCTGCTTAACTTTTACTGACTTTTTTTTTTCACTGTGTTTATAAACTAGCAGGTTTAATACTGCAGAAATAGCAACCAGGGCACTCCAGAAAGTCTAGGGGAAAACTCTGTGATAGTACAGAGAACATTACAACCTTTGACACTGTTTTACATAGCTAAGCAAAGATATAGTCATCAGAGTCTTAAAATAGCTTAAGTACAGTACTTCAGCAGTCACAGTTACATAAACTAGTGGCTCGTTATAAAGCTACTTTACTAAGGAACTCTTTATGTTTTTATTATAAGTGAAATTTGGCCTTCACACCTTTGAAGTGTGATTTAATAAAGTTGTTTCATGTAAGGTGAAAATGAAAGCTGGAAACCAGTTTGAAGTATTACTCTTTCTGTTGAAGCCACGATTATATAATGTAAATGGTTTATTTTAGTAGAAGCAATCATTCTCAAAAGTTGCCTGTGGAAATATTTTAAGTGCAGCTAAATTAAACATTTTAAAAAATGTTTTCATTTTTTAACTGAATGCATTATATCATATTGACTTGCAGGTCTCTTTGACCTGTTAAACCTCTTGGGTTAGTTCTGTCTTCCGCTAGACTGCTTGCAAAAATAAGCAGCCTTGCACTTCAGGGATCAGTTCTGCTGCTTGAAGTCATTTATTGGAGATAATTGATCCCCAAACGCTTTAAAGAAAGTACAATGAGTTTCAGTTGCTGTGAAACTTTACAGCTGCAGCTTTATTATGTGGAATCAGTCTTGGACTGTTAGAATCAGCAGTTGTGACTGCTTTGTATGTTGCTCTTGTGTATAACAGAGGTTTTAAAAGAGCTGAAAACTTACCAGTGTGCTGCCAAGGACCGTTGGCATAAATGAGAACCAACACTTCCGTAAAGCTGTGCAATTTAGCTGTGAGGCTGCTGCACTGTGAAAATCAAGTAGCACGCAGCAGATGTGGCTCAGAAGTCACAGGTCTGGGTATGTAATTATTTAATGCATGAATGTGGGCTTGTGTGATGCATGTGTCTTTGCTGCATTGTATAAATGTTCTATTTTTTAACTGTAGGTAGAAATGAATCAACTGCAAAAAAGCTACAAGGCTTTGACGGATCAGATGAATCTCATTTTGTCCAAACGTTTATGGTACATCATGATAGAGCAGTTCCTGATGAAGTATGTCTGGAGTGGCTGTGGAATGATTATGGTTGCTGTGCCTATCATCACTGCAAAGGGATTTGCAGATGGCGGTAATTTTTACTTAATTTCTAAATGTTTCTTTAAATTTATGTCCTTAAAAGACTGTACTTTCTCTGAATGCCATTTGTATTTATTCTTTACAAGCTTATTGCAATATCTGTGTCTTGTACATAACTTTCAAGCATAGCAAGTCAGCTGAGGAAAAAAGCAACATAGAAGATCCGACTTGGAGCACAATCCAGATAAAAAGCATGAATTCAGGACTGTGACAATGTGCACATGTCATATGAAAGCCTAATGATGATTGCAATCCTTTTTCACTAGCCACTGTTGGGATGGCAGGCTGATTTTTTTGCAGCATCTCCTGCTACTGTACAAAGTGATTCTATTAACTTTTGTAGAGTGCTTATCTCTGCCTTCCATAAACCGTAGTGTAATTATAGGTAATGACTCATTTGTGTGTTAGGAACCACAGTTTTTCCTTGACTCCCCAGGGAAGAAAAGATGAAATTCAGATTCCAGGGTGGGATAACTTCTGACATCCTACCACAACTTTAGAGGAAGTTAAAAGATTTGCAACTAGTGTCATTATTGCAGATGCTGTTAAAAGAAAGAGCAGGAATAAAGGTAATAAAGGAAGGATAGTGACAGTGAGGAAGTTTGCCTCCTTCTTATGCACAATTAGAAGCATAGAATATTTGGAAATTCCATAGGAGTCTTTAAGCACAGGTTCTACAGTATCTGCGGAAGGATCAATTCTAAGTAGAGTAGATTTAATCAGGGATGAGTGAATTTTTTTTTAATTCTTGGTATTTTCAAATCAATGCTGTCTAGCTGGACAAGTTTGATTCAGCCTGCAGGATGATATCATTTGGCCCCATTAAGTTTACCTTACTGGCAGTTGTACTGGTACATGCCTCGGTGTTCAGCTGTTTGAGCTGTACCCGATCACATGGCTTAGGAGGGCACTATATCAGGACATGGCTGGCCTCCTGGTAACAGCCTTAAAAATATCAGGAGGTCCTATTCCAAACAGAGGAGTTTGTAGAAAGCCACTTCATCTCACAGTGAACGTTCTCAGCACAACAGTAGTAAGAGACTTTGCTAAGACAAGAATGAACACAGTCAACAGAAAGATCATTTAACCACCCATTGTAAATATCTTCTTGGTATTATAGTATGACCAAACTTGAGACTAAGGATGTGAAGCAATAGATTTTGTATACTTTTTCAGAGGGAAGAAAACGAAAAGTCCTGCTATAAAAATAGAAAAGATGTTCTATGATGGTGACACCTCTGGCTGAAATTTGCTAATTCTGTTACATATTTTAGGGAACAAATTAACTGGCAAGGCCGGGATTCCCTTTTGATAACATTTCTCATTCTTTTTTTACTGAACTATTGGAGTTCCAAAATGTTGTGTCTTTCATCAATTTGTGGGAAGTAATTACTTTTAGAAGCAACAGTTTGATTTCTCTAGACACAGAGAACACTTATCTTTGTTTAGTAATTACACAAATGAAGATGGAAAGGGAAATGTTAGATTCTGCATGAAACGGAGACAGCCTGTCTGCCCTGTTACAATGCACTGCTTCTTCAAACACGGGAGGTCTGCCATATGAAAAATGTTTGAGATGGAAGGTCAAGATGTGTAATCTTTGTGGGTCGGGCACATAATAGAGCTTGCATTTTGGAACAGTTAAATGCTAGTAGACTGTATATGTCTTTACTTTTCCAAATACATCTGAAGTGACAACTGATGTGTTGGTTTGTAGAGATCTCTAAGCTATTGCTAGATTAGCTAGCGTGAGTGCTGGAAGCTGCTGTCAGGAAATTCTGGATTTTTATGCAGGAAAAATGCAGTATCAGTGCAATTAGGGCGTATCTGAGTCCTACATCATTTAGTTGTAGTGGTTCTACATAGCATGCGCTTGCATGAGCTGTAATTCCAAGGAGATGAGCAAAAACTGGATGTAAGAAACAAATTTCAGTTTAGTTTCTACTAATAGACTCGTACAATGGTAGAGGCTGAAAGGGACCTCTGGAGATCATCAGGTCCAACCCTCTGTGAGAGCAGGTTCTTCTAAGGCTAATTAATTAAATAAATTCTCCCTGCCCCTTAAGATAATTTTTCTTGGAGAGGAAATGTGGGAGTATTGATCTGCTTGAGGGCAGGAGGGCTCTCCAGAGGGACTGGGACAGGTGGGATTAATGGGCTGAGGTCAGTGGTCTGAGGGACAAGAAGGCCAAGTGCCGGGTCCTGCATTTCGGTCACAACAGCCCCAGGCACAGCTACAGGCTGGGGGATGAGGGGCTCGAAAGCTGCCCAGCAGAAAAGGACCTGGAGGAGCCGGTAGTCAACCAGCTTCATGTGAGCCAGCAGTGTGCCCAGGTGGCCAAGAAGGCCAACAGGATCCTGTATTGGATCAGGAATAGCGTGGTCAGCAGGAGAAAGGAAGTTATGATGCCCTTGTACTCGGCCCTTGTGAGGCCTCCTCTCAAGTACTGTGTTCAGTTCTGGGCCCCTCATTACAGTAAAGACATTGAGATGCTGGAGTATGTCCAGAGCAGAGCTACTGAGCTTGTGAGGGGTTTAGAGAACCAGTCATGCGAGGAGAGTCTGAGGGAGCTGGGCAGGTTTAGTTTGGAGAAAAGGAGGCTGTGAGGGGGACCTCATTGTCCTCTACAACTACCTGAAGGAAAGTTGTGTGTGTATTGATATATACATGTAAAATTATGATTAAAGAATTTTAAATAAGCTTTATTATAATTATCCATACTCTGTTTCAGTGATTCAGTTGTAATTATGTAGGGATACCTATATGGGTGTGAGGATGGAAAGCAAGTCACATGAATCTTTAACTAGTACAGACATAAGGTACATCTGACTTTGTCACTGCTTGTACATTTATAGGTACTAGATTTCTAGAATCTGATCTTGTCAGGGAGGTGAAATGGTGCTGCAGGTTAGAGACCCTGGCTGTACGTGGAAAACACACAAATTAAACTTACAGACAGTAATCAGCTTTTAAACCATGACAGACTATTAAATTAAAAAATATTGTTTGCTGCACTCTCACATTACTTGAATTAGCACATAAAATTTATGGGCTTATCACATACTCCTGCATGCATTTCTTTGCAGATTTGTAACTACTGTGCAAACATCACAGAGGATGTTAAATACAGGAGTTACCTCAGGGGATCAGACCCTGCCTAGTCTGAGGACCAATAGCAGCTTAGCTTAAGAAACTTTGAAAACACTTTACAGACTTAAGAAAAAAAAATCCAGATCCCATTCTGTAAGAGACTTAAGCAGTATGTAAAGGTACACGTAAAGTTACATGATGCAGAAAACCAGTCCCTTTGCCACAGCAGGATCACCCAGACCAAGTTACACAAGAACACATCCAG
>VZRI01013047.1:160805-235038 GCA_013397515.1 Upupa epops
GGGGAGAAGAACCTCTCTTGATGTGCTAACCCCCCCCGGTGCTGTTGGCCTTCTTGGCCACAAGAGCACACTGCTGGCTCAGAGTTACCCTGCTGGCCACTAGGACCACCGGGTCCCCTTCTCTTCCACTGCTGTCCAACAGGTCAGTCCCCAACCTGTACTGGTCCTTGGGGTTGTTCTTGCCCAGGTGCAAGACTATGCCTATCCTTGTTGTTTTTATGAGGAGTTTTGATGTCTTTTTTGTATGTGCAATTGTTAACACTGAAACAACACTCAGTCTTAAAATATTCAGCCAGCTCTTTTTACATTTTGATTCCTTGAAGCAGACCTTGCAAGTTGGCTGTGCTGTGTAAATCTGTACGTCACACGTTAGAAAAAGTATGTGTAGATACGTTAAATGCACGTAATAGATTCTCATGCATTGTCTCCAATTTTCTGCTGCTGTGTTTGCCTTGCCAGAAGCTGCTGAAATGTTCTTATGAGACCACTCCTTTCTTGGGAGCCAATTTTCTTGCTAATAGGATAAACAAAGCATCATAACTTTGTTCTGGGGTCAGATGAGGACAGAAGACGGAGAGAAAGGCATCCTACTTAAGCCATGTCTTTAATAACAAAAAAGCTCATTGTTTTCTTGTGGAAATAGAATTTTGCCAAATTTCTATCAATGTGAATGTCTTCTTGTATGTAAAGTCAGTAAATAAGGTTGGCTGAAGATGAAAAATTGCAAAATTAGTAAAAATTATATTAAAAATCTGTTTCAGATAATTCTTAGGTTTCTTTTTTCATAGTTTGAAAAATTGAGATGGAATAATGACTATTAAAAGGAAGATTGTCTGGGTAGGCAAATAGTATAAAAGAGCAGGATGTTTTGCATAAGAAGATTAATTCCGTGCACTCCCACTTGTTGTTTGTTACCAAACTTCGTGTGCTGGTTACATTAATCAGTTCTTTTTGAAAGGCCGTTTTGTAGAGTTAACTTTCTCTTAATTTAAATGAAACTAATATAATTACATTATAGCATCTTGCATTATTATAATAACCCAATGTGTACATATAATTTTCAGAAGAACAGTTAACCAGGAAACTTTTTCTTTTTAGAATTGGAAGATGGCCAGAAACAGGCAATGGTTAGTGAAAGAACAGAAACGTTCACTATATCGCGAAACTTGCTCATCTCTGCTGCAGATGCTATTGAAAGGATTATGTCTTCATACAAAGAGGTACTGTACATATATCATACATGAAACAGAAGAGAAAAGCAAACCAGAACTTATGTTTAAGATAACATATGAATAAAAAGAGATGTTTTTAAAGGAAAATGATATTGCAGCTGAATCCATGTTGATCTTAGAACTCGTAGTTTGATCTTCAAATACACAAGAGTCTGAAGTACACAGCCATCAATATGGTGCAACATGTAAATGCCATTTTTAATACCTGGGTTCAGGTGCCATCAGAGAACAGTAGTTCCTGGAATGTTAGTGATAAAGGTCTAAATTTCTCCTCTGTTTGAACCACAGACCTGAATTCAGGTTGTCTGTCTCCAGCATATTGGTACTCTTTTGTGTTGGAATTAACGTGGAACCTTAGAACATTTTGGGTTGAGAGTGATCTTTAAACATCATCTAGTGCAACTGCGTTGCAATTAGCAGGTTCATCTTCAACTCAGGTTGCTTAGAGTGCCATCCACCCTGACCATGAACATTTCCAGGGATAGGACATCTGCCACCTCTCTGGACAACGTGTTGAGTCATGTATTATATGAAACACTGTTCTTGTGTAGATTATTTAAAGATAATTGAATATTATTTCCCAGCCATCTAAACTGCAAGGATATTTTCAGTATCACAGGGAAGCCTGTGGAAATTGTAAGTAACATGCAAAGTAGAGACTTTTTGGCAGGAAAAAAATTCACCTTGGGACGGCAAGTAGTCTAGAAGTATGGGATGTTCATCTGGAAGACCAGAGATGTTGTTGCAGGTCTTTATCCAAATTCCAGTAAGGTTTGGCTTCCATCCTCGATCTCCCTTGGGGCTTTCTGTAGGTGTCAGCTAATAAGGAAAAGACAAGTGAGGCAGCGAGGCAGCGCTGTTGTTCACCTCAGTGTTTCCTTCTGAATATTGGTTCTGCATTTGCAGTTGGTTTTTGCTTGTCCCTTTGGTGAAGAATCCTTTTTCCTGTGCCGTGGCAAGAGACATGCACTAGCTAAGCAGCTAATCAAAGGCTATGTATTCTGTTACTTGGAATCCAGCCGTAACAGCTACAGCTTGGTAAATTGGAGGAGGAGGGGAAGTTTGGCGCCTTCAGATATGGACTCTGGCAAAGCCAGTCTGTGCGTTTTTTCAGGAGTTCTTCTAATGGACTCTGATTTTGTTCTGTGCTCCTTCAGCTGTTTCCCTGCTTGGCCTCTGCTCTAAAGATACTGCCACATAACCTATTACACACTGCTGTAATTTCTGGTTTTTTCAACACTTAAGTCATTTGTGTAAGTGTACGTGGGGACTTAGAAATGTTGTGGACTTATTCTTTGGAAACAAAAATACCCAAAAAGAAGTAGCAACAACTGAAGAAATCCACTTTCTCACATGGTGAGATTTTAATCCAGGCAGTGTGTGATCAAAGACTAGTTCTATGGATTTCCCTCTCTTCCAGAGACACTGCAGTACTTGAACCACATTGTCATTCCCATTTCATGATTCAAGCATTTTCCAGAGGACAATGTGCTTCAATCCACTTCAAGTGGTAGTGAAGTTCCAGTCCTTGTCTGCTGGCTCCACCAAAGCATCCTCTTTGCAGCCAGTGTTACTCACCATGTAGACCAGCTGGGCTCAACTTTTCTTTGCAGATAACAGTTAAACTGGCAGTTTTTAGTGTTTGATAAAGTCAGTTTGTAGGGTGATGGATTAGAAATTTACTACAAGTTATGTTTCTTCTTGGCCACAGCTGATACAAGGTTAATTTATCATGTGTAGGATTCTCTCCATCAGATGCCATTTCAGAAAGAAAAAGGTCCAATGTGGAGAAGAATGTGACAGCTACTCTGTGCTACCTGTGTGGCAGCCTAGTGCTTTCCACAGCTGTTACTGCAGTTACCAATAGTGCAAATCAATGTACAGCTGATGGAGCAAAAACCTTGAGTTAATCTCCAGTGGACTGATGACTGTGTGGCCAAAAGCAGCACTCACTTCTGAAGCTGGCACAGATAGTGGCATTTGTAGAGGATTTTAGGTTGGAATTATGTACACCATAGCGGGTGACCTCAGTTATGGGCAGGGGAGACAGAAGGGTGGACAATGGGGTTTAATCACAGAAAGCTAATCATTTTATATAATGATCTTATAATCTTGAAGTCATTTTTTTGCTGTTCTTATTTTTGTTCTTTTAAAAGACCTCACCATCTTAAAAATGCCCAAACCTATTCCAGGCTCTCAGATGTAGCCCTGGTACTCTAACATTCGGCTGACAGAAGAGTCATAGAATCATAGAATCCTCATGGTCGGAAAGGACCTCCAGGATCACCAAGTCCAGCTCTCATCCCAACATCTCCCCATCCCCTAGACCATGACCTCAACTGTTCTATCTACTCACCTTTTAACCACCTCCAGGGATGGTGACAGCCTCCCTGGGCAGCCTATTCCAGTGTCCAACCACTCTCTCAGTAAAGAACTTCTTCATAATGTCCAATCTAAACCTCCCCTGATGCAGCTTGAGACCGTTTCTTTTTGTACCATATGTTAGATGAGGATGCCTTGGTGCTGCCTGTTTTACACAGAAAAGCACACCTATCCCACAGGAAGTTTGGGGTATATAGAGAAGTAAATATAGTTATTTCTTGGTTGTGTGAACCTTTTATTATGCTGGCAAATGATTTTTTCTCTTGTGCGATAGGCTCTTTATTTTCAATTAAGCTAACAGATACTCTGTTGGCTGAAGACTCTACTGATCCCAAGAGATCAGTCCACACAGCTTTCTCATTTACTGGTGCTATCATGGCTAGCATTGGCTGAGATCTGCCCATTTAAACTCTCTTTGCTGGCTGGAGGGAGCTCTGGGTGACACATGGGTTAGCACAGAATCTCAAGGAATGACAGTTAATAGATGTTGGAAGATGCGTTGTTGATTCTTCTGGAATAGCACTTGAGAAGCACTGGCTCGGGATGGCTGGGAATGGTTTTCTTGAATCTTTGGGTAAACACTAAATTTATGAATTACAACTGAAACAAAGCATTTGTTGTTTCCCAGGTTACTGAACTAGCAGGCTACACCGCCCGCGTCTACAACATGTTTTCAGTCTTTGATGAGGTGAAGAGAGGCATCTACAAAAGAACTGCTGTTATTCAAGAGTCTGAAAACAGCAGCAAGAATGAAGATAAAGCAGAATTGCACATTGATGGGCCCTTAGAAATCAAAGGTAATTCATTCATGTTAGTACGTGCTTCCCTGTGTGGGGGACTGGTGCAGTGGGACAGGAGGTGAGCAGAGTTTGCTTCTACAGTAATACTCCAGAGACCATGAAGCTTCCATTTTATCCTCCTGCTGTTTTGTAGCTCTGTGCTTGTCTTTTCTAATACACAAAATTGCTCAAATGTTTCCTGTAAAAGCTTTCAGCTATACAGTAGTGGCGGTGGTATTATTTTTACATGGGTGATGCCGGCTTTCCTCAGACAGTATTCTTTTTGGTATTTGTTGGTTGCTTTTTTTTTTCCAGAAAACAGAGACTAACATTTTAATCTTCAAGCATCATATTATTTTGTTTGGAGTAGGAGAGGAAAACAGATCGGTTCAGGAGTTTTTGATGGAAATACTACTTTGCTTTCAGCAACTACAAATAATCTTTTTTCATACTTTGTGATAATTCTAAAATGAAAATGGACTGATGACTTTACCCTTCCCCTCATATCCCAAATGGTGTGATCAGTATTTACTTTATCCCTCTCGTCCCTGCCTGGTGTCTTTCTGGTACCACTATCTTTCTTTGTCCACCTTTCCTAAAGCATTTTCTAGGTAAATCCAGTTCTTATTGTGCACTGTTACGTGCTGTCTCGCACTCTTCCTCTTGCACCCAGCTTCTCTCTAATGTACTTAAAGGCAACTTTTGCAATGGGCTTTTCCTAATTTTCTCAGCAGACCCCTTCTGCTTCTCCCCTCTGTGGTGTTGAAAAGCCTTAAAACTTAAACCTCGTCAGAGTTGAAGCCACCAAAGTGCTCTTAATGAAGCACTTCTTCCAAAATAACTTCTTCCAACAATTTCAACAGTGCTGCCCTTCAGCACAGATTTCTGAAAGGCCCTCTGACAAGCATCTTCATAACAAGCAGTGTGATGCAGCATGATGGGTAACTGGAAATAGCTGGTGTCTTAATCTTGTAGACGCTGGTAATATTTGGCTGTCATTGAAAGAAATGGCATTTTCTAACTCTGACGTTTTTTTCTTGTACAAGGCAAAAGGGTTGTGGTTCCTGGAATGACAGAGTAATTTGGAGTCTCTCTTTAGACAACTTTTAAAAAATCCAAACCAGATAGAGGTCAGATATGCAAGCATGCTGTTTATATTCCTTTTGGTCAGTATACTTGACCCCAGTCCTTTTTTCTCTGCAAACTTTTCCCAAGCTTTGATTCCACCACAGTCACACATTCCATCCAGCCTGAATTCCTCCTGAGTTGCGGTGACTAGTGTTTGCTCCTGGGTGGTTGTTGGCTCTCAGAGGCAGCTAGCCAAGACCAAGCATTGGTCACAAGGACTCAGGCAGAATTTAGGCCAGATGAATCTAGGCCACAAGATCCAGACTTCTTATGACAAGTCCCATTGTAATGCTGGTTTTCCTCCTTTATTTTGGTCTTGATACTTCAGAAATCTCTGCAGAGTGGATTTGTATGTGGATAAAAGTACACGTGCTTGTGTACTTATGTGCTTCTGCATTGTTAGAAAAGAAAAATCTTCATATTCATCTTCCCCAAGGGCTCTTTAAATGCATGTTACTTATTTTCTTTTGAATCATCCCATATGAGTTTATGTAACTAAGGGCTGTCTGTTTGGCCTTGCATTTACTGCTGTCAGTACAAGCGTTGTGAAAATATGAAAACAGTTGGAATATTTTGAATGTATAATATTATCAGCTTATACTTACAAAATACGACTTCAAAATTGTACGTGCTGTACAAGTCCTATTAAATTGCATTTTGGATTACACATCTTTGGAATATATCCAGAGGAGGGCCACGAGGATGATTGGAGGGCTGGAGCGCCTCTCCTGAAGGGACAGGCTGAAAAAGTTGGGGCTGTTCAGCCAGGACAAGAGGAGACTCCAGGGAAATCTTATAACAACTCTGGGGAGATCTTAAAACAGCCTTTCAATACCTGAAGGGGGCTACAGGAAAGCTGAGGATGGGCTGTTTTCAAGGACTTGGAGTGGTAGGAGCAGGGGGAATGGTTTCAAGGTGGAAGAGGGAGGGGTTTAGACTGAGAGTCAGAAAGAGATTCTTCATGGTGGAACAGATTTCTCAGGGAGGCTGTGGCTGCCCAATCCCTGGAAGTGGCCAAGGCCTTGAGCACCCTGGTCTTGTGGAGGGTGTCCCTGCTCATGGCAGGGGGGTTGGAACTAGATGATCTTTCAGGTTTCCTCCAACTTGTACCATTCCATGAATCCGTGAATGAATATTCTTTAAAAGCATACTAAAGTTGCAATCAAATGTTGTGAAGTTAGGAAATGAGAGAAGTTTACTTAACGTTTAGCATGCTACTTTTCATCATAGGTTTAACTTAGATAGGATTTATGTACTGTATCCAAGTAATACAGTAAGGAGCTCAGCTGTTTGGGTTCTACTAGAGAAGCCCACTAACAGGCAAACAGTAAGTTAGAGTTTGGTTTCATTCTTTTTACTGTTTCTCAAATAATTTATTTTGAAGTCCTTGTGTTACACGGAGTATCTACCTGTCTAGTTGAGATTGCCAGAAATCCAAATCGGAAGTGTAGCTACTGGAGTGACATGTTTGGTGGGGTTCTGCAAATTCTTACAGGACACATTTAGTGTCTGTGCCTTCAAGAAGAGGTGGAAACAAGCCATTGAATGTTTTCTTTTTTGCTCTCATTGCTAAAGGAGACTGAGCTGGGCTCTGAGTTTCAGAGCTGGTATAGGAAGCAGGTTCTGGTTTCTAATTAAATGTATAGGAGAAGGTCAACTGGTCTGCCTGTGGTAAGGCTGTCGTAGAACTTTTTTAATAGCTCATACTGACCACCTATTTAAAACAAAATGCAGTAATACAAATAGAATGTCAGTATGCCTCTCTTTGTAGTGCACTATATATTTATGGTGCATACTGTGCATTATATTTATGATCAGTTAGGGATTCATTGCACCCTCTTGGCTACTACTGAGTGTGTCTTTCGGACTAGCAAAGATTAATTGTACAGATTTTCCACTAGGGGAATCTGTAGCACATGAAAGTTTTTTGGAACTGAACACAGATTGTTACAACAAAAGCTTTCACAAACTCTAATTGTATTTTTCTTTTGTTTCTAGGGAAAGTTGTTGATGTTGATCATGGAATTGTTTGTGAAAATGTTCCTATTATTACTCCGAATGGCGATGTGGTGGTTTCCAGACTAAACTTCAAAGTAAGATGATATGCAAGAATCTTCTGATTGTTGCCATCACATTCACATAAACAGCACAGAATTCATGTACCTTATGTTAAGTACTTGGAGGAGCATATGGATAAAAGGGGAAGTCCAGAAAGGTAGGCATAGTAGCTTAATAGAGTCAGACACATGTAGTTTATCTCACTCAGAGAAAGAGAAGAGAGGATTTCTAGTGCTTTTGGCAGGTGAAAAAACAACCTGAGATTTTCAAGGGTGTATATGGGAGTCTGCATCCATCTTTACTTCATTTCACTGAAACCAAGATGCTTTACTCACGTAGACTCTTCTAAAAGTGTGACGTCACAGCAACAGTAAAACATGGAGTCTGTAGTTTTGCATGATGATCGCAAAGACACAAAGAGGAGTGCTAACTAGTAGTTAGAAGCATAGTTCATAAGCCCAACTGTGGAATCTTTATGCAGTAAAAACTTACATTACTTTTAAAAAGCTATTCCAGGTGCCACTTGGTACCTGCTCATGAATTTAATGGATGATATTTGCTAAATTACTCCCATATATATCCTGATCTTATATTCCAGTGCAGTTGCTATTATCTTAAAAAGTAGTTGAACATGAGTAATTCCAGCAGACCTTTTAATTTAACTAAAGCAGAGTGTTCTTCTTGCCACCTCAGTTGGTGTAGGAATTAGCAACTAGGAGGACAGGGCCCTAGCTGTAGCAAAACTTGGCTTCAGCGCTGGAATTTAATGTTTGTACAATTACAACTTAATGGTAAAGAAGTCAATATATTTGTGTGAAGTATAGACAATGACATTGTGACTGTACATAAATAAACATTCATATATATACAAATTAATAACCAAATGAGCAGAAATGAGTGCATCACAGCCAGAACAGCAGTGATCATTAAGTAAGAGGAGCAACATGAAACATATTTTCCAAATAACTTCACCAGGCTGCTATAGCTTAAATTAATATCACTGGTAGGCATCGTACTGCCCTGTATGCCATTAACACCTTTGGACCTAATATGCATTACAGTAGTTGATTCTGACAGTGGTCCTGTGGTGTTGACATTATGATCCAGTCAGTGCCATTTATAGAAACACTCAGACATTATAGGGTTTATTTTAATTTCATCACACATATTACATGTATTACTAGTTGCCAGAATAGTTGCATAAGTATGTGCAGGTAGGTAATGAAGTAGGTTGATAATTTGATCTAAATGCTCACATAACTCCCCCATGGAGTCTTAGATTGCCTTGTGCCACTACACTGCATTGTAATATCTTTGCATTTCCATTGCTATTGCAGGTCGAGGAGGGAATGAATCTTCTAATCACTGGACCAAATGGCTGTGGAAAGAGTTCCCTCTTCAGAATTTTAAGTGGTCTGTGGCCTGTGTATGAAGGAGTTCTCTACAAACCCCCTCCCCAGCACATGTTTTATATACCACAAAGGTACGTGTTTTGCAGAAGTCTTTCTGGTGACTTGAATTTTAACCCTCTTCTTTCCTTTTCAATGTGCGATAGGCACCGCCAAATTAAAAGGTGATAAGCACAACCTTAGCTGTGTGGAGACTAACAAAAAATAACATCCCTTCTCATTGGTGGCAAAAATCTTTTAAAGGTCTCATGTACACTCATGATGGAGCCTATGCTTCCCTGATTCCCCTGATGTGGATGTTTAGGATCATAATGACAGACTTGAATCCAAAAGAAATTTGAAATAGACCTACTGGATCATAATTCTGATTTAACTTTAAAACCAAAGATCAAAACAAGTGAGTGTTTTGTTCTTAAATGTTGAATAGTTCAAAATAATTTTCAAAACTTCAACTTCTATGCTACAAGACCAGAATGCAGTCTGATATTTAGTGCAAATTGCCTTTTAAATAATACGTGTTCATTTTACCAAGGGAAACAGCTTTTTTGTGCTTCATTTGTATTCTGAATGGCTGTTGCACTAGCAACGTAATTTAATGATTATAGAATATCTCCTTAGAGACTTCTAACTAGGTTGTTTTGTAAAAGGAAAATCAAACACTTAGAATCTGATTGCCTTCTGTAGTTTGTTTCTTCCCATGGGTAAAACTGTCATGGTAGAGTTTGTAGTCTTGTTTAAAAAGCACAAGCTATTGAGTTGAACAGAAACTGTTAACTGGCGAATGGATGTGCAGATGCAGTTAATGACGAAAATCTATCTATATTTTTTCAATTATATGTATAATGCTGAGCCGCTCAAGGGTTTCATTCAGGAATTTGGAGCAAAATGCTTTATTCAGTGTTTTTCCAACTATTTCATAATTCTCATTGTGCGAGACATTCTTTAAATGCATTTTCTTCTTAGGCAGAACAAAAGCTATTCTGGATTGTTTTTCTTGCAGAACATCTTGAATTTCAGTCACTTAAGTCCTCTGTGTGATCTCAGCCTCTTTTCAGATCAACCCGTTTGCAGCCCTTCCCCTTTACTTGAGTGTCTGCTGGGTTTTCATTTCCATAAGTCACGCTTCTTTTTAAGCTGTTGCCCCTAACTTTGCAATGCTGTGGGAGTTGGTCCTGCAGACCTCTTCTTTGGAACATTTCATGACTTCTGGTCACAAACTAAGATCCATGTGGTGACTTTGTAGCTCTCTGAGCAAAAGCCATGTAGGGATTGACATACTGTGTTTGCAGTGTATCCTGAAGGTATTACTCATATACAACCCATGCTAATAGCATCCCCTGGGACAAACGGTGCTGCCATGGTGTTTTATGGACATCTGAGTGACATTACCATGCTCAGCAATATGTGTGTGCATGAGCTCTGAGCTCCTGCTGGAGTTCTTATGCAGTGTAGGTAGACCTGTTCCCTCTCCATATGGACAGAGTCGTGTCTGGGTAAATAGGGCAACAGTGAGTGACAGCTGTCACTTGATGAAAGTGCTACACCTTGTTGGTGGCTGAAGATTTCAAAATCCACTTTGGGGCACAGTTCAGCTGTGTCAACATAGGCTCTGTGGGCTTGCAAGTGTGGCCTGTCATTCCTAAGTCTCTAGTGTTTGGAGAGGAACCATGAGTCTGAGTCCTGTAGATGTTTGTGGGTAAGCGTGGCTGAGGGACTGATTACAGAACAGCCATCAGTCAGATTTATTTGTTAGGATGTTCTTGAGGATTTTCAGCAGAATCTGCTGGATTTTTAGAGTGCTTGTGTGGATTCCCTTATGTGGTCCAGGCATTATTTTCTTGCCTGTATTCCACTTCTAAGTGTTTAAACAATTTATTTATAGCCTGATAAATGACACATTCAGTTCTTTAGTTTATTTTTCTGCTGTCCTTGGCTCTAGAATATATTTAGAACTTCTGTAGTAGTTTGTAAGTAGTTCTGAAGTCCTGGAATTAAAGCCTCTTGTTTTTGAAGGTCCTGCTGGTGCAACCATTTTGTTTATTGTCCCTGTGAAAATCGCTGTTTGATCAGGGTTGTCTTCTCTTTGTTTATTTTATTCTGAAATGTCACACTGGAAATGGTAGTGCCCTGCCTATGTTTCATCATGTATGTATTTCAGAATACCTTTAGGGAAAATACAGATTCTGGACTGAGAGGACCTGGGAGGTGGCAGGACAGTGTCACCTGTATTCAGCTTACCTCAGTCTTTCATTTGATGGGTAGATGAAAACCATGGTGTGGCAGAAGACTCTTGAATTAGTGGGTGTCTGTCAGAGCAGTGGGTTAGACTGGTACCATTGTGCCTTGGTGTATACATTATTGTCTCTGGTCTAAGAACATGAGAGACAGCTCTCCATCAGTGAACACAGTTGCCATTGAGCCAGGTAAGAGCTTACTCCTGCATGCCTGTGGCTGTATTTAGTTCTTCATTAGCCCTCTTTGATTGAAATGTACAAACCTCGTCTACACACAGCGAATGTGGGAGCTCACAGAATCTTTTTTATTTGAAGAGACTTTTAAGAGTGCAGTCATTAACCTAGCACTGTCACATCACCACTAAATCATGTCACTCAGCACCACATCTACATAATGCTTTAAAATCCTTCAAGGGATGGTGACCTAGGCAGCCTGTTCTCATATCTAAGGGCCCTTTCAGTGAAGAAATACATCCTAAAACCCAGTCTGAACCTCCCCTGGCACAACTTGCAGCCATTTCCTCTGGTCCTATTGATTGCTACTTGAAAGAAGAGACAACATTCACCTCTCTACAACATCATTTCACGTAGTTGGAGAGGTCAAGGTCTCTCTTCAGCCTCATTTTCTCCACCCTAAATGTAGTGACTAGTAAGTAACAAACACTCCACAGTAAATAGAGGCCCACTGAAAAGATTATTTTTTCATCTCTGTTATGTTCCATCATAGTGTTCTAGAAATGCGTGGGAAATGTCATGTCTTTGGTGAGTTCAAAAGCTACACAGAAAAGTATGATTTATTAAAAAGTGAATTATCTCATTGTGTACTCCCAAATTCCATCAGCACGGCAAGCACTTTGGAGTTACCTCACTTAGCAGCGTGTAGGCTTTAAAACAGAGCCTTAAGAGTCATCTTATTTTTATGTTTTTAGATTACTTAGCATCATTAGACTGATGTTTGGTTTAGATTTTATAGGGAATAATTGTGAGATTTATTTTTTGATCACCCTACAATAGGGTCAGGCTGCAATTTATCCTTAATTGCACAGTTCTGGTGGATGCCGACAGGACAGTCTGCCCTTTTTGGGGGCAGGGAGAGAGAAGTCGAGGGAGTTTTGTGAGTGCAGCTCTGCTGTTGTCGTGACAAGACTGTAAAAATGAGGGTGGGCAGAAGAGAGGGAGGCTTTAAGAGGCTTTAAACAGTACAACATGATGTTGGTGCCTGAAGCAGCTTGTTTTCAAGGATGGATCAGTGCTAGAGAGTAGTCGTAGCTCAACAAGTTGTCACATCTCACTGATGCATCGGTAGCTGGCAGAGTATATGCTCTTACCCCTTCTTCCACATCTTTGTCCTTCTTTTGCAAGGTAAAATTTAATTGTGTTCACTACCTCTTTGCATTCCCCTTCTAATTAACTGGTCAAGAAGGTAGCATGAAAAAGTAAATGCTTGTGGGTGCTTTGATTGCTAATGCATCGTGGTTTGGAATTCAGAAACAGAATCTGAGATAATAAATAATTGACAAAAATATGTAATGGGTAGCATGAGTACAGATGCTAAACGTATGACTGCAGGGTGTGTACTTAGCACTTAGAGAATTAAAGAAGCAGTCGGTCCTTTCACGGTACATAAGCTGTGTGTCTGAAGGTAGCCTGATTTCTCCAGACTCTGCATTGTTTCTCCTCTGTCGGTCTTAAACATGGGAGGAGGAGACTCCATCTCGGTGGAATTAGTGAGCTCTAGCATACAGTGTGACCTAACATTTACTCTTGCTTTCTTGTTCTTCTTGCTGTCTAATTAAGTCTCAGCTTTTTTAATTGTAAGGAATCACAGATTCCACACGTATTTGCTCGTTTTCTTAGTTCTCCCTCAGTTGATATAAATACCAGCAGACTCATGCACCTACATACTTGCAGGTTACCTTGACAACACCATAGGAATATTCCTCACTGTGCCTGCACTGTAGAGCTGCAGTGAACATGTAATCACCGTTGGGTTCTTTATATAAATCATTAAAAATTTCCTGCCAGCTGTGTCGTCTTGTCTTGTTTGCGTGGAGGAATGTCTCATACAGCCTCTCTCTATTCCATCACCTTCTGTCACAGGTCTCAAATACTTCTAACACAACATGTATCTAAATAGTCCATCCACATTTTCTCTGATTTTCCTGAGGACTGATTCACTGAAT
This sequence comes from Upupa epops, assembly GCA_013397515.1. Taxonomy (NCBI): domain Eukaryota; kingdom Metazoa; phylum Chordata; class Aves; order Bucerotiformes; family Upupidae; genus Upupa; species Upupa epops. Next base: position 174,211 of record VZRI01013047.1, read on the forward strand.
CACAGTAGGAGAGCTTGGAGAAATTCTTAATCTATTGTACTTCTTTCTCCTGGTCCATTGTTACTGGTTACAGGAAGGTCTCTAATACTTTCTCCCTTTCACATCAATTTTGTCAGATGCTAAAATGGAAGCAACCAAAGATGCACTGGGATCAAATGTTTTTTTAAGCTTTATCTGGACATAGTAATCTGTTTGGGTTTGCATACATCTGCTCTACTTCTGCTTTTTTATCTGGAGTTACTTACTTTATAAGTAATTCTGTGCCTGGTGTTTTTCCTTCTGTATTCTATAAATGTCTTTGGCTACTGAACAGAATTGCACCAACTACAAGATATATTTCCTCTCCTTATCTCTACTGAGTAATCCAAATGCCTGATGTGATTTGCCTCAAATAGTCCAAGGATATTCATCATCTGGATGAAACCAGGCAAGAATATTTCAGTTCTAAGGAGTTGAAATAATGAAGTGCTAAAATAAAGGCCATTCTTACATTATAAGCACCCAAAACTTTGAAGATTGTAGCGTGATTCAAATGTTAACTTAAACATGGAAGGAGGTAGTAGTATTGTTAAAATGTGGATGTTTCCCCAGAGAATTCTTGATTACCTAAGCAATTTAATCTTGCAGAATTGTTGTGTTCACTTTCAGATACCCTCTACCACATCTGAAAGTATGGGCATAAATATGTAGATGATTCTTCTGTAGTTTATTAATTTCTCCTTAGCATGTGATCTGTGAGAGAACTAGCCCAAATGAAGTGCTGTGCGAACACACCTACGTGAGTTCTATTGTCTCAACTAATTTAAACTGACTCAGACTCTCTACGCTGTGTGGTATGATGTCTTGGCAGCTCATACTGCTCTGTCTTTTAACTATGATTGGTGTAGTTGGGTCAGATGGAGTTAAATCGCTTTCTGACAGCATATACCAGTGCCACATTAGCAATTGTCATTGCCCTTCAGCATTTTGCTGATAGTACACCGTGACGTTGACTTCTTCCTTCAGTACTTTGCCATCAGTTCATGTCATGCTGTATAGATACCTTCACTGCATCTATCTCTTGTACTTACTGTTACGAAGTTCACAGTGCTCCTTTTAAATATGCCTATTTCCAAAGGTCACTGCTTATCTGACAAGTCTGTGCTAGATAGCTTCAGGTCTGCATACTGCTTTGATAGAGGCTTGTTTACGATGCATTTTCTTTTGTGAAATGAAACCATCCGACATGTGAACTCGGTATTCAGATATTTACTAAAATGGGCTGTTAGGCTATTGTCTCAGCTAGGGCACGGCTTTCCCCAATTCATCTTAAGGCTCTTGTCTCAGCTAGGGCACGGCTTTCCCCATTTCATCTTAAGGCTATTGTCTCAGCTAGGGCACAGCTTTCCCCATTTCATCTTACTGAGACTTGTACAGGAGTGCATTACTACTTCCTGATCTTGGAATGAAGACTTGTCTTGTCTCACCTAGAGCAGAGCAGTTCTGGTCTTGTTGCTGTGTAAGTTAGCTGGAGTTTTGCCTACCACAATCACTGGGAGGCCTCTTGGTTTCCACTGAAGGCTCACTCACAACTAGAAAGTTTAAAGATGTTTAATGAAGTCTGTGTGCTGACTGATCACAAGTACTGACAGTACCTCTTGGTGAGGAAGACTCTCCTATGCTAATAGTGACATGGAAAATGGATTTATGGGTTAGCTGCTACTCTGGGTCCAGCCATGCAAGGTGCCTTCCTTACTGGCCAGACATGAGTCAGCTAATTAAAACACAGCTTACAAATGTTTCTGTTATTAGGCAAACTTGCAGAAATGCCAGGCTGAAGGCTTTAGTCAGCTTGCTCCATTGGGATTTAGTTTAGATTTAAAATGTATTTACATAAGTCAAACACCAGTCTTAAAGGCTATAGCTAAACTAATGTTTATGAAAGATTTCACCATGCTCTGGAGTTTTGGTCCCTCACTCCTTTCAGGCTGGGGAGATGGCTGAAGGATGATCTGTGTGTATGAGAGAAGCCAAGAGGATTAAATGCGGGTGAGAAATTGAGATATGTTGATACATACTTAACTAGTGCTGCACATGGACACAGGTGCAGTTCCTAGTGGGCTATGTCTGAAGCACAGAAGCCAGTATCACACTTGATGCAAGGGAAGACTCTTGTTGACTAGTGGATTTGGTACAGCGATTTCAGTATCATCTCTTTATCTGCTAGTGGTCACAGAATCATAGAATCATTTTGGTGGGAAAAGACCTTTAAGATCATCAAGTCTAACCATGTGCCCTACTCTACCAAGTCGATTATCAGACTCACCAGTAAGCCACGTTCCCTAACGCCGCATCTCTGCGGTTTCTGAACACATCCGGGGATGGCAACTCAGCCACCTCCCTGGGCAGCCTGTTCCAATGCCTGACAACCCTTACAGTGAAATTGTTTTTCTAGCATCCAATCTAAACTTCTCCTGGTGCAGCCATTCCCTCTTGTTCTGTGACCAGTTACTTGTGAGAAGAAACCAGCATCCATCTTTCTGCAATGTCCTTTCAGTGTCTTTGATCATTCAGAGGACTGAGATCAACTCATTAACTCAGTGACAGTTGCACAGAGGGTTGTTGTAAAGTGGTCTCAGCTGCAGGTCCAATTAAATATCATGGTCTGTGATATGAAACTTAAATCTGAAATCCAGTATTTACCCAAAGCAGCCTCTCTCCTACTTTGAGTATTGCTTCAGTACTAAGCACATAAATCCTGTTTTGGCTCCGGCACCAAAGCAGGTGTCACCAACATGCAGAGATTCTTCCACTTATGTTCCTTTTGAGCTCTTTTCCTCAATATTACAGAAGGGCTAAAGTTTTGTATGCAAGAATGCTTAAGATGCAGGAATATTTCTACTAGGATCTCTGGCAATCAGCTGCTCTGTGTTTCATAATGTATTTTGGACAACGTATTCCTGCCATTGAGCTTGCAATGCCTCCACCCCCAATTTATTTATTTGGATACCATTTTGAATATTGCAACTCCTCATTCTGCACTGGTAGTTACAGAGCAGAGCTACCAAGCTTGTAAGGGGTTTAGAGAACAAGTCATATGAAGAGAGGCTGAGGGAACTGGGCAGCTTTAGTTTGGAGGAGAGGAGGCTGAGGTGGGAGACCTCATTGCCCTCAATAACTACCTGAAGGGAGGTTGTGGAGGGGTGGGTGTTGGCCTCTTCTCCTTGGAGACTGCTGACAGAAGCAGGGGCAATGGGCTGAAGTTGAGGCAGGGGGGTTTAGATTGGATCTTAGGAAGAAATTCTTTCCAGAAAGAGTGGTGAGGCACTGAGTCTACCTTCCCTGAAGGTATTTCACACCTTGCTAGAGTGGCAGCATGGAGGGGGTTAGTTTGTGTTTTTCAGTCTCTCAGGTATTTAGGGTTTTGTTGATGTGGGAATGGTTGGTCTCGGTGATCTAGGAGTCCCTTCCAACCAGGATTATTCAATGATTCTGTGGTTCTATGTTGCCTCAAGCATCTTTCCAGTCATCCATGTATGTGCCAGACTGCTTATGGAGCTGGGATTTCTTTTTTTATAGTATACTGTCAGGTTAAGCTTGACAAACATTTTAAATATAAAGTATCTAAAGAGATTATAAGAACTGAGTATGCTGCTTGTATTTATAGGATCCGTCCAGCAGAGTAGCTGACAAACTGTTTCATCTGTGCTGGGTTCATTTTGCTGAGACAAACAGCTCACTTGCCTTTAAAATGTTTGTTTGATAGCAGTGCCAGTAGAACAAATGTACATACAAGTTAACTGAGATTGCTGTGTAACTTAGCAGTGGTATGGACAAACTTGTGTGTTAGGGAGTAATCAATCTGGTGGTTGCGTTTACATGACCTAGTTTCTGCAGAGAAGTGCCAGTACTGTGTCCAGCTTGAGCATTTACTTCCTCTTAATGCCCTGCATTGCAACTGGGCAACAGAAGATCTTTGACAGATGAACAGAATGGCAAATATTTACTGTTTCAATAATATTTTACCTAGAGATGTCATAAAGCATGTTTCAGATGTCTTATGCATGTCAAATTGTGATGGGATGATTGGCTATGTAACACAGTGAAGCACTGGGAGGAGTAAACTATGAAACAGGCCTGGCTTAAAAAGTTTGATATAAAAACTCTGAAAGGATGCTGGCTCTTATGAAGGGAGGACAGCTGAAAGCCCTAATAATAACTGTATCATCTTCCCTGGGATGATATCCTTTCTTCTTCTTCTTACTGTAGATTTCATTCAGAAACATCACTACACTGCCCTATGCTTTTAAATAGCCAGATAGTAGGCATAGCCAGCACTTCCCTCTTGTAGGGTAGTGCTTCACATGTAATGGAAGTTCTGTTCAGCATGGTGAGTCTGTTCTGCATTTCTTGGAGTCAGTGCAGTATTCACTAGTAACTAACTGCCTTTGACAGTCTTCTCTCCAGGTAGCGTAGAATCCTTAGGGATGGGAAGGTACCTTGAAAGATCATCCAGTCCAATCCCCCTGCTGCAGCAGGACCACCTAGACCAAGTTGCACAGGAACACATCCAGGCAGGTCTGGAACGTGTCCAGAGAAGGAGAAGACATTTTTATACAAGCGTTCAACACTTGCCCCAGTAGGCTAAAGCAATACACTGTCAATTCATACACCATTTGTCTGTGTTTAGGCAGCTAGAAGTTAGACATTGCTGTGTAAGCTGTGTAATGAACGAGCTGGCCATCTGCAGAGGTTGATGGGCTGTTTCAGTGTGCCAATGAACATAGTCATTGTTGATGCCACAGTAAGAAAGATGTTTGTGACTTAGAACTGGTTGCTCAGGGCCAAGACCAGACAGCTTTCTAAATGTCCGAGGATTGAGACTCCACAGCCTCTGTGGATGACTTACTCCAGTTCTTGATCTCGCTTATTGTCAGATTGTTTCCTGATGCTCACATGGCATCTCCTATTTCAGTTTGTGCCCTCTTGCTCTGGTTGTGTCACTGGGCAGTGCTAGAAAAAGCCCAGCTCCGCCTTTCTTACACCTTCCTTTCAGGTTTTTATAGAGATTAATAAGATGATCTAGAGCCTCTTCTTTTCCCAGCTGAACAGTCTTCAGCTTTCTCAGTCTTTCCCCATAGAAGAGATGCTCCAGCCCTTCATCATCTTTGTGGCACTATTGCACTTTAACCCAGGGTGGCAATTAAGCACCACATAGCCACAGTAGGATGGGAGAGGGAGCCCAAAAGAAAAGAAGTAAACCTTGTGCTTTGAGATAAGGACAGTTTAAAGGACAGAAAAGGAAAGGAAAATAATAACAGTAATAATAGAATATATTTTAAAAGTGTTATGCAATACATTTTCTCACCTCTGATGCCCAGCCAATTCCCAATATACCCATGCCAGCTCACCCCAGTTTATATATTGGCCATGACATCAGCTGGTATGGAATACCCCTTTGGCTCAGCTTGGGTCAGTTGTCCTTGCTGTGTCCCCTCCCACCATCTTGGACACTTCCAATCTCCTCTCTGGCAAAATGAGAAGCTGAAAGGCCCTTGATTTAGTATAAACACTGCACAGCAACAGCTAAGACATCAGTGTGTTGCCAACGTTATCCTCATCCCAGATCTAAAACACAGCACTGCACCAGCTACTAGGAAGAAAATCAACTTTATTCCAGCCCAAACCAGGACAGGCTTTTATGACCCATCAGATGCCAGGAACCCAGCATCAGACAGACCTCTAGTCACAGCGTGGATTCTGCACTTGATCCCATCTGTGCTAAGGTTCATTGGCACTGGGGTCTTTAGCGGTTTGATAGGGTTTTTTAGAAGTAAGCAGTTTATCATTTCTGTTGTCAAACAGATGGACGTTAGCATGCAAACACAAGTCTTTGCTTCAAGATAAAGACAAGGACATGCAGTGGTGTAATAGTTGGTGCCCTGTGGTTGCTGCCTGCAGGCTCCTCCATTATGATTAGCTGGCACTATGATTAACTGGTTTATCGTGCAGCCAAGTGATAAGTGCAGCACAGCATGGGCCTGAAAGCCAAGTGGTAGGTGCAGCACAGCCTAACACGATGCAGCCAAGTATAGCACAGGCTCAGTCAAGTCAACTATTCCACAGGTCACTAACTGCTCAATACCCAGCAGTCTTCCAGTTCAGGTTACTGTAGCTGTTTGTCCTGTGTCCTAGGACAAATATGTAAGACACACAGGACCTACTGGAGGTACCACTTTACTAGAGGACCCCTATAAAGAGAGCCTGGACTGACTAACTCAGATGTGGATGACTAACTTCTGGATGAGATGAGTCTCTTCTGCATATAATGCTCAGTAGTCCTCAAACCACTGGATTTTCAGTTCTTTGTTCTTGGTCTTTATGTCATAATCTCAGGGGACCATCTAGCAGGTGGGATTTCTTTCTGCAGTTCAACATGTGGGCACTAGCTTAGCTTAGATGGAAGCCTTCTTTCCCAAGAGGAAAGGCTTTTCCAGGCTTGTTTATCTGCCTAATGTTTTGCAGATAAATTAATTATACCCTATCCATTTTAGTTTCTGCTAGAGATTACTACAGCTCCCCTGTGGCCACTTCAGGTACCTGTAACACTTATGTGGAATGTTATTATAGCCATTTTATATCTGTATACAATGGAGTGTCTCTATGCTGTGCTGTTGTGTGCTGTGTCCTGTATAGAGCAGCATTTATAGAGGATTAAGAGAGGGAAGTCAGTGCAGTGTGTGACTTCTTATTTGCTGGCAAGATGTTTTATTGAAGACATGGTACTGCTGTAGTATTATTTGCATATTCGTACCCCAGTGCATGTGAAGAAATGATGCTGTGGACAACTATGCACTGTAGATAGTCAGAGCAAAAGCAATCTCTGCTTTAGAGAATTCACTGTCTGTCTGCACTTTCTCTCCTGTGACATAATGTGCTATTTGTCATGGGCAAAATCCTGAATAATTTGCAGTAATTTCCCCTTTAAAGGAGGGGAAACTACCTTGCTCATTGTTTTACATTACTGTGATAAAAATCACGAACACCTCTTAGGCTGGACTATGCCTGTTGGGACTGGCAGGCTGCACTCTTGTCCGGAACATCTCATTGTTCTTTCTTCATGAGAGTCAGAAGGAAGTTCCTTATGGTGAGAGTGGTGAGACACTGGACCAGGTTGCTCAGGGAGGTTGTGGCTGGCCCCTCCCTGGAAGTGTTCAAGGACAGATTGGATGGGGCCTTGAGCACCCTGGTCTAGTGAGGGGTGTTCCTGCTCATGGCAGAGAGGTTGGAACTAGATTATCTTTGAGGTCCCTTCCAACCTGAACCATTCTATCAATCATCCATCCAAATAATCCTTTCATCATCAAGACTGACAGTTATGAAAAGATTTGGCCTGGAAAAATGGGATGCTTAAGAAAAGGAGAGTAGTTTTACTTCATTTGTCTGGCGGCTTGATTCTGTTCATTTTAGCAGGCATAATTATTTCAAATTGAGTTAGCTTCTTGTATTTTGTAGAAGTTGTCTGGATTTTGTTTGTAATTGTGCATGTGTTCATGTGCCCTTTCTATTGTCTTTGCCTATGGCAAATACAAATTGACTGAACTGGATCATTTTGCAAACTGTTCACCCTAACATTTATGCCATCTGACCAGTTCTAGTTGTATTGTAAGTGATCTTGGTGATGGTGAATAAGTCAGTCATGAGATTAGATGATACCTGAGCATACTAGCGCTTTAAATTAAAGGCTTCTTGCACCTTTCTGGTGATTTCCTCGGAGATAATTTTCTTGCAGAGATGTGCATATCTTCTTTGCAAGGAAAGCCACCGAGTGATCAGTGTCATTTCTTTTTATTAAACCTTTGATATCGGATTCTAATTATATGCCGTGAGAATTCAGCCTGTCATACTGTGCATTTCATTTCCTGTCAACTATGTTAATGGCTATAAGCTGATTACATTCCACTTTGGTAACCGATCTATCTGAAATATTTAGAGGGTGCTCATTCCTAGTTCCCTGACTGGAGACTTCAGTGTAGGGTATTTTAAAGAGAGATCAATTATTTATATCTTTTGAGGGTTGCTGAAACTGTAGATGTTCATAAAATCCCTTTAACTAGATAGCATGCAATACACTGAGCTGGTTCATTTTTTAACATTTTGCTAATTTTTCTATTATGTATTCTTCTTAACCCTTGTTAATACATTTTCTGTGCAAGAGTACTGGATACAACACTACTTGAAAAGAATGTGTCCAGAGCAGGGTCACAAGGATGATTGGAGGGCTGGAGCACCTTTCCTACAGGGACAGGCTGAGAGAGCTGGGGCTGTTCAGCCTGGAGGAGACTCCAGGGAGATCTTAGAGCGGCCTTCTAGTACCTGAAGGGGGCTACAGGAAAGCTGGGGAGAGGCTGTTTGCAAGGGCTTGGAGCATTAAGACTGGAGGTAATGGTTTCAAGCTGGAAGAGGGGAGGTTTGGACTGGAAGTCAGGAGGAAATTCTTCACAATGAGGGTGCTGAGACACTGGACCAGGTTGCCCAGGGAGGTTATGACTGCCCCCTCCCAAGAAGTGTTTTAGGCCAGATTGTCTGGGTCCCTGAGCACCCTGGTCTAGCGGGGGGTGTCCCTGCTCATGGCAGGGGGGTTGGAACTCGATGATCTTTAAGGTCCCTTCCAACCTGAACCGTTCTATGAATTTATGAATGTAATTGACATTCATTACAGAGATTTTATTTCGTCAGAATTGCAAAGGCATTGCCATTATTGGTTTTTACTGCTTATTTTATTAATGTCACTAAAGAACTATTTGGAATCCAGACCACTTTACCCAGCGGAGGGTGGCATTTCTTGAGGACCTCTGTTGATTGGGCTTTGCTGGTGTTGAAAACCGTGTAGCTTTTACTGTTGACCTAAATCAACAGCATGGCAAGATCCAGAGTTCAGCTGAGGTGCTTCTAGCTGAGATATTACAACACTTAAAACTGTCAATCTTAGCACCAGCAAGATGATGAAAGTTCTAAATATAGGTGCATTCCCTAGATAGTCAGGCAGAGACGTAGGGCTTTTGGAAAATGATCCCAAAAAATTATGTAGTAGGTAAAGGGAGCCACCTAGAGTTAATCCATAGGAATCTCTAAATATAAGTACAAATGTGTGTTGCATCGCCTGCCTCGAACTGAAATGCAGATACCAAACTGAGAGCTAAGTGTAACAAGCTCAACCCTGAGAGCAGATGCCTAAATAAGATTAGAATCCCCTTAACTATGTTTTTACAATGCTGATAAAGGATTAGAGTAGTTACTACATTTTGTATTACAGAGCATTGATGACATGGAGTAGTAACACTGTATGGTACAACACCTGGCACTAAAGTCTCCCTCCTTTCTTACTGTCATAGTATATGATTAGATTTTTTCCAGTAACTCTCTCTTCAGATGTTTCCTGCCTCTTAGCAGTGGTTTCCTTGCTTCATTGGGAAGATGAGAAGATACTCTCATTTTGACGGCTCTTTAGTGTGGACACTAGCCTAGAAAAATGGGTAACTGATGCCCTGCAAGCTGAAAAGAACGTAGCCTGAACCTAGTTTTTTGAAGAGATTTGCTAACCATGATTTTTTCATATTTCCCCTCATCTGGGACCTTTAGTAGTGACAATGTTTTGTGCTGGGCCTAAAGCTGCTGCTTTCCTAAGTTGCTTTCACTCCTTAAGATCTCCAGGTTGCCTAGGAATATACCTCTTGTGGTTGGAGCTTGGGCTCCAGTATCATCATCTTAAACACAGGTGCCTAAATTTGGAGTGTGTTTTGGTTAAGATGTCAAAGCAAGTACTCTGAAATTCCAGAAAATCAGGCAACAATAAGTAAGTTTTCTTAGCTTTCCAGAGCTTCAATACTAAACCTTTAAAAATTGGATTACTCGTCTCAAATTCTGTCCCTCAAAACCAGCATAAGATACTTTTTTTCTCAGAGAGCAGAGCGAGGAGGAAAACAATAGCAAAGCTGTTACCCTCAAAGACATGACCGCTCAGCAGAGCAGTTGCTCTCAGAGTCTGTAAAAGTGCTTGCTTTGAAACTGGAACCCAGACGCTCTGGCTGAAATGAAAAACTCCATCAGAAATCAGTTATGTCCGGTAGAACTCAAGTATGACTTCAGGACAAAATAACTGGTTTTTGTTATTTGAACTGATAAAAATGTAATGAAAATGGTATTTGAACAAGGAGCTTACTGGCAAAGCCAAAGTATCCCTGCTGCTTTATCCACTTACCTGTGCTTCTTACTACTTAATGTCTAGCTATCACACACGTGTAACCTCAATTGCAGTAACGCCTGGTGTTTGACAAGTTTTACTGTGTTTGACTTCAAGGTACCCATGGCAGATAAGGAGGTTATTGTCTTCGTTATGGGTAGGGAAATCTGGTTTATTGTGAGATTATGAGTTAGGTGAGATTTCATCTAACTTGAGCTCTTTAGAAGTTTACCTAAGTTAGTTGCCTGGGCTCTGGTCCAGAGAGGACTTCTCCATGAGGCAATCCATCCCTTCCCTGAAATAAGTGGGATAAAGCAACCACAGAAGTGCCTGTCTTTGTTGAAAAGAGTTGGAGCCCCAAATGAGGTATCTCGTGCCAAGCAAAATGAAGTGTCCCCTGAGGGACCGTGAGTAACTCCCTTATAGGATGGGGGAAACAAAGCATGCTCCTCCACCTCCTGGGACAGACCCATAACCACAAGCCATTCTTTCTCTCTGCTAGTTAGTCAGTAATTGGTGGAGTTTGCTGTTCCACTGCAGGCTTAGCTTTTCTTTAATTTTTACAAACTGGGTGGGGAGAGGTGTGCTTGGTACTACTGGTGTGTTTAGGTGGGAGACCACAGGGAAGATCCAGTTGTACCAGACAGTGGTGCTGGTGAATCAGTGTGGCAACAAGTGTCCTGGCACTGCTCTTGAGCACTGTCTTCCCAGCTGGGCTGTAGGTTAAATCTCAGAGCTGCTAGTCATTACAGGATCATACTTCACAAGAGTAAGATATTAAACCCCACACAAATTATAAGATAAGTAACTCTGTCCTTCTTGCCCTTACTTGTAGCTTCACCTAAATTGTAGTCATGCTCAGCCTGATTTAAACTTTTCTGAGCCCAGCTGGAGTTGCTGTCTTCTGTCCCAGAGATGGCAGCAGTCTGTAGTAAGTGAAGTGATCTCTACAGATGCATGAAGTAAAGCCCTTTGGGCTTTTAGGTGGAGAGCACTATGGCAATGTGTATCGTTACTTCAAGGACTTACATCATGTTTAGATGTGCGATTTTGCAATATCCCCATTAGTGTAAATGGTCCTCTGCACTTGATGCTAGCGTTTGTACGGTGACCTAGAGCAGCACTCTTCCTACCATAAGCAGAACACTGAGCAAAGAGGATCAGTAGTGCCTGTATTTGACTTGTGGTTCTGGTTCTGCTCCATCTGGGTGCCTGCCCACAGCAGTGAGAGAACCACGTATTTGTGAGCAGTTAAGATCTCTTGCCCTTCCCACCCTCACCCAGCTGGTGGAGAAAGCAGTGTAGCTGATGCCAGCTTGAATGTGACTTCATTTAATGTTGCAGCTTTAATTCTGTAACTCTACATCTGTTGCATTATTAATTCCTTCAAATTATCCTGTGGTGTATTTTAGGGACTCTCAGAGTAACAATGTGTAGATCCATCCCTTCTGCAGAGACATCTCCAAGGGAGGGGAAGAAATCCATTAAGGTGTGGCACATCTTTGTCAGGGAAAGCCTCTGCATGAGTGAGACCTTCCCACCGCTTGGGTCCAGAGCTCTGCAGGGGAGAAAACTGACCCCTCAGCAACACGCTGTGAAGTTGTTGGAAGCAGTTAGTGCCAAGAGCAAGCTGCCTGGAAGACTTCTTGTTTCTGGCCCAGTTTTAACTGTTCCTTTCTGTCATCAGATCCTGGCACCACAACTTTAATAAGACTATCATTGTTTTGGCAGATAAACCCACAGGGAGTTAGTGTAACTCCTGGCACAGAAAACAGGACAGGGTCTGGAGCCTGACTGTTCTTTTGGCCTTCCCTTCCAAACTCAAAATCTCACAGATTGTTCTTAGGGTTTTTCCAGCTTCCAAGAGCTATCAGCAGTGCCTGTGGGACAGGATGGCTATTTGTCCTTCACAAAAAAGCCTTGAACAAGAGCAGCGAAAGAGATGATCAAACAGAGGTGTCTTAGACTGTCTTTGCTATCCTAGCTCAAATCACCTGGTATCTTTTAGAGACCTATAAAGCAGTTCCTTGAACTGCCTTTGCTTAGGGACTAGGAGGATTTTTAGGACGTGGACTGTAGCAGAGGCTGTGCCCAGCTCATGATATTGTAGAGACTGTCTATAGCCATTCTGGGGCCATGGCCATGGAGGACTGACTCCAAAGTGGAGACAGCTTGTTGTAGTATGGTGATGTTATTAGCTGGTCTGGGAACATGGTGATTCAGAAGCTGCTTCGCACACAGCTCAGCCTTGTGCTTGGCAAAGGGAGGCCAGACCTGGGATGTTTAAGCTGATCAGCTTCTCTATTGCATAGGTTTTTGCAATTCAGAAGTGTTACACTAGCTTCTAGAGCCAGCTCAGCCATGCTCAATCCCAATTCTGCAGTCCAGAATAGCAGTCTGCAAAGGAGGCTTTCAGTGCTCTCTTGCCTAACTTGGGTATCTCATGCTGTACCAATGAGGTCTTTCCCAGTTTAAGCTTCAAATCTTCTGTCACAATATGCTTTTAACATGTGAGTGTTTAATTCAATTTCTAATTCTCTAAGGGTATCAAATCTTGAACACAGCATAGAGTTTCTCCAATTCCAAGTGAAAGCATTCAGCATGGGCTGTGAAGTGCACGTTTATTCTGCCTACCTGTCATTTTGTTTTCATGCTAATACGACAGAATTACTGAGGTTGGAAATGACCTCTGGGATCATCAAGCCCAGCCGGTGACCTGACGTCACCACATCAGCTACATGCCACGTCCAGTGTTTCTTAAACCTCTCCAGGGATGGGGACTCCACCACCACCCTGGGCAGTCCATTCCAGTGTCTGATCACACTTTCTGTGAGGAAGGGCTTCCTAACATCCAACCTAACCCTTCCCTGGTGCAGCTTCAGGCCCTTCCCTCTCATCCTGTTCATAGTTGTCCCCCCAGCTGTCTACAGCTTCCCTTCAGATATTTACTGAGAGTGATAAAGTTGCACCCCCAAGCCTCTTATTCTCCAGCTCCCTNTACATGCCACGTCCAGTGTTTCTTAAATCTCTCCAGGGATGGGGACTCCACCACCACCCTAGGCAGTCCATTCCAGTGTCTGATCACACTTTCTGTGAGGAAGGGCTTCCTAACATCCAACCTAACCCTTCCCTGGTGCAGCTTCAGGCCCTTCCCTCTCATCCTGTTCATAGTTGTCCCCCCAGCTGTCTACAGCTTCCCTTCAGATATTTACTGAGAGTGATAAAGTTGCACCCCCAAGCCTCTTATTCTCCAGCTCCCTCAGCTTTTCCTCATCAGACTTTCCCTCCAGTCCCTTCGTCGGCCTCGTTGCTCTCCACTGGACCTGCTCCACCCCTTCAATCTCTTTCTTGCAGCAAGGGGCCCAGTGCTGCGCACAGTACTTGAGATGAGGTTTCACCAGTGCCCAGTACAGGGGGAGATTTAGGTCCCTAGTCTTGCTGACCCAGCTATTTGTGATACAAGACAGGAATAATACAACCCCTGTTGCTATCCTGTAATCAGCTGTTATGGAAACAATACATTGTCCTTAGGGTAAGTTTAGAAAAGCATTCACCCTTACTGCTCCCACAGATAAATTCAGTTTAGCTACATGGTGTGTAAAGCATATGATGTGCTTATAAAGCATCGGCAAGATGCGCTCCCTTGGAGCCAGCTCCATATTACCAGTTTCTCTGTATTGTTTCTCAGGCCCTACATGTCCATTGGAACGCTACGTGATCAAGTCATCTACCCAGACTCAGTGGATGACATGCATGAGAAAGGCTATCAAGACCAAGACCTGGAATGTATCCTGCATACAGTTCATCTGTACCACATAGTTCAAAGAGAAGGAGGTAAATTGCATACTTCTGTAAAAAGTTTTGCCAAATCCATTCCTGGTGTGTGTTTGTGTGTTGTAGTGTGCAGACCTTTATTTTCTGAACTAGCAAAACTGGATCCAGATCTTCTGTGGCTGTGGGAGCTGCACAACCACAGGGTTGTAACTCCTGATGCTAATGGAAGGAGAACAGCTAAGTGTTCCTCTCCTCCCTAGTAAAGCCATGCCCAAGCTAAATATTCTTTGTCTCTTGTAATGCCCAGTCTTTTCTGGGCATTGTGAGATCACTGACCCTCCTTCATCTTCTTAGAAAATGTAACCTGTTTAAAAACCATGCAGTGTCACTGACCACATCAACTTGAAAGTATGTGCTTGAAAAGAGTCAGGTCTCCTTTAACTCCCTGATTTGTGGGATCTGCAGGACTCTCTGCCATGAGGAGGAGTGTCTGATACCACACCACCAGGATGAGCAAGTGAAGAACAACCAAATGACACTGGCTGGCAGTAAATTGTTGCCATCTATCACTTGTTGTTTAGGTTATCATGTTCTCAGTGTTTGCTCTAAGAGTTAGGGAATGTAAATACACTAGCACAGCAAACGTCAAGATGATAGAATCACAGAATGGTTTGGCTTGGAAGGGAGCTCAAAGATCTAGTTCCAGTGGGCAGGGACACCTCCCAAAGCTCCATCCAACCTGGTCTTAAACACATCCAGTGAGGGAACATCCACAGCTTCCCTGAGCAACCTGTGCTGGTTTCTCACCACCCTTATACTGAGTGACCTCTTCCTAATTTATCTGTCCTCATTCAGTTTGAAACTGTTACCTCTTGTCCTTTCACTACAAGCCCCGGTAAAAAGTCCCTCCCTAGCTTTCTTTTAGGCCCCTTTCTGATACTGAAGGGTCACAACAAGGTCTCTCTCTCTGGAGCTAAAGGCTTCTCTTTTGCTTAAGAAACAGGAGCTTTTCATGGCTTTTTACACAAGCATAACAATAATTTCCATCCTTCTGTTCTGACCAGCCACTAATCTCCAGTTTGAATTTCCTCCCCATCATTACGCTTTTAAAACAGACATAGGACAAAGTTGGTAACAATTAGAGAGAAGAAGGCAGATCTTCAAACCCCTCCAAGGACCTGAGGTCAGGAGTGCTGGTTGTACCCGGCATCTCTTTGCCAGCCAACCTCTCTGAGGGCTGTCAGTGCACCTTTTAGTGAGGATACTTTGAGTGCTTACTGTCTCTCGGGATCTTTTTGACAGCAGAGTAGTGCTTCAGCCATTGGCAATCCCAAGGCACCATCTAAATTCCCATTCTTAAATGACAGCCTGTTGCTCCGTTCGAAAGGCAGAAGGTGTATTTTATGTTTGAAGTATGCATGGACTCTCAGCTGGTGGGTTTTTGTTATTTGCACATTTAGAACAGGGAGTAGAAGTAATTGACAGCAGTAGTTGTAGACCTATAGATGCTGCTCCATATCACAGTCCTGTTGATAGACTTGTCTTTCTGTGGGTTAATAAAAACTTGCTGTCATTCTGATTCATAGTACTGTTAGATCTGATACTATGATATAAGGATTGAAAAAGCGGGCAGAGAGCTAAACTCAGTGACTGGAATAATTGCAGAGAAGGCCTCTGCTGCCTACACTGACATTATTCCTGTTATCACTGACTTCAGTAAGCAAAGTGTCTGGATTGCCGAAGAACAAGCAGATATATTGGAATGGGGAACTGGAAAAGGAGGAGCAGTTAAATTCCTGGTGGCAAGAAGCTGCTGTGGAGTGAGCCTTCATAGCCTGCTGGTACTTGCAGATGTACTGAACAACACATGACCTTCAACGGCCAAAACCATACCCCCAGCAGTCTCTAAATGCACATGGTTGTGGTTTATAACCCTGCAGCTGGAGTGTGCAAGTGATGACGGGGCAGTTCCTGTTCTCCATGCCATTGTCTAGAGTCAGTGCTCCGCATTGCCAAGCTGAAACCACAGGTCTGCATCATTTCTACTCTACTTTTTGAGCCAAAGAAAGTATAAACTTCTGACCCCGTTCCTGCTGCCCATGCAGGGTGCACACAATCTGTAACAAAAAAGCCTGGGGGACACTGTTCTTCGGTGCTGTTGAAACTCCAGTTAGAGTAAGGGCACAAACGTGTTAGAAATAAATGCCTTAGGTACTCTGTGATCTAAACTGACAGAAGTGGGCAAAGCCGGAAAACAGGGAGAGATTAACACATACCAGGAAGGTTTTAGGACCATAATACACTTTCTTGTTGCCTTTGTCCTTGGACACTTGCAGGAGACAAGTGCCAAGGTAGGAGTTAGGGAGGAAATCCGTGACATATGATTTGACACGTTAGGTGGATTTCATGTGCTTATGCAGTCTTTAGAGCTCTCAGACTGGGACAAAGATTCATAGTCTGTTTTTAGTGAACCAGGCAAGCCAAAGAAATACTGTGGAAAGCAAACAACTGGAATATTTATTTATACATAGCTGAATTATTCCATTTTAATTCCAATTTTATTTTATTTTTTCACTTAGAATTTTTTAAACTAAGACTATTTCTGTTTAAAAATAGACATTTTTCCTTTTGAAATAACAGAGCAATCACATAAAAAGCTTGCAGCGCAAGGAAAATGCTCCAAACTTTCTCTTTTGCTGTTTTGCAGACTGCCTTGATGATTGACAAGCACTGGTATTTTCTAATAGACAAAAAAATTAGCTCAAAAATTGCCATCAAGTTTCTGTTTATGTAAAGTTTTTGAAGATGTGCTGCATCAGAAAAATAAACAGTGAAAGTAGTTTCAGTTACTCAGATTGTTGCAGGATTATGGGATATGTCCATGATGTTTTGAATGGTTTCCATGAATGTTCTGAGAATGGAGCCAGCTATCTGTGCCGAAAGGCTTGCTGGCAAGAAAGACCAGCTTGGCTAAACAGAAAGCTTTGGCTGAAATTCAGGAAGAAAAGGAAAGGATGGGCAGAAAGCTCAGGAAGACGACGAAGATTTTGTCAGGCTGTGCTGGGAGAAAATTATAAGGTCAAAAGCTCAACTAGAACTAGAACATGGCTACAGCCATGAAAACAATAACAAATAGTTCTGTAAATGTATTACAACAAAAAGAGGACTGAGCAGAATCTCCATCCTTTGTCTGATGCGAGGGGCAACATGGTGACCAAGGATGAGGAACAAGCTGAGGTACTAAATGCTGACTTTGCCTCAGTCTTTAGTAGTAAGACCAGTTGTTCTCCAAGTCTCAGCCCCCTGAGCTGGACTACAATGACAAGGAAGAGAATGAAACCCCGTATCAAAGGGAGAATGGTCACTGCTTAGACACACACAAGTGCATAGGATCAGATGGGATCTATCCAAGGGTACTGAGGGAGCTGACACAAGTGCTTATCAAGACACTTGCCACCATTTACACAGTATCACAGTAATGATGAGGCTGGAAAAGACCTTAAAGATCATCCAGTCCAACCTAAAACCAACTAAGTAAACCTAACATCTGACATCTAGCTCATGCCACTCTGCACTTCATTCAGACTAACCTTAAACACCTCCTGAGACAGCGACTCGACCACCCTCATGGGCAGCCCGTTCCAAAACCGGATCACTCTTTCAGTGAAAAACCTTTTCCTAATGTCAAGTCTAAACCTCCCCCGATGGAGCTTAAGACTGTGACCCCTTGTCCTGGCTAACTGGGTAGGTCCCAGTGGTTTTGAGATTAGTTAAGTGTGACACCCACCTAACAAGAAGGTCCAGAAGGAGGATCTGGAGAAGCACAGACCTGTCAAATGTGGCTTTAGTGCCAGGGAAGGTTATGGAGCAGATTATCTTGAGTGCCATCACTTGGCACACACACACGACAACCAAGTGATCAGGCCCAGTCAGCATGGGTTTATGAAAGGCAGGTCCTGCTTGACTAACCTGATCTTATTCTATGACAAGGTAGCCTGCATAGTGGATGAGGGAATGGCTATGCATGTTGTTTACCTAGACTGCACTAAAACCTTTGGTGATTCCTACAGCATTCTCCTAGAGAAACTTGGGGCTTATGGCTTGGGTGGGCATACGCTTCACTGGGTGAACTGGCTGGATGGCTGGGCTCAAAGAGTAGTAGTGAATGGAGTTTAATCCAGATGGCAGCCTGTCGTGAGTGGTGATGTTCTCTTTAACATCTTTATGAATGATCTGGATGAGGGGATCGAGTGAGTCCTCAGTAAGTTTGCAGATGGCACAGGACCTCAACAACTGGCTGAGTATGAGCTGGCAGATTGTCTCTCTGCACTGCTGAGGCCATACCTCAGGTACTTGGTTTTGGGCCCCTCAGTACAAGAATAACATTCAAATGCTGGAGGATGTCTAGAGAAGGGCAATGAAGCTGGTGACAGGTCTAGAGCACGAGTCCTGTGAGGAGTGGCTGAGGGAAATGGGGTTGATTAGTGAGGAGAAAAGGTGTCTGAGGAGAGACCTTATTGCTGTATGCAACTGGTTGAAAGAAGGGTGTAGGAAGTGGGAATCAGTCTCTACTCACAAGTGATAGGACAAGAGGAAAAATGGCCTTAAGTTGCCCCAAGGATATTTAGGCTGGACACATTAGGAAAAGTTCTTCACTTGAAAGGATTGTCAAGCTTTGGAACAGGCTGCCCAGGGAAGTGGTGAAGTCACCGTTCCTGCAGATACTTAAAGATGTGTAGATGTGGGGCTGAGGGACATGATTTAGTGGTAACTAATCAGTGCTATGCTGAGAGTTGGACTAGATGATCTTAAAGATCTCTTCTGGCCAAAGTGATTCTGTTATTCTACCTGTCAATCGTTATAAACATCTAGTACAATTATTCCGGTTTTTTTCTGTTGATCCTCTTTTAGAGCCTTTCATCTGTCTCTTTCACTTGTCCCCTGTAATGCTAAGCCTTTACCAGAGAGTAGACTCCTTGGGGCATCACCCTGCTCTGTTATCACTGACCACAACTGTCACACATGCTTAATATGATGCTTTGCAGTTTTGTGTTCTGTTCTGAAAAAGCCAGATGACGCTTCAAGTGTGCAGTTCTGACTCAGTTCATCTGTCCTGGCATAAGTTTGTTGTTTAGCTGCATTACTTCAACATTGCTTGAGTATAAGGGTCACAACTTTAGTCTGACATTGTTCTTGTTGCTGCCAATGGCAGCAATTGCTCTCTTTTTGCTAGCCATAAATTTTTGACCCAGTTAGAAGCAAATAGAATAGTTATAAAAATAAGTCACCTAGTTTGGCATTTAGCTTTTGTGTTACTTTCAGTCTATAGCAACAGAATATACCAAACCACCAAAATAACATGTCCCTCCCCACCACCACCACCATTCCTGATGCCCCTGAACACAAGCCCTAGAAGAACCCAGTGCAATTGATGTTGGCTCTAGCACATCTTGCTGCTAGAGGTACAATTTCCTCCCCCCTGGTATTTTCCCTATCTGTTGGTTATTGGAGAGGGGTGTGATTGTATCTTCAGTAAGGTTCCCCCCATCAACACAAGCTGCTATCTCTACTAGAACAGTAATTTCATACCAAATGGGAATAAAGAAGATCATATTCAGCAGAGATGGAGGAAAACCTTGTCCAGAAATCATGGATAACATTGTGGAGATGTGCAGTAGATAGTAGTGGTTCCTTTTTTGTGCTGCTTTGAAAGATCTGTGTATATTTAGCAAGTGTCAGTCCCGATGCAGCCTTAGGCTCCTGATAGCCTGTCACATGAGTAGAGCCACGAGTACGTGTAGCAGCACACTGAATGCGTGACCCAACCTGTTGGGTTGGGGCTGATGACATTACTGAACAAGTTCAACCTGTTCATGGTTTCTCAGCACCCCAGATTATAATTATTCCTCATTATTTTGCACATTTGTCATATCTTTGGGCCTCGTCCAGGGAACCTTTGTGCTAGGCCACGTATGAACACAGACAAGCATGTTTCCACTCCTAGATTGTTTTTTCATCCAATCACTTTAGCCTGGGATTTGCTTTTGTTACTGGTACCAGCAGGAACTCTGTAGTGTTCTGCCAGCTTTTCTAGTGGCTCTGAAATCCAGAGATGAAAAGCCCTGCAGTGTCATGCTGAGCTGGGGCTCATGCAATTGATGGTCTTTTTGCTCCTGTTTTAGCTAAGGATTGCTCTTGTGTATTCATCCTGCACAGCACCTGGGCTCTCTTCCATATTGACAGCTGCCTGTGGATATAGGCCATGCAAGAGGCCTCCACTTTCAGAATCTCACCAGGGGTGAGCTCTGGCTGCAGGTCACTCTGATAGCTCTTTTTTTGTTATGAAGCCCTAACACTCTAGTGCCCATGTCTGATGTGGTGCTTTGGAAAATGGATATGTAAAAGGACCTTTGAAGTGTATCTTTTTATAGCAGCTGAGTGCTTCAGAGCCCAGATGTTACCCTGTTCTTGTTGTCAAAATTAGCTTGTTTTTCCTTTCAGAAAACTGAAGTGAAAGGAATGATAGAAGTCACCATGCAAGAAAATTAAATGCTGCTCTCATGAGGCTGTTACGAGTTTCTTTTGACAGCTCTATATATTTCCACTGCTGTGACTCTGCTCCAGCACATTACACATGCTCTTCATCTTACTGGTTTAAAAAAGCATTTCTCTGATGCCCAGTTTTCACCACATCTGCATCATATCATATGCAGTCAGAATCTCTGTGTAGCAAGAGGCTGGGCAAAGAATTGGGACTCTGAACGCTACGATTAGGTTTGTAGCCAGTGAGAGATTTGCACTGCGTTCATGGGCAAGTAATTTCATTTCTCCGTTTGCAGAGTGGATGTAGCCATGGGTGACGTAAGCCACTGACTTGGCTGCTATTTTCAGAATGACCTTCACTGACCTGTGCCATGTCAGCAGGAAGGAAAAAGAGTAGGTGCTGTATTGTTAATGCATGGCAGGGAGTCAGTTTATTGTGAGTTAAGTGTTTAAGAGTTCAGAGGAAATTGTTCAGGCATTAGAAAATAATTGTAAAAAGTAATTTCTAAAAGAAATGATTTTGAAATTGATCTTTTTTTATCTGTTGTGAGACATTTCAGAGAGAAAATAGGGAAGTTCAGGAAGGGAGTTAGGCAGGAAGAGACAAGATGTGCTTCTAATACTCGGTTAGAATATGTTGAAGTGACCACAGAGAAGAACATTGGAACCTTGTAAACAGATGTTAAATCTTAGGCCTTGAGAGGAAATAATAGAATTATTTTGTTGACAAGATGCTGCTGCTTCTTGAAATTCATTCCCTTTTTGTCTTTTAATAAGCCTTGATAAACCATCTGATCTGGCAGAAGGTTCATGAACACAGGTGCTGCTCCCCCAGGCACGTACACACACATGCATACCCACCAACCACAGCTCAGACCCAGAGCCCTGGAGCTCGTCTATATATTCTCAGCTTAAAAAGAAGATAAGCAGCATGAATGTTGTCTTCAGATGCACAGTTGTTTCTATGGCTTTCATGAAGGAACTCCCATCCCTTGCTTCTAGAACCCTTTGCAAAAAAGGAGCACTCCAGGTGTTCTATGATCTTTTTTACAAGCTGAAGGTGTTGCTGGAACAGCACTCCAGCTCTGTGTGCTCCCCGACTGCTGGTGAGCAGGAGCCTCTGTTTATCTCTTCCCTTTACTAGAGTTGATCCAAATGGGGATTCAGTTAATCATTACACAGCTACCTAGGAGACCTCAGATAGAAAGTACTGAGAGGTGCCCACTAGGATCCTGAAACAATAATGGAAGGAAGCAGTAGGATCACTGAAGATGATGTGTTTGTGGTGTGTTCATGTCTGGCTTTTAAATCTAGCTATATACACATGTATTAAAAAATCATGGGATTATATTTTTCAATTTTATGTTGAGAAGATTCTTGGTGTCAGACTCTAGCATTATCAAATCCTGTATTCAGTCACACAGCCTCTCAGCAGATGCTTCACAGGGGTTTGGTTTAGACCATCCAAGCCCTGGTGTAGCACTAGACACAAGCAAAGCTCTCACCAAGCCTCCTGCACTTTCACAAGCCCCTGTGGTCTCACCTTTGGTCAGGTATCAGAAACAACACAGCCCACCCTCCTTGCTTGATCTTGTTTATAGCCTTTTCTGGCAAGTGTTTATTTTCAGTTTGCAGAAGCAGAGCTTTTGGGTTGTGTTGTCAGGTTTTTTTAGTTAAAGTGCTTCTGGGCTGATCTGGAAACAAGTTCTGTTCCTCGCTTGGACCTGCTCCAGCTGCCTACCTCAGGAATAGATGATGTGTTGAGAGAAATGGCAGATTTTTCTCTACATCCACACTCTCCTTTTTCAAAACTTAACCGATTTGGCTACTCTGTCCTCCTGGATTGCTTGACAGAAATCTTATTTTCAGTAGGGTACTTTGGTATTTGTTATTTCCCCAATGAGGGCGACAGCACTGGAACTGGCTGCCCAGGGACGTTATGGAGCCTCCTTCTCTGCAGTCATTTAAAACCTGCATGGATGTGTTCCTGTGTGACTTGATCTAGGTGATTGTGCTCTGACAGGGGGATTGGACTAGATGACCTTTCAAGGTCCTGTCCAATCCCTAAGCTTCTGTGATTTTTCATAAGCGGAAATGAATCCTGACAGAGTACTCCAAGAAACACCAGTCCGCTGTAAGATCACAGGTAAAACTCATCATGCTCCTGTTGCATCAACCCCGAAGTGGTAAAAGTCAAAGTCAAAGGCCGTGCAGAGTGTTAATTAAAGATACTCAGTGTTTTTAACAATTGTGGGTCATTTCTAAATAAGAGGCAGTGGAAAATTTGTATGAGAAAATCCTTGTGCCTGTCTGCAGTTTGGTGTGTTAGCTGCTTGTCTGTGCACACAGAATGCACCCCTGTATCTGTGTCTCTGTTTCTGTTGAGTATGCTGACAGTTACTCTTTGCCTGGAGTAGCAAATGGAGTCCAGCACTGCTCTTTATGGTTTTTTACATTTTATTTCTTCGAATTTGTTTTTAAATTTCCACTTACACCTTTCAAGAAGAAATAGCAAGTTGTTCTCTGAGACAGCTGTGGCAGAATAAAATTACTAGTCGTACACAGGTAAAACATGTTTTTCTGAGATTTTAAGTGAAGGGTTTTGACAGTACCTACAGGACCAAGAAGGCTAAATTCCACTTCCCAGACTGACATGATATTTAGGCTGTTTTTCCAGTTGTGTGCCAGTGGAAAGACATTGAAGTATTTCAGAAAATGTCATCCAGAACCTTGAACTCTCTCTTGCAGTGGAAATGCTGTTTATAATTTCAACTGCATGTTGCAGAGATGTCAGGAGTGAAGCTGCATTTCCTTCGTAAATTTGCTTTGTCATACGATTTGTTGGCTTTCTTTTTTAAAGGCTGGGATGCCATCTCGGATTGGAAAGATGTCTTATCAGGAGGAGAAAAACAAAGGATGGGCATGGCTCGAATGTTTTATCATAAGTAAGCCTTTTGATTTGTTCTTTCAGTAGCTTCTGCATGTGAGCAAAAGTTTTGGAGGTTTTGCTGTAATAGTTGGAGTGGTGGTAGACTACAATCTCAATGCCATACGCAGTACTGCTCGATGGCTGTGTAGGACCGTAGGACTTGTCATTTATTCATACAAGCTCTGCTTTTAGTTTGGGCAATGCTTCTTAAGCTTTGCTTCTGGCCACATAGCATTGCATTTGCCAGATGTTTCTTTTGCTGAGATCTCAGGCACAGATGTCTTCTCTGCGTCTGTCCTACAAAGACTGCTCAAGTCTGATGGGGCTATTGCAGAGGCTATGGGAGTTTGAAAGCCAAGCTCCAAAACCTTTTGGTTTTGGAGACCGCAAGCATGCGAAGGCAGCCCAGTTCATGTGTAGCAGTGGGTGGAGTAGCTACTCCCTAACTTGATGACAGGACAGAATAATACTGGTTCAAACTGTAAGTTAGATCACTGTGTACTCAGATGGACCAGGAAATAAACCCCATTTTTCCTGGAAGCTGACTCTGCACCTGAGTAGTTCATGGAAACTCCATGTTGCTAGCCAGCTTCCAGCTGGAAGTGAGAGACAGCTGTCTGATAAAAATAGCTCTCACCTTTCTGTTGTTCTTTTGATTAAATGTTGTGCATGGAAATACTGGCCAAAACATAGAAGAATAATGCTTTTTTTCTTCTTTTGAAAGGCCGAAATATGCATTGCTAGATGAATGCACAAGTGCTGTAAGCATCGATGTCGAAGGAAAGATATTCCAAGCTGCAAAAGCTGCTGGTATATCCCTGCTTTCCATAACACACAGACCTTCTCTATGGTAAGTATCTTCAGGGATTAGTCATGGTCTTTGCTTTTAGCTTGCTGACAGGCCAGGCCTTTATTCTTCATACTAGGAAGTTTTTGAATCAATATGTACTGCACATTTTAAGATAACTTGTCCACAGGAATAGAGCTGTAAATGCATTTAGCATTGATTTTTTCAATCTTTGATACATATTTATTCCTCCTTCTTATTGCATCTCAATTATTAACTATTAATAGCAACATGCTAACATAAGAGGAATAATTAATATCTAAAAGGCACTGAATTAGTCCACCACATGACAGCCACAACAGACATCATCAAATTGTTCTGTGGAGATGGTAAGATACACGAGCTGTCCTGGGTAAGTTAGCCAGTGCAGGGAGAAGATGGGAGCTGTGTGAAGTGGTTCATCTACTCTTTGTTCTTCCATAGGAGTAATACATCTGGTGTTTTAACTTGAGTTGTGTCCTCTGACTGCAGGGTTTGTGAGATTGCAAAATTTTATTCTATTAGATTAAAAATTTTATTCTATTAAAAAAGGAATGTTGGAAGTCTGGGAAATACTATTCCAGGAAGGGAGTACTAAATATGGAAGAGCCCCTCAAAGGAAATAACTTTCCTGAATGCATAAAACAACCAAATACTTTAAAGGGCAAAAGGACGTCAAGGCAGTGTAAGCTAACATTGCAGAGACTATTTGTTCTGAACTTCTTGATCTCTACTGTCAGATAGTTTGCTTTTTAAAACTGATGACAAAAAATTCATTACCTCAAAGGAAATAAACAGTATCAATGCCTGATTCTCTGAAAAGTCATGTGTTCCCTACCATTCCACCTTCTAATGTAAATTGGACTGAAAAAGAAAAGGAATAGTTAATTTGTTTTCAAATAAAGTCCAAATTAAAAAAAACACTGCTAAAGAAAACAGGTTTTTGAGAGCATCTCACTATGAATAATTATGACATAAAGAAAGCTGGCTGGGCAAAAAACGTCTGAGAAAGACCTTTCAGTTCAGTTTNAATTGAGAGCATCTCACTATGAATGACATAAAGAAAGCTGGAGAAAGACCTTTCAGTTCAGTTTCCTTCTGACATTTCTTGATGGCTAGTACTGATGCTAGAAGGTACTGACTTGAAGAAGGTTTGGAATGGTTCTTTTAACTTCCACTGTATTACTAGAATTACAGGAAATCTGGTGATCTGTAGGGTTATGGAGAAGTAAACGAGTGCTGAGTATTTAGAAATAAGCATCAAATGGCTTTAACTTAGGTCTGTGTGACCAGGAGGTTGAGGGAGATGATCCTCTCACTCTGTTCTGTTCTTGTGAGACCCCCACCTGGAGTACTGCATCCAGTTCTGGAGCCCCCAACACAGGATGGATATTGAACTGGTGGAATGTGTCCAGAGGAGGGCCATGAGGATTGACTGGAGAGCTGGAGCACCTCTCCTACAGGGACAGGCTGAGAGAATCAGGGCTATTCAGCCTGGAGACTCTAGGGAGATGTTAGAGCGGCCTTCCAGTATCTGAAGGGGACTACAGGAAAGCTGGGGAGGGGCTGTTTCCAAGGGCTTGGAGTGGTAGGAGCAGGGAGAATGATTTCAAGCTGGAAGAGGGAGGTTCAAACTGGAAGTCAGAAGGAAAATCTTCATGATGCGGGTGCTGAGACACTGGACCAGGTTGCCCAGGGATGTTGTGGCTGCCCGGTCCCTGGAAATGTTCAAAGCCAGAGTGGATGGGGCTTTGAGCACCCTGGTCTAGTAGGGGGTGTCCCTGCTCATGGCAGGGGGGTTGGAACTAGATGATCTTTAAGGTCCCTTCCAGCCTGAACCATTCTGATTCTATTCACCAACAAGAATTGCACAGACAAAAACCTGGCTTACTCCCTGTCGAGACTCTACTAAGAAATATTTGCTCTTTTAATCTAATACTGGCTTTGTTCCTAGACCACAAAGATTGGATGTTTCAATCAGCTACCTTAGAGTCATGATTTTTTTGGGGGGAGAGTGATGGAGGAAAAATAGAGGGGCAGGTTAAGCATTTGGTGTCATGAAGAGTAATATACAATCAGTGGTAGATATAAGCCAGGAATTTAATCTCTTTTGAGTCCCATGTCATAAGCCATTGAGTTCATTAAACTGTCACATTCTCTGACTGGGATTTATAATCACTCCTATATCATGTGTCTCATAATCTATAATTTATAGAGATAAATTAAGAGTGTCATACCAGCAGCTCTGAGGGAACTCTTTGCTCTTCCTCTTGTTCCTCCTGATAAATGTCTTGTCAGGTCCTGACAAAGTCCACATCTACACCTTTGAATATTTTCAGTGCACACACCTTGAAAGTCACTGAAAGATCTGTAACTCCTACACAGGCTTTTATTTTGGCCCCTTGCAAACCGAACCATGTTTTAGGACTGGAGTTTTCTTTAGCCACTCTTCTAAGGTATCTTTGGGGAGCAAACTGAAGTATAAGTTGAACAAACTAAAGCTTTATCAGTAGCATCAGGTGCACTATGCCTGACTTCCACTAAGGATGTAAAACATCTCCCAGAAAGTGAGGTAAATAAAATAAGGTCATGTTAGCATTACTGAGGGAAAAGGGAGCCTTCTGTGCTGTTGCTACTGAAACCCATTACACTGGAAAAAAAGAATGCTGATGGAATTGTAGTGAAGGCAACCATAGCCACAGACAGTGCTTCTAAGAGGGAGGCATGAAGCGGGTGGCTGCTGTTACAGCCAGGGACCAGGGCTAGAGATGGTGAAGGAACTCTGCACCACTGTGCTGCCCACTCCTGCCAGCATCACTGCAAGTGAAGGCCTCAGCAAGCCCAGCCGTGAGGACTGTTCAAGTGAGGAGTCCAGCTGATAGCTTACACTGGCATCTCACTACTGAATTTCACTAGGTGTTCAAGGGAGGTCCTGGTGACAGGCCTTGAAATATCCAAGTCCTTTATTAAAGAGTGTCCTGGGATTATGGGGGGAAATGTGGTCTGGTGAAAACTGGACAACAGTCAATTTCGTGAAAGGCACCGTTGAAAAGAGACACAGACATCCAAATTTGTGTGCAAAAATGAACTCTCTGTGCCCGGAGCCATTACTAATGCTTTGATTTCTGCTGCAGGAAGTACCACAGTCACTTGCTGCAGTTTGACGGACAAGGTGGCTGGCGTTTTGAACAGTTGGACACTGCTATCCGTTTATCACTGAGTGAGGAAAAACAGAGACTGGAATCCCAACTTGCAGGAATTCCTAAAATGCAGCAGAGACTGAATGAACTGTGTAAAATCTTGGGAGAAGACTCAGTGCTTAAAACAACAGACAAAGAAGAATAATTAATTTATGGTTTATGTTTTTAAAAGTATTTTTTTAGTTTAAAGCATTACAAATCAGCCATTATCCTTTGCATGCATTGTGATAGAGGCTTAGAGCGTAGAGAAACACAGCCAGCGGAAAGCAATGCTCTGAACGTTGTGTAAGACTTCAGCGTTTTAGTATTAAGGAAGAAAGTGGTTGAACTATGAAAAGACAATAAGCAAGCGCACAGAGTATAAGATTAGTCTTTGCAGCTTATGTTAATTCCTAGTGAAAGCCCGATTCACTGCAAAAAACTACCAACACATTTGGGTTTTATAGGTGAGTTTGTGCCAGAGACTTGGCCTGTAGATGTGCTCTTGTACCAGGTTGCTGTGTGCGTATGATATGCCTGTATGCAGAGCAAACCCGGCATGAAACTCGGGCATGGAGCACGACAGAGGCATCTGGGTGATTATGCAGATGCGTGCAAAAGTCTCGTTTGGGTATAAGAAACAATCTTTCAGCCCATGTAAAACCAAACTCCTGTGCTACTACTGAATCACTATACACCTTTACCTGCATTTACCTACGTAACAGGCTGACCAGAAGACAGCTGTTCAAGAAGTGACCCACTGCCCTTGCTGCAGAGAAGCAGAGCTAAATGTGTAATATGCTTGTGCTGTACTTTATGCCATTCTGCATAGCTGCAGAGGCTCTTGGCCCTTCATGATACATCAGTTCCTTTGGGGAATTATTTATGTCCCCTACTTAGTAACCTCTGTTGCGGGGGGGGGGTGAATGGAGTGCTGGACCTGGCATCAAGTGGCTTAGTTTCTGCTTGACTGAGTCATTCATCTGCCCTATGGGTCTGATCCAGCCAGTGTCCATCTCTGACCCAGTTCTCCATTAGTGAAATCACAATGTAGACTCTTGTTTGTTCCGTGAGACGCTTGATGACAGGAAGGAATGTAGGGGAGGAAAATGTCTGTTTCTAACAATACACTGAATTCTCAGGCAGGGCTGTCCCGCCAGTTAAAATGCTCAACACTAATAAAAGTCTGTGAAAAGCGTGAGCATTTTGTAACCACTAATTAATATGCCTGCCATATTTTGGTAGAGTGGCTGAAGCTGCTCTCCCAGTGATCAAACACACCAGCTTTGCTTTCACACGCGCTCACTGATCGTCCCATCTGCTTTCCAGTTCAGTAGGAACCTGATTCCCAGTCAATCATGAAGGTGCTTTAAACACAAACCTTTAAGACATTACTGGGCTGAGTGCCTTGCCAGAGGCAAAAACTAGTGAATTAGAAATAAAGATGTGAATGGATTGAAGAACTCCTGATCTGCTCTCTCTGAATAGGAGTGCACGAAAGTGGGCAGCCGGGGAGTGATGATCAGTAGGGGTGAGAGCCTCTGCAGATGAGTAAATGAGCCTTAGCCGAGATGTAGCAAACCTGAAGTTTGTCAGCTCTTTCTTTTTCTAAAAATGTGACTCCTTGGAAGATTTCTGCCTCGTGTGCTGAGAGGGGCAGTGCATAACCTCTTAAGAGCTGCTAAGAACTGAGACATGTTTTGAGGGCGTTTGCTGAGCTGGGAATGTTTGAGCACCCTCAAGTTAGTATAAACTGTTTCCTTTTTCTGATTAGTTCGAAAACAAAAGCAGGTGAATTAACTCCATCCACAAATCGCAGTCCAGTGCAGTAACCATCAGCCTGTCTTCCTTCTCACTGTGTGCTCCTCTTGCTGTTTGATGTTGCACTTGCACCAGAAGATGGAATAAATCTGATGGAATAAATCTGCCCCCTGTCCTGCTCCTCCGGAGTTGGCGGCTTGAATGTAACCCTGTAACTTCTCCTGGTGACAATACTCTGTTCCTCTCGTTAGTTTTCTCTGTAGAGTCCCCCGAGACATCTCACTGATGCAGAAAAGAATGTCTTGGGAACTTTGAAAGGGATGACAAATTAAGTTCAAGATAAGAAGACGGTGTATTTTAAAGCGCAGGCTGGAGGTCACTGCTGTGGTGGATGACATGTGCATGCATTTTAATGTGCAAGTGTCTCTGCTTGTCCCTCACCCTGAAGGCTAGCGTTCCTCCTTCATCTTCAAAGAAGAATTCAGAACTGCTATGGAAAAAAAAGAAGCCAGCCAAGAATCTGTTCTCGGTGAGCATAAATGAGATTGATGATGTGCATTTCTGAGTTATGTTTCTCTAAGATGGTGATGAATCAGGCAGGCGCCATCCACATGTCCTTGTCCCAGTGGCAGTGTGTCCTTCTGCTAAAGCACAAAGCGGCCACAAAGCCGCCTTTTCACAGACCTCTCCTGAGGCAGGAGCTGAGATGGCTGAAGGGGCTCTAGTGCTTGTTCCCCATCCCTCTCTTAAGCATTTTACCATGTGGCTGGGAGCTAAACCAGGGTAGCCCAGGCCCTGAATGAGTAGGACACTGAAAAATGCTGAACAATTGTGCTGGTTTGGCCCTGCATGCTCCCAGCCTCCCAGCAAAGCTCTGCCAAGGCACTTGACTTGTGAGGAGCCATTATGGGTGAGTATCCACTGCAGTATCTCAGAGATCAGCCAGCCCTCGTGGCACAATAGAAAGGCATCTTCTGAGGAGAGTGTGTTTATAAGAAAAAAATGTTTGTTTTCTGCTTGTTGTAATGAAATTATGGATAAAATATTCAGAGGACACTTACGTTACTGATGACATTCTAAAAGACGCTGAAATCTCACCAGGATCAGTGTAATAGTATTTTTGGCTTGACGTTTGATAAATACTTCTTGGATCTGGTAATAGACGTAACCATTCCCATTCAGTAATCTAGCATAAAGTATCCCAGCGTCTCATGTAGCTATTGACCTGCAGGTAGCTGTCACAAGACTATTAGAGACTGATATGAGAGGAAGCCCTTCTCTTGCTCTAGGAACTTTGTGAGCAATGCTGAGCTGGTTTTAGATGGATTTTCTGTACTGGTGGTTCATTATTTTTAAAGATAGTTTTGTGGCTGGAAGAGAAGCTGCCCTGGACACTTTCTTTGGCAACTTTCTGAGTTGTTCCAGTAGCCAATTGAGATGGTGATTCTCTACTTCTTTTTCTGGAGAGTAACACAGAGCATAAGCCAACTCACTTTGTGCTGCTTCAGACCCAGATGGGAAGGCAACAGCAGAGGTGCATGCTCCCTGCTCAGGGCATAGCTCGGGGAGCTAAGGCACAGGGCCACCTTGACCCTTGCGGTGTGACAGTGTCAGAGCAGGCCAGCATGCTTTGGTGGAATCCTTTTCTGCGGTGCAGTGAGAGCTGCTCATCAATGTTCATCCTTTCCTGGTCTTCAGGAGCTGTGACTCCTCAGGAATCTTTCTTGCATGTTATGTCTAGCTGGAGCTAGCCAGGTCCAGCTCATGGTGTCATGGCATCTATGCATTCAGGGCTGGATACTGCAGTGTGCTCAGTGCCTGGCAACTGTGAGCAACTCCTCAGTGCCCAAGACTTGGGGTAAACTGGTCTTGCCTGGCTTCATATCCCAGAGGAGTACAGGTGCTGAGTGAGTTCATACCAGTCTCTTGGATATGGAGGAGTTGTACGATAAAAATATGAATGATCCACATCAGTTCATTCAGATAAGAGTAGGATTTTTTGACAACAATCTTCACAATGGGAGGGCACCTTTTCTATGCATGGGAGGAGTTTGTTTTTCAGTTAAGTTTGGGACCAAATTCATTCCTGGTTTAGACTTAGAAGGCCTCCTGCAAGGGTAGAAAACACCACATCTTTTAAAGGGGTTTTTTTGAAACCTTTGGGATTTGTACTTGAGTGAGGAATGAAGGACTGGATATTAAACGGGATATTTTAGGGAAAACTGCAATAAAAAATATATCCTAAAGCAAATGAACACATCTGCCATCCCTTCAGCACATCCGGATGATGATAGTGTATATCAAAGTCAAGTTTACAAGCCTCTCAGAGATTTCAATCATATTGGAAATTAAATCCCCCTACTGAGCTGTTCGTGAAGCTTTAGAGAACTGAACTGCTAATCGAATGTGTCTTTGTTTTGTTTATGTTTGATATTAATGCCTTTTATGAGCAGACAATTTATAAAGCAATAAATTGTGCTTTACAGTTGTAATTTATTTCGACCTCAAATAAAACCTGTTGCATTTACTTTGATTTTACAGCGTTCCTTATGTGTCATTCACAAAGCTGTCAGGACATGCCTGTCTGTGCTCTGGGAGCCCCTTCTACCCCTCGATTCTATGGTGAGGTAGGAAAGCTTGGGGTGGATGTTGAGTGTTTGCAAGTTAAACCAAGTGTTTCATTCCTAGAGCAAGCTGATGTCTGAGGTCCCTGAAAGGTTTCTCATGTCTCATGCCCATTGTGCATTTGATTCATGACAAGAAGGTGACAAGTGGTGCAACCACTTGCTGGGGAGTTCTGCAGAGGCTGGGCACTGAGCAGTAAGCCAGAGAACAGTGTCAGTAGTGCCACATCAGGTAGCCTCAGCAGCATCTCTCCCAAATGTTGTTACGATGGTCTTTGCAAGCTCCACGTAAAGCATTGATGTCACAGGTATTGCAAACAAGTGCCCTTGTTGGCCTAGAAGAGCAGAAGCAAATGGGATGAAGATTAAAAAGTAGTGACTCTTCAGCTCTACAGACTAACAGGCGTATGAAGACCTAAGGACACTGCTGCACTCCATATTCCAGATGCGTGGCTGGGACTGGTGAGTACTCTGTGGTGGTACA
Source organism: Upupa epops (assembly GCA_013397515.1). Lineage (NCBI taxonomy): Eukaryota > Metazoa > Chordata > Aves > Bucerotiformes > Upupidae > Upupa > Upupa epops. The sequence continues at coordinate 206,553 of VZRI01013047.1, forward strand.
GGACCCTGCTTATGCAGCTCAGGCAATGTGGTCACTTGGGAACTAGATCCTCATGTCTGACTGAAGGCCTCATTCACGTGCATCCTTTTCAGCTACTGCAGCTGCTCAGCACCAACTGCGTGACAAGTCCAGAATATGAACCATGAGAAATGCATTTTGGAGCCTCTTGAGATGGCTGAAGGACCATGCAGGGACTCGTGCATCAGACCAGGAGGAGGCAGGCTGTGGCAGGTGAGGTGAGAGCCCTGAGGTTGCACTTGAGTTTCATGTTTTTGGTATTTTTGGTGTCTGCTCTTCGGAGAGCATTTCTGCTGTCTGATGAGGCCACCAGAGAACTGGCACCATGTGAAGTGCTGGAGCCCTGAGCTTCTGCCTAAGGCTTAAGTATTCCCAGAAGAGGCAGGACAGCAAGTCTCCTGTCACAGGGGCAAAATAGACTCAGGAAATATTCAGAGCAGTTGTTCAAAGGCTTCTCACAGCTGAAATGTTCTGGTAAGTGGGGAATATCTGGAAGAACCCCTTACGCTGTCTCACTGTGGCCTTATTCCTGATCCTGATGATGGCTCCTTGTGCAGAACCTGCTTTGTATTTTTTAAATTAGTGTCTTTAACGTGATGTAAATGAGACCGTCTATGAGAGGGTAACAGTGACGTATTCGAGTACTGCACCCACCCCACACAAGTTTGATGTGTGCAAACAATCTGCTATTAAACAGATAATTAAAAAAGGGGGAATGAAATTGTGATGGTGGCTGATGCAGGACTGAGGAACCAGCCGAGTCCTGAGGCTGAGCTGCCTGTGAGAAACCAGGCTGGGATAAAGTCTGGAAAGAACCAGTCCAAGAGAGCCCATGGGAAGAGCCAGGTGGTGGAATAAGAGACTAATGAAACCTGTCTTAGACATAAAATAATTATACAATAGTACATGACATTCCTTCTGCTGTCTCTAAACACACAGAGACTGGCTGGCCCCGACACAGCATTTGTAGGTTAATGTATAACGAGAGAAACAAAAGTGTTTAGCATGAAAATTGTCATAAGAAGGTATTTAGATTGAAATGTCTTTGAAAGAGAGGTTGTATTTGTTGTATTTTAGAGCTGCATTTCAAAGAGATGAGATTCATAGTGCTTTTCATAAAGATAGGGGTCTTTGGGAAGTAGTAATTTTTCCAGCCATGAATCATAGAACCCTCATGGCTGGAAGGACCTCCAGGATCATCAAATTCAGCCCCCATCCCACCATCTCCCTAACCCTAGACCATGGCCTCAAGAGCTCTATCTGCTTCTTTTTTAACCCCCTCCAGGGATGATGGCTCCACCACCTCCCTGGGTAGCCTGTTCCAGTGCCCAATCACTCTCTCAGTAAAGAACTTCTTCCTAATGTCCAGTCTAAACCACCCCTGATGCAAATTGAGGCAAGATACCAAGCTAAGCAAGACACTGAGGCAAATCACATCTATGTAGTATTTAAAGCAACCCCCCAAAAATTGCACTCAGTAATTCTAACGTTCTTGTTCTCTCTACCTCAGTTAAAACGTTCTCCTCAAGTCTAGTCTTGCTGTGCTATGAGTCCCTGAAGGTTATGTGAGACTTCCTTATCAGTTGGTGTTTCCTGTGCTGGTGTGTTTAGAATCATTAGGGATCGGAAGGGCCCTTGAAAGATCATCTAGTTCAGTCCCCCTGCCACAGCAGGATCACCCAGACCAAGTCACATAGGAACACATCCAGGTGGGGCTGGAATGTCTCCAGAGAAGGAGACTCCACACCCCCTCTGGGCAGCCTGTTCCAGTGCTCCATTACCCTCCCTGGGAAGAAGTTCCTGCTGATATTGATATGGAACCTCCTCTGTTCCAGCTTGCACCCATTGCCCCTTGTCCTGTCACCAGATGACCTTGAGAAGAGCCTGGCTCCATCCGCCTGACACCCTCCCCTCACAGATTTGGAGACACTAATGTGGCCACCCCTCAGCCTCCTCTTCTCCAAACTAGAGACCCAGCCCCCTCTGCTTGTCCTTATAAGGGAGGTGCTCTACTCCTTCATCTTCATTGCTCTATGCTGGACACCCTCCAGTAGCTCTGTGTCCTTCTTGAACTGAGAGGCCCAGAACTGGACGCAGTACTCCAGATGCAGTCTCACCAGTGCAGTTTAGAGATCTCTGTTTTTATTAGTGAGTCTTCCTTCCCCCCCTTTCTGGCCTGCTTTCTGTCCCTGCTGGAAGGGGTGCAGTGCTGGGACATACTGGTGCCCACCTCTGGAAATGAACAGCACAAACACACGTGCGAGCAGAAGTCCCTGAGCACCTCGTGGCCAAACCTTGCAGATGATTCCTGGTGAGACAGACTGCGTCCTTATGGGTTGGCACCACAGGGACTCTGCCTTTGATGGAGAGGGCTGGTAAAGAGAGAGAGGGGTAATGAGTGCTGTCAAATACATCTGATTTTTGTATAGGTAGTCGGCAAATGCTATTAGGAAATATCTGAGGGAATAGTATCTGTGCAACTGAAGTGACCGGTAGCTAACAAGGTACTAATGCAGGGGACTGAAGTGCAACGAGCAGCAGTGATAAAGCTGGGCTTCCTTAGGTGTCTGCTCACAATAACAGCACATTCTTGCACGGAGCAAACACTTCCAGTATCAGTTTATACCTGCAGTGTCAGGGTGGTTTAGAAGTTATACAGCTCATGCCTGTGGAAAACACTCTCTGTTAGCCATGGCAAGGGGTCATCAGAAACACACAACTGCTTTCCCTGCAGTCCTTGGGGGTTTTATAGGTAACCTGTAAATACAATCAGTTCTTCAATAATGACCTGTCTTGTCTGAGCGCTCCTATTCACCCCCAAATCTCTTTATATCCAGTGTAAAATGGCTGGTGTGAAACAAGCATACGCGATGGTGCTGTCGCAGTCGCTCGCTGCTCTATTTTTATAGAGGAATTATGTTACAGATAATTCAACCCTGGTTAGTCTCTAATCTTCAATTATGTGCTTATGGCTCATTGCTGAGCATCAGAGGATGAGGACTGTTTATTAGACTCTTCTTGCTTGCATTATTATGGGTGAAAAAAAGAGTGATTAAGGCATTTCATGCCAAGATGAAAGCAGAAGCAAGGTATGCTGGCCTGGGAGAATGACTGGGCTTCCTTTGTAAGGACTTACTTCCAGGGACTTCTGAAGGGAGGTTCAATTCCTCTTTCAAGTCGTGGGCTGAAACCTGCTTGTCTGAGAGAGGTTTTAATTAACAACCAGGAAGAATGTCCTGGTGGCACCGTCAGTTTTAAAGATATTAAAACCTGTCTGCTAGAAGTTGCCTTAATCAATCTGGCTTTGTCAATCTGCTGTGACCTGCTCACCCTGCTCTGAGGCTGGGCTGCTTTATGATGATGGAACCGTGTCAGTGAGGTCTGCTCATCCTGAGACACCACCAAAACACCTGCGTCTCTGCACCACTGAGAGCCTCTGGGAAACACTAATATGACTCCAACCTTCCCAAGCCCTGTTCCCTGAAAGCAGGGCTGATTTCCTAAAATATCTTGGCTTTGGCTGATGTTCTACCTGTCAAAGCTCCTGGTGGAGGCAGGAGTTCCCAAGGGCACAGACTGGGTCAGATGGGGCAAAGCATTCTCTTGCCTAGGTCATAGTTCAGGGGCACATCACCAACACCTGCCTAGCCTGCACTCAGGGCTGCTTGGTGTGTTTTGTTAAAGCCCTAAGTGAGCGTGCTTGATTGCTAGTTCAGGGCCTTACACTGCTGCACAAGGCATAAATGAGATGCAGAAGTTGGAAGTAGATGAATTTAGGCTGAAATGAAAGCAGGACAGGTTTTGCCTCTGGTGGGTGCAGAGCTGCTCCAGCAGAAAGTGCCTGTCTGGCACAGGGCGTTGTTCAGTGGCATCTGTGGCTTGTGTTAGGCTGTGCCCGAACAGCCCCTCCTGGCCTACAGGTCTAAGTATGAAAGTGGGAACTCCAGTGCTGCTGGAGACGTTAGGGCTGTAGTGGCTCGTGCCTTCACGGACAACTCAGCAGCACACTGAATGCTGTTCCACAGAAAAACTACTCGTGAGTTTGGAAGGAAAGGCCAGAAGACCTGGACCCATGAAGGAGGAGTCTCTCCAGCTCTTTTCCTGCATTCATAGGTGGGCAAGTACAGACAAGCCCAGCCATTAAATCACATTTGGCCACATTCACCACCTCCAAAAGGCACTTCTTCACCCAGAACTGCTCTGCATTGCCCAGCGCTGGGCTGACCGTGATGCTGGGCTGCACTAAACACAGTACTGGACTGCCTCCAGATCAGATCAGGCTTGTGCCGTTGCCAGCATAGAGCATGGGCAGAAGACCTCTGCTGGCTGCAGCCACCAGCCCAAGCGTGTTTTAAACTGGCCATAATCTGGGTTTGTGCTCTAATCTCAAGTGACTGCCAAGATCTTCCCAAGTGTTTCTTGTGGGTGGAGCAAAGGAGAGAGAACCGCACGCTCTCCTGAAGAACGAGGTGTGTGCAAGCAGAAACGGTTCATAGTTTCACTGGAAGCGCACTTCTTGAACACACAGGAGTACTCGAGCCCTGGCAGAGCTCTTCGTCACCTGTCTTGTTTCATTTACCTCAATCAGTTTCTCCTGCAGCTGGCCGAGCACCAGATTCACACACAAATACAGAAGCTTTTGTGCATTCTTGCAGGCTCGGATTTCCTGTTCCTCATGTCATGTTAAGCCTTGGGAATCCTGTCTGGAAAGTGCTGCTGAAGCTCCGTTCTGATGGGCTTCTGGCAGGAAAGAAAGATGACACTGACTTAATACCCCAGTGGGTAGTGGAGCCAGATTTATTCTTGATGAAACACGGGGCACGTCAGGGGAATAAACCTAATGTTGGTCTGCGAAGCTTGGAGTCACCAGGCATCTCTAGCTGTTCTTAAAAGCTTTCCTTAATGATGCTGATTAGAGTATTAGAGAGAAACTTGCAAGAGCCCATGTTACTGCCAAGTTTGCAGACTCCCAGTGGATCAGCTGATGACACATCCAACTCTTCTGCTATTAGGGGACTAAGAAATTGCTGTTGCTTTCAGGCACAAGACATAAAGTAACAACTGCATTCATGACCCTAAACCTTATGGAGGCATTTAAGGTGCTCGGCAGCTCTTGAGAGTGACTGACTACATAAGGCACTGTAATGTATATAATTGTGAGAGCTGAAGTAAAAACCATTCACAGATCCTAAATTCCTCCCCACATTCTTTTCCCCACTGTTTGCACCCTGCATTACTTAACTGGAGCAGATCTGCATCCTGAGCGGCTCTGCTCTGAGCAGGGTTCAGGAACCACGGCAGTTCCCAAGAGTTTCACGATTCTGTCTCTGCCAGGCTGACGTTTGACTAGCCAAATACTCCTCTGCCACAGTTTCAGTGAAGATGAGCCACACTTAGGGAAGCTTTCAGTGAGGATGATGTAAGCTTTGCAGGTGTAGATTAAAGCTCAATTGAATCTGGCCTCTAGTTACGCCTTGCTGTGTGCGACTGACACGGCTGATAAGCCGAGGGGGAAAAATATTGGAGGAAAAATGAAATGCATCTAAGTTTCCTTCTAGTCAACCCCAGCCCTTGAACCAATGCTGTCTGCCTGTACAGAAACCGGCTGTAGTAGGCTGGGAAGTGCTCTCATGTTGCCTAGGGCATCGCTTTGATCAAACTACCTCAGCTTGCTTCTCACAGAGCTCTCTTCATGCACCTGATATGGGATCCTGCCTGAGATAATGAATCATGATGAATTTGAAAGAAATGAAAGGATTCATGTCAAGCTCTGCCTCTCTTCAAAACCAGCACCTGGATCGTTTCTGCCGTGTGCAGGGCAGTAACAATCCTGGGCACTGGGTCAGGGGCTGAGCAGCAGCAGATGCAGGTCACTGCCATCGGACAGGCACAATCAGTATTTCGGGGTGCATTGCTCCCTCTTCTGATGAGTTTGATTGGAGGGGGAGCAGAGCTAAATGCAATTTCTAAACTACCTGACTGGAGGGCAAAATTCATCTTAATTAAATCTCATTCACTCTTTCTCTGATCCAGCAGGCAGATGGTGCTACCCCTCCTGTACTTTATAAAGAAGTTAACCCAGAGAGGCTGCCAGAGAAAGCAGATCTGAGACTGTTAGAGTTCGCTTTCAGACAGTTTTCCACTGCAGTTTTCACTGACGCTGCCCATCTGTCCACAGCCTAGAGAATCTGGAGCTGACAGGCAGGATTAGGACATACTCCCAGCCTTGTCCTTCCACGGTGAAGTAAGGAGGGTGGATCTTTGGGAACATCTTAGGCATTTTTTTTCTCCCTGTGCTTGCATTTCTATTTCACTGAGTTTTGAGGACAATTGCTTACACCCTGGACTGGGAAGGGTCCCCAGGACAGGAGCTGCCACACAGCATGGGCAGTAGGTAGCCACAGCGTGAATTTCCATGGCACTGCTTTGCATTTGGCTTTAGTTTCGGTCTTTAGGCTGTGAAATTAGCAACAGGTTATTTTATGTATTCTGTTTTTCAAAAGGCGGTGTGGCCTTCTCTTCCTGGTTTACATCCACAGAACTGGAATTCCAGGGGTAAAACAAATCCAGCTTCTAGGAGATTTGTAATGAAAAAGTGGGAACTGGCTTTGCTGAGTAAACAACTTTGTCCTCCTGACCCCTTTCAGCTTAAAGGTTTCTTCTGTACTGCAAACACAGCTGCCACCCTGGCTTCCCCAAATGTCACATCTTCCTGGTCCCAGGAATGGATCAGGGCAGGGCTCTGCAGCAAGAGTGGGGTGACCTGCAGGGCTTCCAGGCAGAGACACCTGCCTCCCTGCTAAAGCCACTGTCACAGCAGAAATGACTGGGAAAGGAGGAACAGAGTGCTCTGTATCTCACACGGATGAGGTGAGGTTAAAGCCCTTGGGGGCTGCAGGGGCGGCTGCACTTCAGAGGAGAGAAAAGCAAGTGGTGCAGCGAGGGGAAGTTGAGGCAGAGGGACAGCTGGGAATGCTCCCCTCTGGGGCAGCAGCAGCAGCAGCTTTCTTTTGAACACCAGCAGCATCTTCGAAGTTTGTTTCAAGCTGAGTACGTAAGAGCTCTAGGGGTGCTCACATAACAGAGATGCCTGGCAGTAGTTCCAGGGGTTGTGCAAGGGCTGTCATGAAGTCAACCAAAAATTAGACTAAGGAGCCGCTCCCCAGCTAGAGCAGAGGAGTGGGATGCCAGCCAGGGACCTAATCAGCTGCAAGGGTGAGGTGGAGCAGCTGGATAACCACTTCTTCCATTACAGAGAGACTTTGTTCCTACCCCAGAAGAGACTGCCCACAGCCAGGGGAGCTGGTGCCCACCTCTGGCAAAATGCTAGAGCCAGGCTGACTTCAAGCTGCTGGACCATAGGGTGTTAGCCCAAAGAAAACAGAATCTCTTTTAAGCCATTTGTAGAACGTTTTTAAACCTCGGGTCTCATATCAGATGCCTCAGGAACCTCTGGCACATCCAAGCATGGGCTCAGGAGTGCCATTCTGCCCTGCTACGGTTTCTCTGGCTAGGCACCAGCACTTCTAGCATGATCCTGCCACGCCAGATAACACTCATGCCAGGCCATCCTCCTGGGTCCAGCGATAAGCATGATGAGTGCGTGGAGCACAGGGGCAGAGTGCAGTGGCTGCCTAATAATTCCTATGTGACATATGCTGACATAAGTACCCACAGCAGCCAGCTCCACATTGCCCTGAACCTGGGGACTTTGTCCCCAGAGGAGGAGAATAGCCACACTGGGTGGCTGTTGTGTGGGTGAGACACAAAGCAGTGTGTGAGGCCTGCCAGTGGATTGCCAGCCAGCTCACGTGGATGTGAAATTACTCTATTTCCATGGTAATCAGGACTTTTGACAGTTATGCCTCATGTGGATGCTGCACCACTCAACATTGCCAGCCCTGGGTTACACCCAGCTCTATGCTGTGGTGATTATCAAACGTGTATCCTGACTGTGATGGACAGACTGGAATGTTCCTGAAACTGCTGGTTGCTGCAGCCCGGGGACTGCCTGAGTGAATTTTGTGCTCTTTGTGCCTCTTCAGCATAGTCTTCCCTCTGCATCCCGTAGACTCTGCCTTGCTAGGGTGCCAAGGCGTGGACATACGTTGCGTAATGAAACGTGGAGAATGTGTTTTCTGAGCAGTGCTGGTGCCACAGCCAGCTGGATCTACGAGTTATGGAACAAGACAAAATGTTTTTGTCCCTTCCCACCGAGAGAGATTTCAGTACCGCTTCCTTGGCCATTCAGAACCTGTTTCCTTCAGAGCTCTGGTTCAGGTTGGAGGGGTGACTTGCACAATCTGTTTCCAATGAGAGAGTCTAAACATTTCTGAATGCTTCCATGGAGAAGGATGGAGCAAGGTTTCCTATTTGCTAACAACACAGCTCTGGCAGCTCTGCTGCAATACAGTCCCATTTTAACAAAACAACAGATACTGGATTGTTGTCACCCTTGGTCTTCTGATTTCTGAGCCCTTAGGATATGGATAATCTATGTCTCCATGGATTCATAGATCCATAGAATGGTTCAGGTTGGAAGGGACCTTAAAGATCATCTAGGTCCAAACCCCCTGTCATGAGGAGGGACACCCCCAGCCAATCTGGCCTTGAACGCTTCCAGGGAGGGAGTGGCCACAATCTCCCTGGGCAACCTGGTCCAGTGTCTCGGCACCCTCATTGTGAAGAATTTCCTCTTGATTTCTGGTCTAAACCTCCCCTCTTCCAGCTTGAAACCATTCCCCCTGCTCCCACCACTCCAAGCCCTTGGAAACAGCCCCTCCCCAGCTTTCCTGTAGCCCCCTTCAGGTTCTTCAAGGCCACTCTAAGACCTCCCCAGAGTCTCTTCTTCTCCAGGCTGAACAGCCCCAACTCTCTCAGCCTGTCCCTGCATGAGAGGTGCTCCAGCCCTCCACTCCTCCTCGTGGCCCTCCTCTGGACACGTTCCAACAGCTCAATCTTCTTCTTGTGTTGGGGGCTCCAGAACTGGATGCAGTACTGCAGGTGAGGTCTCACGAGAACAGAATAGAGGGGGAGGATCACCCCCTTTGACCTACTGCTCACACTTCTCTTGATGCAGCCCAGGATGCAGTTGGTTTTCCGGGCTGCAAGCAAACATTGTTGGCTCATGTGGAGTTTTTCATCGACAACACCCCCAAGTCCTTCTCCCCTTCCTTTGTGATTCTTACTCTTGTGTTTTCATGAGTGCACAAGGAGCTTGGGCTTTATGGAAAACAACAAATCTTTGCAACCTTAGATAAAGTGACAAGAACTGGAGGAACTGGAGTTCTCTAGAATTAAAAACCCCAACGCTGCCGTTAATCAGTGTACCCCAACAACATCTTTATGGCATCTAACAGAAGGTTTCTCTTTTTTATTGTGTTTATCTTTAAATCGAGTCAAGCCTGGAAAATTTCAGTCTTCCCAGAAAATATTTCACAAGACTTTTCTTGGTAACTGAAAAAGGGGTTTGAGGCATGGTACAGAAATGTCCCTGTTTGCTGCCCAGAAGTCAATCTATAAAACATGTTGGGTAACACAGGAGAGCTCGGCGTGTGGCTGATGACAGTAACACAGGGTAAAGTTCAAGTTCTGGTGAAGAAACATGCTCCCCAGGTTAGAAGCAGCACTGTCAGGAGCAGATCAGTCAGGAAGTACTCAGGAAGCCCTGTATGACTGAAGATGCTTAACCAGCATTCCAGCACCGGATGGTCAGTTAGGTGGTGATGAGGATTAAGCTGTGTTGGTGTGTGGCTGGATCCCAGGTCTGCGGGCCTGAGGCACAACTCAGTGATTGTTCTTGCTGGCTCCTAACTTTGGGATTAGAGAGGAGAAGCAGCACAGGGACTTGCATGACAAATGCCCTCTTTCCAATGGAAAGGCTGCCCACCCCGCTGCCAGGCCCCATCAAAAGCAGCATTGCCTACATTCTTTGGGGTTTTACTCAGCTTCAGGCCGAACGCTCTGTGGATCCTGAGAGGTTTTGCCAGGTGAATGAGCACTGAACTTGAGTAGTGTGTGAGCAGTCGAGCTCAATTTGAAAGGCAGTTCAAAAGCTGAATGGAAAGGCACTCGTAGTGGACAATTACATAAACATTGGTACATGGGGGTAGTTCCTTTTAATCCCAGTTATTCATAGAATCCTAGAATCCTTAGGGATTGGAAGGGACCTCGGAAGATCATCCAGTCCAATCGCCCTGCCACAGCAGGATCACCTAGACCGAGTCACACAGGAACAGATCACTGCATGGCCTGGACTTTGCTAAGTGAAGGGTTTATTTATCACTGGTAATCATCACTTTGCATGGCAAAGTACCGGCTTCTAGCGCTGCTGGGCTGTGTGGGTACCTGAGGAGCCTCTCACACAAGAACACAGGACAATCTTGGTCTCTTCTGAAGATGCTGGGAATTTTGGTGTGAGGGTGTCTGGTGGCAGGGAGTGTCGCAGTCCTGTTGGACATGTTTCTCGTTTCCAGGCCAGCACGTACATCATGCCCTTCCGTTCAAATGGAAAGGAAAGGACTTTGTCCCGTGGTTCATCAAGCAGTAAAGTGTGGTCACTGTTTTACTGGGTAAACAAGCTAATGCAGAGCACAAAGACTGTCTTCCAGTCTGCAATCTGGAAGGCTTAACTCCAGTAGTGAAAGGCACTGGTGTTGAAACCAGTCTAGCAGTGCTGTGTACACAGCCCTGGGAATTCTTCCTGCCCTGCGCCCATCTACCATCCCAGCTAACCAGTGCCCAGGCAGCAGGTTGGATTTCCTGTGCTGTGCTTTGTCAGCATGGAGCACAAATAGCAGCTCCAGCAGGTGCTCAGGCAAATTCCTGAATCACTGCTCTATCAACCTAACTGTGGAATTAGACTGAGAAGCGAGTAAATACTGCATCCAGTGGTACCTGCTCCATGGCCAGGAGGAAACCAATGACGAGTGGCACTCCTCAGGGGCTGGTACTAAGACCAACACTGTTAAACAGCTCTCTCAGTTACGCGGACGGTGGCTCTGAGTGCACCTTCTGCCAGCTTGCTGGTGGCACCAAGCTCTGTGGTGTGCTTGACATGCTGGAGGGAAGGGAGGCCGTCCAGAGGGACCCTCACAGGCTTGAGAGGTGGGCCAGTGCCAACCTCATGAAGTCTACAAGGTCAAGTCCAAGGTCCTGTACCTGGCTCAGGGCAATCCCAAAGACACATGCAGGCTAGGAAGAGCATGTCTCAAGGTATATCCTGCAGAGAAGGGCTTGAGGATGTTTGTTAACCAGAAGTTCAGTATGAGCCAGCAACGTGTTCTTGCAGCCCAGAAAGCCAACCATGTCCTTGCAGCCATATCCTGGGCTGCACCAGTGTGACCAGCAGGCTGAGGGAGGTGATTCTCCCTCTCCAGCTGGCTATTGTGAGACCCGATCTGGAGTACTGCGTTCAGCTCTGGGGTCCCCAAATTAAGAAGGACATTGAGCTGTTGGAATGTGTCCAGAGGAGAGTCATGATGATCAGAGAGTTTGGTGAACCTCTCATGTGAAAAAAGGATGAGAGAGCTGGGGTTAATCATCCTGGAGAAGAGGAAGTTCTGGGGTGGGAACTTATATGAGCCTTCCAATACCTAAAGGAGGCCCACAAAAGTTGGAGACAAACTTTTTGTTCTCCCCCTCTACTCTGCACTAGTGAGACCACATCTGGAGTATTGTGTCCAGTTCTGGGCCCCTCAGTTCCAGAAGGACACAGAGCTGCTGGAGGGTGTCCAGCACAGAGCAATGAAGATGACGAAGGAAGTAGAGCACCTCCCTTATGAGGAAAGGCTGAGGGAGCTGGGTCTCTTGAGCTTGGAGAAGAGGAGGCTGAGGAGAGAGCTCATTCATGTCTCTAAATCTGTGAGGGGTGGGTGCCAGGAGGATGGAGCCAGGCTCTTCTCAAGGTCATCTGGAGATAGGACAAGGGGCAATGGGTGCCAGCTGGAACAGAGGAGGTTCCCTATCAATATCAGCAGGAACTTCTTCCCAGTGAGGGTACCAGAGCATTGGAACAGGCTGCCTGGGGAGGATGTAGAGTCTCCTCCTCTGAAGATGTTCCAGCCCCGCCTGGCTGTGTTCCTGTGTGACTTGGCCTAGGTGATCCTGCTGTGGCAGGGGGATTGGCCTAGATGATCTTTCGAGGTTCCTTCCGATCCCTAATGATTCTGTGACTCTGTGGGCATAGGACAGGGGGTAACAGCTTCAACTGGAAGAGGGTGGATTTAGATTAGATATAAGGAAGAAATAGTTTACTGTGAGGGTACTGAGACATTGAGACAGGATGCCTTGAGAGTTTGTGGATCCCACTGCCTGGAAATGTTCGAGGCCAGGTTGGATGGGGCTCTGGGCAACCTGGTCTAGTGAGAGGTGTCCCTGCCGATGGCAGGAGGTTTGGAACTAGATGATCTTTAAGGTTCCTCCCAACCCAACCTATTCTGTGATTCTGTGATTCTATAAATATTCTAAGGACTGAACTGAAATACAGTGACAGCTCAAAATCTGCATGATAGGTACTTTTCCCTGCCCAGACATGAAAGGAAGGATTTATTAGGCATCTGCTAAAAATATTTTACACTGACTGTATCTGCATTTGCATGATTCTGCTGTCTGAGCTGTAGTATTTCTGTGTTTGCTATAAGGAGAGGCTATGGTTAAGCAATCCAAGAGCTAGAGAGTGCCCTATCGTTGCAGTGGGTACGACATGCACTTTTCAGAGTTTGAAAACAAGGCAGTTTTGTGCCTAAGCCTCCTAGACTGTGATTTTGGAAGCTGTGCTTGGGAAACAGCACCTCTCAAGTCATTGCTCAAGCCAATGAGAACCTGCTTGTTCAAGGTGTGCCTTATACACACCCTGTCCTGCCATATAATTCATGGTAATTATATGCTTGCTGAAAACACAGAACAAAACCATAACAGGGAACAAACAGACTGGGAAAAAATGACTTTAGTGTGTAACCGTTTCCAAATAGATGCCGTTTGTTTGCTCCTGCAAAAGCTGTCTGTAAAGCACAGCTGGCCTCCTATTTCTTCCCGGCAAATAGCTTCACCCTTGCCAGACTTCCCTGAGAGTAGGCATGGTGTCAGGGTGTGGGATAAGGAAGAGGTCCCCAGGGGAAATCCAGCCCTCCCCAATTGGCATTAACGCAGCTGTCTTTTTGAAGAGGTGGGGGTCTACTTCCTTAGAGCCTGGCAACACCTCTGGTTTGATGTGTGAAGCATGCAGGTGAAGGAGGTTTGAACAGCTGCCTGGCAGACTTGACTGGAGTTTGTTCTCTCCTTGCGCTGATGTAAAGGCATCCCAGCACCCCTCAGGTGGAAGGATGGTTACTTCTGCTTCCTTTTAAAACAAAAAGCCAAGGTGCCAGACTGGGGAGGGAAGGGCAGAGTAACAGTGCCTTGGTGCCAGCAGGGACCTTACCTGCTTCTCAGTGCCATGAATATCTTGGCTATACACTCTCCTTTCATGAAGCCACAGGCCTGACCCTTATGCAATGTCAGAGTCTCCTGTTGCTCCTTGTTTAGTCATAGTGAAGTATAAATTTGCCTTGAATTGCTGGGCTTGGTTTTATTTCTCAGGAGTTTGTTTCCTAAGGAGAAAAAGCATGGACAAATAACTCTCCCAGGTATGAGTACACAGGCTGTTTAATGTAGCGTAGTTGCAATACCATATTTTTAGCAATTAGTAGCTGCTAATTAGTTAATTATGCTGTCACTAATGTAGCTATGAATAGAGGTTAAATTATGTTGCTGAGTGACAGTATTAAACTCACGTGCAATGAGATAACACTCCCTACAGACTTTCCCACGCTCCCCACAGTATAGAAAAGATGCAAAACCAAAGCCACCCTTTCCCAAAACATTTTATGTCTTTCTGAAATTGTTCCCAAGAGCCCAGAAGACTCTTCAAGAGTGAAAGAGCCCAAATAACACCCACTGGTCACCCACAGTTAGCACTGCTGCTGCAGTCATGGATGTTGCTCTTTCTTGGACACAACAGGGGCAGGGACTGTGCCTTCAGCAATCCTTCCTCCCAGCTGGGGATGGTCAGCTCTGTGCAGCTGTTGGATCACTCCAGAATCAGGTCCTGGGAGTCCCTTTGCATGTGTTGTGTGTGAGCTTGTGGAGAGAGTGGTCTTGGAAGTACAGCAGGGAGTACCAGGCTGGTGGTTCCTATGAAGCAGTGCACAGAGCTGCATGTGTAAATCCTGCCTGTCTGTGCTCGGGTGGACAAGTATCCACGTGCTGTCATGTTTTTACTGCAGAGCCATAGGATCTTGATATAACAAGAATGTCCTTTATACGACAGTCCACATATGACATGGTTTCACAACACTGGGAGGAAGAAGCCCCTTTGCCTGCCAAGATCTGTATGTGGTGCAGGTGAGACTGTAATGCCCGAACCCATAGGACAGCAGCAATTACTGTTAATTACTGCTTTAATTCAACACCAAAAGGAGTGGAGACCTTCCTAGCAGGGTGGGAAACCAGTGTGGGTACAGATGTCCTGAATCAGCCTCCACATCGGTGTCCCACACCGCCCTAGCAGGGGGAGGGCATAGTCCTGCCATGTCTCTGGTAGAGGTGAGCACCAGCGGTCTCTGATCCCAGTGCTTGCAGCTATGCTGGTAGTGGTCTGCACCCCTGAAGCTTGAAGAGAAATCAGAGCCCTGCTGTCACAGGGCTGTTGAAACATTAATGCACACCCACCACAAACCACCACAGGCTCCGCCGTGATTTCACACTCACGCTCTCTACCTCCCTTATGCAATGGCCTGTGTGTTTAAGGTTAGGCTGGATGAAGTGCTGAGTGCATGATCTAGATGTCAGATGTTAGGGTTACTTGGTTGGTTTTAGGTTGGACTGGGTGATCTCTAAGGTCTTTTTCAGCCTCATCATCACTGTGATACTGTGATACTGCCTTGATAAGAGAATAAATGAGAATGAATCAAGAATGAATCAAGAACCTCCTCAATCACTCAAAACAAAGCAAGACAACAGAGTGTTCCTACCAAGAAGAAACATGCCAAACAACTCACCTGATACTTTATAAAGGACAATATTCTGACTAAGAAACGGTTGTAAGCAGGTGGTTAGAGTCACAAAAGTGAGGCTATAGATCCAGTACAGAATCACTGAATGGATTGATTTGGAAGAGAGCTCTAAAGGTCATGTAGTCTAACCCCGCTACAACAAGCAGGGACATCTCTAACTAGAACAGATAGGGCAGAAACAGCTGCAAGTAACCCAGGGCATTGATTTTCAGATGAAGATTATGCTGTGTGGAGGCTTCCTGATAGGGTAACAATGTAGAAGGATTATAAGGGGTAAAATAAAAAGCTCTGTGGGCTAAGCTATGTTTTGTAAATCAGAAGATGTGGAAGTCATTTGAATAGCTGAGTTTCATCACACTCTCATTTGAAACGACTGTTGCAATGCTGAATACATTCAAGGGGAGAAGAAATAATTCCATTATTAGAGAAAGTTAATCCAGCCATGGGCTGACTTAAGTTTAGTTCATGGTGACACTGTTCAGCCATGGTGACACTGAAGTTTGCTTAGGAAAATGACAAATTCACCTTGAGTAAGACATTTAAATGACATTTTACTGTAGACATCTATATGTAAATTAAGCCACATAACCAATGCTACATGTATCTTCAAGTCTGGAGTGATTTAAATACTACCTAACAATGGATGATGCAGAATAATTCTAAGTTGATTTACCTGTTTCTTGCCTTCTTTTGAAATTTTAATTATATTATGACAGAAAAGTTGGTGCTGTGAGACTAAGTAGAAGGGTTTCAAAAGCAAAACTACGAACAACAATGTAATGTGGATTGATAATCAGAAGGAAACAAAGCCAATAACAGTGGATTTTAACCATAAATGCTGAAAAAAAAATCACTAAGGTTGCCTATGATATTATCTTCTTGATAATCATAGAATCCTTAGGGATTGGAAGGGACCTCAAAAGATCATCCAGTCCAATCCCCCTGCCACAGCAGGATCACCTAGGCCAAGTCACACAGGAACACATCCAGGTGGGTCTTGAACGTCTCATAGAATCATTAGGGATCTGAAGGGACCTGGAAATATCATCTAGTCCAACCCCCCTGCCACAGCAGGATCACTCAGACCAATGAAGACAACTTTCATGTGAAGCAATATTTTCTTTGAAGACCTCTCATGCTTTTCATTTAGAAAACAACAAAAAGCCACAACAGGCAAGCAAACAAAACGCGTACAGCTTTCACGTTGGCAAGAAAAGCTTGAACATGTTCCATGAGAGAAGAAGCAGACGATGCACAATGAATTGTTGTTTTTAAAAGCATCAAGCATTTGAAGTTGGCTCTCCTGGTTTCTGAAGTCTGTCCTGTAAGTGTTGATTCATTTTCACTCAGGTGAAAGCATTAAGTCTTATCTGTGGAGCACAGAACTCCACTGTGTGAGTAAGGGTAGTAGAACCTGGCTTGAATGAATCAGACAAATAACCATAATTATGTTAACTAGGTGCCTGAGGCGTTACCCTAGTGTGCACAAAACTTCAGCATCAAGATGCTGAGCTCTTGATGAACCAGCTGCTCCTATCGGAGCTGAGATGCTCCTTGTTGCTAAGGATGAAATTCCTTTGCAGCTGGATGAATTGTAGGAAAGCACTAAAAATCAAGATTCAAAGACAGAACAGGAGACACTACAGCATCAACAAATAGCACTAGGTGGTGCTCTTTTATCTACTAAATTACTACTCAGTGGTTGTGAGAGGAATGGGCATTTTCAGGACACTGTGCCCGGTTAGTGCCTGCAGGGCTTCACTGAAAGAACAGAAAACTCAAAAGCAAAACCGTAAAGCAACCCAGAATGCTTTCTCCTGTTGATCAGTCACCGCCCACAACCTCAGAGCTATCTACCAGGTCATCCCATCCATTCTCAGTGCTTTTTCCCCAGGGTATTTGCAGTGTCCCAGTGGTGAGGGATTTCTTACTTCCCTGAGGAGATTCTCTTGGATCTGTGCATAGATTACTGTAATGGAATTTATCCCATAAATCCTCTGTGTTCCTTTTACTTATGTCTACAAATATGTGAGGGTTGGGTGTCAGAAGGATGGAGCCAGGCTCTTCTCAAGGTCATCTGGTGACAGGACAAGGGGAAAGGGTGCCAGCTGGAACAGAGGAGGTTCCATATCAGTATCAGAGGGAACTTCTTGCCAGTGAGGGTAACGGAGCACTGGAACAGGCTGCCCAGGGGAGTCGTGGAGTCTCCTTCTCTGGAGACGTTCCAGACCTGCCTGGCTGTGTTCCTGTGCAACTTGGTCTGGGTGATCCTGCTGTGTCAGAGGGATTGGACTAGTTGATCTTTCGAGATCCCTTCTGATCCCTAATGATTCTATGATTCTATGTATTCTTCTTCTCAAGACCAGGCTGTGTTCCATCTTAAGCCATTCTTCATTCATTCCCTCCAAATTGTTATGTTTAGAGATGTGGCTCCCTGGTTGTTATTCAGCCAGGGATACATACATGCACACATATATCTATAACATCACTTATTTGAGGTCTTTTCCCTTGATCAGACTATCAGTCCAAACAGGTCTTCCTCATTCCTGTCATTTTTCTATCAAGAGTCCCAAATCTGTCAACACTTTTACAGGCAGAGCTTCCTAAAATCTTTTCAAAGGTTTACATTTCGTATGAAAAGCCAGGCAAAGAAATAATAACTTCAATAGTTCTGAAAACATCTAGCATAGTCTCATCATTCAGAATGACTCAGTTATATCAGGGTAAATGAAATACAGAGCATGAATAGGAGAAAACCATTCTCATTTTGTGGGGAAAACAATAACCACTACTGTGGGAGGCTCAGGCAGGGATGATGCCACTGCTGGGCATACCCTAGCTGTAAATAGCATGGTCTGCCTCAGACTCCTTTCAGAGTTATACTACGAGCTGACCGTGGGGCCTGTGACAGACCCAGACCAAATTACCTGGTGCCATCTGTCTTGTCGGCCTATTGCTGCTTGGTTTTGCTGTACCAGTCAGGTGTAAGATGACATGCCAATACTCTGTAGATAAGGAACTTGCTTGAATAGTGGCTGCACGCACCCAGTAAAGCGCTCTTGCTTGCCCTCCAGTCGACACTTTGCTGGACTGTTTAGCCTGGAAAAGAAGAGGCTCAGGGGTGACCTTATTGCTGTCTAGAACTACCTAAAAGGTGGTTATGGTCAGGTGGGGGTTGGTCTTTTCTCCCTGGACACTGGAGACAGGACAAGGGGTCACAGTCTTAAGCTCCATCAGGGGAGGTTTAGACTTGACATTAGGAAAAGGTTTTTCACTGAAAGAGTGATCTGGTTTTGGAAAGGGCTGCCCACAGAGGTGGTCGAGTCACCATCTCTGGAGGTGTGAGTGGCATGAGCTAGATGTCAGATGTTTAGGTTTACTTGGTTGGTTTTAGGTTGGACTGGATGATCTTTAAGGTCTTTTCCAGCCTCATCATTACTGTGATACTGTGGACTCTAGCTCCTCCTTCACATTATTATCATACATGGTGGCTCGCAAAGGTCAGCTCAGTGTCTGCCAAGCAGACAAGAGTTGAATTTACCTGTAGAAGCACTAGGAAAAACAGAGAGCATCCTTGTTCTAAGGCAAGAATCCACAGTGCAGCCTAATCTTGAGTGCAGCTTCCAGTCCAGTCGCCTGATCGCAGGCACGAGGTAAGAGAACTGGAAAAGGTCCAGAGTAGGGCAGTACAAGTACTCAGAAGCAGTATGAGGAGAAATCAAATGAAGTTGCAGCTTTTAGTTGGAAAAAGGGACAGTTACAAAGTCATGGTTCATTTGTTGTCCACCCTTCCTTTCAGTGTGACACCTTTGGGTCTATCCCAAACATTATCGACTGTTGCATTACAGAAACTCCTGTCTTCATCTATTTTTACCCGAGCCTCAGTGACTGGGTTCTTAAAGCCAGTACCTTTTTGTTCTTAATAACTCCCTTCCACATCCATCACTTAGGATTTAGTGTTTCAGAGCATTAAGAAATGCCCTGCTGGGTCAGACTGACAGCCGCAAATATTACTGCTGCCCAGTGCCCGTGAGGCGCTGGGGTAGCTGCATGGGTGCTGGCCATCTGCCCTGATCAAGCTGCAGGTTTTGAAAGCCCCAGCAGATTCTGTGAGCTCCCCTAGTGTCTCTGCAATGCATTATCTGAGACAGGGCAAGCAGATCCAGATAGCAAAGCCTGAAGAGTGACAATGGAGATGCTGTTTAGGGAAAGCACATGGAGCTGGCTTCCTCCTTTGGTCCAGTCTTCTCAGTTCACAGTCACTGGCATTGCCTGTTCCTTTTATTATCTGGTGATAGAGTCATTGTTCACAAATCTGGTCTAATCCCTTTCTATGCCCGCTAACAGCCTTCTTCCCCAACCTCCTGTGGCAATGAATTCCAGAAGCTCATTACCTGCTGTGCAAGGAAATGCTCTTTCATTTCAGAAACAAACTCAACCTCTATCTGTAGACACTCCCTGTCCATAAACACATTTAAGTACAATTCAGTCTGTCACTATTCTATTATCCGTTGGTCTAAGTGTTTCCAAGTGACACCAACAAAATGAGTGATGTGAAACTTTGAATTTTAAGAAAAACAATCATTTTGTCTTATTTTTCTAGGGAAAGGTGAGGTTGTTTTGCCATGGCTGCTACCTGGGTAAGTGAATGTCTCTTCTCCACCTACGTGTAGCTCAGCACAGAGCTGAAAGAACGTGTTCTCCCATGTGAAGTGGCCCTGGCTGCTGCTGCCGTGCTACAGTGCGTGGCACAGCAGTGATCCTTCTGCAAACCCTGCTTGGGAACTCCTGCTTTTCACATCTCCCAGCTTGTTATATTACCATTTTGATTACACTTTTGGTTTTTCACTGCTCTGTGTGATAGCGCCAAGCCAGGCTGCACACACACCCCCACAGACAGAGCAGAGCAACTCGTGCCATGCCTAATCTACAGCTGTCATCCCTTAATTTATAAATTCCATGATGCTATCAAAATACAGACTCTCAGCTTTGCCTTGCAAGACCTATTAACCTTCTGTTATGAAGGTGACTCTCCACCCGCTCGCTCCTCCCCGAGCTCCTGTGCTGCCTGTGGCTTGTGGTCCCACTATTGTTTAGGCAATTAATCATGGCGTTACCCACTTTCCATCCTTACATTTTTGTTATTACTATTTATTGTTTTTATTGTGGTAATGCCTTCAGGATGCCAATTAGGAACTAAGACTCTGCAAAAACACTCTGCAACTAGCTCTGACCAAGGAAACCATCTGAAGCTTAGGCACTCTACAGCTAGTGAAGAGACACACGAGCATAGCACAGACAAGGGGCAGGGAGCCTCAGAAAACAACACAGGAGGACAAGGTGTTTACACTGACTGCCCTCTGCTAATCAACATCAGTAGGTTCTGCAGGGAAATGGAAAATGTCCTGGCCTCACTGGAATTGGGTCTTTTACCAGGGATGGAGAACTTAGAATGTGTTTCATCTGCAACGTCCTGTGGTATTGATGATGTCTGTTTAAATGTGTAAGCTCATGCTTTTCCATCTAGGGCAGATGGAAAAGGCTTCCTAGAGGAGGGTGTGCTGTGACCTCCCATCACTCACGAAGGTGAACCCAAAATTGAAAGCATGGTGATGGGAGAAAGGTGAAGGGAAGAGGAAGGATGAGGATACTATTGGGAGGGACATTATGAAAAATCCATCGTGTTGGGCAACTGCATCCTCAAGGCTAAATGTGTGTTGTGCAACTGTGACACGTTCAAGTCTCAACAGCTGGTTCTGGTGAGAGGCAGCAGAAATGAATTTCCCGTGCAGCTTTTGTATTAATAATTCATCTCGTTAAGGTGTGGTCTAATAGTGTTTGCACAGGCACAGGAGTCAGCCCTAACACCGGTTCTAACAAACATTTCTTCCATGGGCAACTGCAATTCTCACGTCCTGCTTGCCTCAGTTTCCCTGCATGAGAATGGGTAAGAGCTGTACGTGTTGGCTCAGATCTGTAAAACGGTTGATCTAGTCATCTCTTTCTTTGTAGTTACTTTGACATCTTTTGCAATGGCATGAAGAAAGCCTAACTTTCAGGCGTGCTGATCTAGTAGCATTCTGGGTTTCTCTCAAGGCATTAGTCAATCAGGCCCAAGGATGAGGTTTGGCAGCACAGATTTCTGATGCACAGAACAAAGTCCTTTGCAATAAACTGCAAGTGACAGAAAGGTTTGAGGAGACAGAGTAACCCAAACCTACTATATGGTCTCATCCTGACAAGAATTAGTTCCTTCTGTTTTCTTCATACTGTGCTGGATTTGAAGAGTGTTCTAAGAAATTATTAAAGTGAATTACATTTTTGTCAGGGTTACTTTGTGGTCGTTTTGCCCCTCGTCTCCATTACTTATATTCTTCCTGTAATACCCGAAAGCACTTCCAGTTGCAGGGAGAACTTGCAAGATTTTACTGCAAACCAGCTGACCACAACTTTCAGCTACCCAACAAATTCTTGAAACAGAGTGACAGAAAGGTTGCCCAGGGAGGTTGTGGCTGCTCCCTCCCGGGAAGTGTTCAAGGCCAGATTGGCTGGGGCCTTGAGCACACTGGTCTAGTGGGGGGTGTCCCTGCTCATGGCAGGGGGGTTGGAACTAGATGATCTTTAAGGTCCCTTCCAAGCTGAACCGTTCTGGGAATCTATGAATCTATGCTCATCCTTAGTGTGCATCCATCCACTGGTTTGAGTCATGAGGCTATCGAGGTCACACAAGGTTGTTTTATCCCAGAGATGTGTTTTATCCTTGTTCTGGTTCTTCTGTTTGATTCTACTCTAGCAGTGTTGGTTCAGTGGGGTCCCCTCATTATAGGAAAGACATTGAGATGCTGGAAAAGGTCCAGAGGAGAGCTAGCAAGCTCGAGAGGGGTTTAGAGAACCAGTTGCATGAGGAGAGGCTGAGGGAGCTGGGCAGGTTTAGTTTGGAGAAAAGGAGGCTGAGGGGGAACCTCATTGCCCTCTACAACTACTAGAAGGGAGGTTGTAGAGAGGTGGGTGTTGGCCTCTTCTCCTTGGTGCCTGCTGACAGAAGCAGGGGCAATGGTCTGAAGCTGAAGCAGGGGAGGGTTAGATTGGATCTTAGGAAGAAATTCTTTCCAGAAGGAGTGGTGAGGCACTGGAACGGCCTTCCCAGGGAGGTGAGTGGGTCACCACCCCTGAAGGTGTTTAAGAAGTGTGTAGCCATGGTGCTTCATGCCCTGTCAGAGTAGCAGCATGGAAGAGGTTAGTTTGTTTTTCAGTCTCTCCAGTATGTAGGTCTTTGTTGGTGTGGGGATGGTTGGACTAGGTGATCTAGGAGATCCTTTCCAACCAGGATTACTCTGTGTGACTCTGTGTGGTTCTGTCTGATGTGGATGTGTACTACGCGGGATATAATGCAATGTGTGGATTTATATACAAATATTTATCCTGATACAATCATCTTAGTGTAGACAGCAGCTATAGTAGTACAAACCACAGCAGTCCTTAGGCCCAGAAGAAAGATAAAGGGTATGAGTATAAGCAGATTTTTGTCATATAGCACAAATGAACACTCTGAGCTGCTCGGAGCAGAAGAAAACTGTACTGCTTTGTTAGCAGGGCGGGAGTTTACACAGAACAATTTTTGTGTATGAAAAGCATTAGTACACATAAAGACATTCTTTCTTTCTTCATCAGATGTAGCTAGCAGCTCTGTTCCCATGGAGTCCTCTGCTCAGCTCCAGATACAATCCCTTAATCATGTGTTTCTTTCCATTGTATTTTCTCTTTTGCAGTTAATTCATTTTCTGGAAGGTGGACAGAAATAAAACATCTCCTTTCTTGTTGCTTTGGAGGTGCCTCTTGTTGCTTTTCCTCTTGTGCTTCAGCTCCAGAAACAATCCCGCAGAGCTTTTGCTTGGCTTTGACTTCAGAGTGCCTCTTCCTTCTCCACCCCATCCTTTCTGGTTTCTCTACCATCTTCTTTCCACAGTCATCTGTACTAGACCAGCCTGTTCCCTTTCCTTATCTGGTGTTACTCTGATTACATAAAAAGCATCATGCACTCTTTTCCTTTTCAACTTTGAATTTACCTCCCCTGTCCTGTCACGAGCCAAGCGATAATTTCCTTCAGCAGACTGCTTTCTTTTCCAGAGTCATTGGAAGCAAAGGCTTCTCTGTTGCACTTCTTAGCGTCAGTTTAGAGTGACTTAACCCTTCCCTCTCCTCATTGTTATTTAATCAAAATTCTCAGTGAGTGATGGGGTGCAAGTGGAAAGCATTTGAAATGCTGTGAGCTCAGTTGCTTTGCAAGACCTGAAATAAAATGAGGTGCCAGTCAGAGAAGAAAAATCTACTTCTAAAAAGTCCTTCAAAGTCAAGAAGTAACAGTTATCAGAAATTTAGAGGGGTTTTTTTGGAACGTTCTTTCCAAAGATGACTATGGAAAAGGCTTGTGTTGATGTAAGCCCAAGGGATCCCACAGAAAATGCACACGGAAGTTTCCCTGTGCCAAGTAGAAACCTGGAAGCACTGCCTACGTTAATGATGAAGAGCTTAATGTCTCTTAGATAAAACCGAGTGATTGCTGCTGATGAGTGAATGTTTCTGACTTAATTTCCATCAGCAACAGCTCATGAAACCCAGTTCAGCAGGAGTCTAGTTACCCTTCCTGTGTCAGAAGATACAGGGAGTGACTAGGTCACGCTGTTTGTAGAATTATGACAGATCCAGACAAGAAAAAAGCTACAGGAATCTGTGATCACTTATGGGAGTGAAAACCTCTGTGTTTTTCAAACTATCACATGAATATGATCCAAATGATGCTCATTAAAATGTACACATTATGCTTCATTTGCATAGACATTTAAGCTTTGTGGCGTGTCGTTTCAAAAGCACTGGATACATTGCGGCTTATGTGTGGCTAAGAAGAGTTTATTTGATATATACAGTCAAGAAAAGGAAACAACTAAAGAGGCGATATACTAGTTCTTCAGTTAATTGTGTGAACTTGGAAAAGCAGCGTGAACTCTGCAAATGATGAGGTTTCATGACCTTCAGAACAAGCTTCCATAGAGCTTGAACATCTCGTGTTCCACTGTCTGTAGCCAACACAATACTTGCCTGCTGTAGTGGTGGCCCAAGTGCTTCACTCAACCCAATCTACTAATGTTATTTGAACCTTTCTACTAATCATGGTGCAATTTGTCTAATTGGTGTAGATTAATCAGAATTTTGTGCTTTCTTATATTCTTGACTGTCTCCATGCAACAGTGTTAAGTCCACAACTAAGCAGAAGCATAGAATCCTTAGGGATCAGAAGGGACCTTGAAAGATCATCTAGTCCAATCCCCCTTTTCACAGTAGGATCACCTAGAAAAAGCACTAGAGAACATCACACTTGTGTGACAAACGCCAGGCTGTTACTGGATACGGTAGAGTGAAGCCTTGAAAATAAAAGGTCATTATCAAACCTGTATAGGGTGTTTCCTCATGGATAGGAATTGTCTCAGTGTTGATGTCTTCTAACACTGCTCTGATCTCTTCTCTGAAATTAATGGCTTTTTGAGCAGGTCAAAGAAACAGTCAGCCTTAGCATGGTCCTAACAACTGGAACCTTTGGTTAGATCCTGCAAATGAGAAAGTCACAGGTGGCTCCTGTGTCTGCTGCTCCCCTCTCTTTAGCCAGTATGGTAAATTATCACACTTAAAAAGATCTGAAGTGAGTGATCTACTATTTCAAGGGTCTAATTTAATTAGAGCATTTCAAAACCAACTGGTACCAGATAGGGACCTCTGAACAATTTGTCTGCACTTATGCATAGGTTAAAACACGGGGCTTTGTCTCCTAACTGGAGACTGCTTGCATCATTCACATCATGTTCGGCTCAGTGGTTCTGGGCAGCTTCTGATGTGTAAAGGAGCTCTATGTGCAGCTTGACCACCTCTGCAGGCTGTGCATGTGCAGTTCAGAGCCATCACCCCTCCAAAAGCATGTTTTCAGTTGCCCTAGTAGATGAAGCTCATCATGCTGAGTCATATGGCAGGAGAATGGAAGAGGTGAAAGCATAACGGCCATTGCTGGGTCAGTTGTCAAGAAGAGATAACCCTGGCAGTTCTCTATGCACAAATCAGGGACAAGAGTTGGGAACTCCCTTCCTGCTCCTCAGCTTTGCAGTTTGTTTCCTTTCTTGGAACATCTAGAGCTGTTCAGGAAATGCCTAGAAGTTGTTGGTACCTGTGGTGTTGGAGCCATAGGGTGGGTGCTCTACTGCAGGTCCTACCTGTAGGCATGTGAAGAACATGAGGCTAAGGGACTCTCTGAGAAACCTCATTCCTCAGCGTTGAGATCAGTCAAATCTGTTCATGTCACCATACTGCTTTATTGAAGATAAACAAGACATTGGCAGTACTGCTACCTGCCTCAACAATGAAAAAGTAGCAGCTTTGTGCCCTTATTTATTCCAGTTGGTCCTTCAGGAAGGTGAACAGGATGCTGGAGAGCAGAGGTCAACCACATAATGAGAAATGAAAAGCAGTGGAAGTGATTGAAGTTTCCTGAGGCAGCCAAGTTAACAGCATAGCAGACTACTTCTTATGCATGAATTGGAAAAAAAAAAAACCCAGTTTATTTTAACAAAAGCTTTGTATCCTTTCTGGAAATAGCAAACACTGAGGAAAGTCTGCCATGAAAGAAATAGGACCAGCGTCTTTCTCCTGGTTTACATCTGAATAGTCACAGACCAGGCAACGTGCATTAAACACAGCAAGAATCCATATGTGACTTGCTAAAGCAATTTCAGAGGAGTCTGGCTTTGATGTGAAGTATTTAACATAGAAAATAAATGTGCAAGAGAGTAGGACTGAAATAACTGTAAACGAGAGTGGTTTTCCTGTAGCACCAAAATGTGCGACTTCCTGTTTAACTCAATGCGGATAACAAATCTTTGTCGTTAGAAAACATGACTCCTGACAGGTGTTTTAATCTGCTAACTTCATTGTGGAAGGGAGAGGGCTGCAAGCAGTCAGGCTGAGGCAAACCTCTAAATGCATATGAGGGCCAGAAAAAAAATGGCCCTGGCAAGTTTTAGTGCATGATCTTGCAGGTGGCTCCTGTGTCTGCTGCTCCCCTCTCTTTAGCACAGCTCATACAGGGAACAGAAGCACTGACTTGGGAGATTGTACATGCATGCTTAGGGTGATGCATGTGAGCCTTGCTGTGCTGGGAGCTGTACAGCAAAAGATCCAGCCCATCAATCTAGCCTGCCCAGGTCCCTCAGCAGAGCTTTCGTCCCCTCAAGGAGATGGAAACACCTGCCCAATTTGGTGTCACCTGCAAACTTGCTGATGGTGCACTCAATCCCCTCATCCAGATCACTGTCCAACAAGACTGGCCCCAATACTGAGCTCTGGGGAACACGGCTTGTAACCGACTGCCAACTTGACCTAACTCCAGTCAACACGACTCTCTGGGTTCTATGATTCTATGCAGCCAGTATTCTACCCAACAAAGAGAAGCCATGAGCCACCAGCTTCTCTAGGAGAATGCTGTAGGAAATTATGTTGATACTGCCAAGGTACAACCTTGAGTTGAGTGTGTTTGTTACACTAACCCTGTGGCTGTGTCAGCTGAAAAAATGCATTGGATACTTTCTGGATAAGGAAGTTTCCAAGTTATTGAAGCTATTCCAGAGAAAACATAGTGACCTTTGCCTTTTCCATGTTGGCTTAAGCTTTGTTGTTACTTTGCTTTGTAAATCTGATATAAAGAAATTATAATTATTTATGCCAT
The DNA here is from genome assembly GCA_013397515.1 of Upupa epops. Taxonomy (NCBI): domain Eukaryota; kingdom Metazoa; phylum Chordata; class Aves; order Bucerotiformes; family Upupidae; genus Upupa; species Upupa epops. The sequence continues at coordinate 233,388 of VZRI01013047.1, forward strand.
AGGATTGTGATCCCGGCGGATGGGCTGGGTATTTTTAAATAGCTCAGTACAATACAGGCAGATGTACGACATCGTCATGAGTGTTCTGTCACTAACTGCAAACGCCCTGAACCCTGAGCCTTCTGTCACTTTCAGTTTGATGCTCTTCTGTATGAATGCCAAACAATTCACCTGCAGGAGTGAATTATCTGCTGTCTTGCTCACACTGTAATAAAACATGAAAAAGGAGAAGCAAAGCATCCAGCCTACAGCACTAAGGAGAAAATAATGAGACAGAAAGCCCAGGGAACTATGGGCTTTGTTCTGGCTGTACCAGATTCCCTCGGTGACTTCAGACTAAACTACTTGTGTCGTCATTTTTCTTTCCTTCAGATGGATGTTATCTCAGTAAACTTCAGTGATACACTCTGTAGTTTAACACCCCCATATTTTCAAATGTTGTTGCAGGTTTGTGTGGTGGTGCTGTGTCATTCAGAAGAAAGAAGACCGTAATTTTGTATAGCAACTTCCAGATTGGCCATCTTCCAGAATGAATACTATTTCTAAATGAATAGAGAAAAAACAGAAAAGATAAAGAAAATAACTATGAGAAACACACAGAGTAACAATAACACAGTGGATTTCTTCTGCTAAGAAAGGACCTTTGAGAGAGACGTATCTGGAGGTCCTATCCTGCCGGCAGACCTCACCTGCCCATCTCAACAGAGGTTGAGGCCTGAGTGTGAATAACATTTGCTATCAGAAGAAAAACAACTCGAACTGCAAGGTTTTTAGCATATCATTACAAATTCAAACCTGGGCCTATTCTGATGGAAAATCTTCCATAGGAATGTGAATTGTTTTGGGCAAAATAACCGGGCTTGTTTCCTGGCAGGGATACTATTTGCATCAAAAATTAATCTCATCCACCCACTCAGTTTCCAACCAAAAATGAGGCATTTCATTAGCTAAGTGAGAACAGCGATGCCTGGCTGGAGCAGCCAGGGCAAACCAATCTGTGAGTAAGGCCAGGGAAATGGGAAAGCACTGTTCCTGCAGCCAAGAGGGTCCTGATGGCCACATGGGACCAAAGGATGGGCTCAGGAGAGATTAACAAACCCAGCCCTGTCAGGGGACTGAACTCCACTTTCCCAGCAGGGAGGCCTTGAATGCTGTGTGCAGAGCACGCTGCTGTGTGGCTGTGCACAGGCGTGTGTGCAGCCGTTGGTGGCACCTGCAGAGGTCGAGCTGCATGTGGGGAGCTCTGTGTGCAGGTGCCACACATGGCTGTGGGTGAGGAAAGAGGCACACGTGGGCCAGATGCCATGAATGGTCTCATGTGTGCTCATGGCTACCACCGTGCATGTGCGAGATGTGTGTAGGGCTGCAGGTGAGCGCACATGCAGGAGAGTCAGTGCCGAAGGTCAGTGTGAAGGGTCCGTGTCGCACACGCGTGTGAGGAGGGGGTGCAAGAGGGGGCGGTGTGAAAGAGATGCGGTGAGGTATGTGTGCACACACAGCAGCTCTGGGCATGCAGACAGGCGTGTGCCTGTGTGCAGCAGGTGTGTGAAGGGCTGCTCTGTGTGTGTGACCGTGTGCTCGCAGAGGGCCCCGGGGCGGCCGCCCTGCTGGCCCTGGTGCCCGCGCCCGGGGCGGGGCCTGCTGACGCATT
>VZRI01013047.1:235061-263288 GCA_013397515.1 Upupa epops
GCTTGAACCGCCCTGCGCTGCCGCGGCTCCCACCTATTCATTCAGGCACCTAAAATGGCTGGAGAGCGGCGGTGGCGGAGCAGGAGGAGAAGGTGAGGGGGGCCTCTGGCTGTGCCCCCCTGCTCCTCCTGGCAGGCCCCTGCTCAGCGCGCTCACGGCGAGGCCCACGGTCAACCCCCGGCCACCCCTGGCACCATGTCGGCCGGCCAGGACGAGAGCTCGGTGCGGGTGGCGGTCAGGTAAGCGGGGACAGGGAGGGGGTCTTTGGGAAGGANCCCGTGGGAAGCGGCAGTGGTGCTCAGGGACAGTGGCGGCGGGTGGCATCGTCCCTGCGAGTACAGGGTGCCAGCTCGGCTTCTGCCTCTTTCCTTGCAGTGGTTGGAAATAGCCGAAGGAGGGAGGAATAAACTAACCACTAACCAGCTCTGACGTTGTGAGGTCTTTCTCAGCCATTTCTCTCTAATTTTTAGCGGTGACCCTAAAAATGTTCCTCCTAATTACAGCCCGGTGCTGCAAGTGCTTACTCATGGAAGTGAAGCAGCCCCTGGGTTGTGGTGATGCCGTGCATCAGGGAGATTTGCCAGAGTGGATCTTGGCAGACGGATATTTTTAGAGGGATAAAGGCTTTGATCCCTGTGCCTGACCTTACACACCGGGAGGGATGGACTTGTGGAGTGGTGAGGCTGCTTACAGTAAAGAGGAGTAGGTATATGTAGAAGACATAATGGGAGTGGAGCTTAAATCATTGTGAAGAATCAGGCAATTCAAATTACTTTTATCAGAGATAGAAATCTGTTGTTCATCAGTGAACTCTTGGCTCCTCTCGGCTTTCTGTGTAAAGATATTATTTTATTGTTTGAACAACTTCCAGATTAGCCCACGGATGCCTTGATTCTCAAGATGACTTTACATAATTCAAATGTGAGAAAAGAAAAAGCAAAAGCCTGTGCATGTGTGTGTATATGTACGTGCTTGTCAATATTTGAGTGTTGGTTGTGATGCTGATCAAGGATATGTTTCCTTTGAAGAAGAAATGTGTTCTATGCTGACACATTATTACGCTGCAAGAAATCAGACTTTAAACACATCTATCTTACCACTAGGTCCTTGGAACCACTAAATACATCTCACCTTGGGTAGATAATTCAAGGGTTGTGCAAGAATATGAGGAGAGTGGATGTTTTGTTCTCTGAAGGGTGCAGGAATAAGCAATGTTACTGCCTGCTGTTGCTGTCAGCGTGTGGAGGGAACAGTTCAATAGCATTTTCACTAAACAGAGAAACACTGCCCCTGCATGATAACTTGAGTTGTACACTGCAGTTGTTCATTAAAGTCTGCTTGCCAGTGGCATTTTTTCTATGGGGAGGGATGTTTTTGTGAGGGTTGTTATATGTTGAAGTATCTTTCATATGAGGTATTATTCCAAAGAGTAATTAGGCTGTATTTTTTTTAAAGAGGAAAATATGAGATAGGTGTGATCCTAAAAATAGGGCGTGTTACAGGTTCACAGACTGCTCTGTCATTTGAAGTAAGTAATAAATATGTTCTGAGCCAAAAAAAATTAGTGATGTAGAATGTCATTTACAAATACAGACACCTTTGTTGCAGTTAGGAGTGAAATAAAACCTACTGATGCAAATGTATTTATAGATGTAGGTGTGGTATAAATAAATTAGAAATAATATATGTCCAAGTGTTTGTGAAAGTGAGTTAAAAGTGCTCATCTGTAGCTCTTGTAAACAAATTTCTAGTGTTGAGACATTTATGTCATATAATTAATTGTCTAACATGTTATGTCTGAGTGCTGTTCACCAGTGATGAAGAATTGCGTCTTTCCTCCTGTCTGCTCTCTTCCTTTTGGCAGGTTAACTATTCATGTGAAAAAATTTCTCCCTCTCTGTGTAGCAATCACGAACAAATGCATGCACATCTATTTTGTTCTTCCTCCAGTAACTCTTTGTAGATATTTTCTTTCATTTCTGTCTGTGTATTTTGCACAGTCCTATAATTCGGCTGCCCTTGCAGCTTGCTGCACATCACTACCACACTAATGTGCGTAATGAATATTGCATTCTGTTTCCTTGTTGGTTGTGTTCTTGAGCTAGCTCTTGTTGGGAACTGGAGCACTGTTCAGGGATTATCTCCAGTGTTGTGATGAATTGGTGATTGTGGGGATGTTCCCTGAACAAGGCTCTCTCCACAGTGGCACAAGTGAGATGCTCCAGAGGCATCTTGCACTGATCTCACTGCGATGCTGAATTTGCGTAATAGAATAGACATCACCGAAATTGTTTAGCAAAGAGTTTTTTCAGAACCTGGTTGTCTCACTTAATTGTATAGAACAGGATTAAAAGCCCCCTTCATTCTTTCCAATTAGCACCACCTTTAGCTGTAATCTTGTATGCTAAATGCTCCCCATTTTCATCAGGTAATGCAGCCTTTGTGAATGATGAGCTGAATATTCTTGTTTAGTGAAGCGCAAAAGCTGGCTATAGTTTGGCAGATAATCCAGGAACTAATGTTAAATTCCCCAATTGTAAAAACCAACTAACAATCTTTTTCTATTGTCAATCATCACTGAAAAATTTCGGGATTTACAATTTTGATGATGCTATGAAACCTCAACAAAGAGCTGCTGTTTTCGATGAAGTGGGAGTGCCCTCAGTATCTAATTGGACGGCAGTTTTTTTCTTTTAACTTGGAAAACCACCGTTTTTGTGTTCTGAATTTGCCATCTTGCTGCTTCTGTAAATATCTTTTCAGTGTATGGAAACTGACTTCTGCTGCAGAGGTCATGAAATGGTATAAACATAATCCTTCTGGGTTCTAGAACCAGACTGCAAATACAGTTTATAGGCTTCCTGTGTGCTGTGTAGATGAAATTCTCACCTAAGACTGACCTCAGTGTTCTGTGTTAGTGTGGTGCTTTAAAGAGTCACATGAGTATTCCAGGGAATGGATGGGATCATTGCAGTCTGTGGCCATAACCATTAGGTCAGAGCTGTGCCTTTACCAGCCAGACCTGAGCTGTGTCAGTGGGATTGTGAAATAGCTCCAGTTGTGGAGGTGACAGTTAATGCCTGTCCTCACTCCGTATAGCTTGGAGCTGTAATGGGGTTAACACACATGCTAGCAGTGTTGATCTGAGAAGAAAGCTTGATTTGGGTCCTGTGTGTGTTTTTTATATCTGCTAAACAAGGGAAGTCTCGAGAGCAACGATGTTTTTATAGTGCTCATCGGAAGACCTCCATGGAGTACTACTGCTTAATAAAGCATGGAAGTTTGGTTGTCTGCTATTTGGACCCTGATAATGGAGAAGACATAACAATGTAGAACATTGAAGTCAACATCTGTCTTCTAGTCCTTCATAGGGGGAAGATGACCTTGATTTAGTCTGAGTCAGTCAGTGGAAACCCCAGATGTATAGATAATGATCTTCGTTGTTGATACAGCATCTTTGACGATGCTGTATTGAAACAATGAACAGACAGTGATAAACACTATGAGAAGATGAATGGCTGTGGATGCTAACCAGCAGTCAAGAAAAGTAAGATGGTCACCTAGGCACACTTAGATGATCCCTCAGATGGAGTGGGCAGTAATAGAGTATGAAGTACCAGTTGGTAGGCTTTGCAGGGCTTTGGCATTGGACATGTGGTCATTGTGAAAGGTGGAGCCCAGCTGGAACAGCGTTAATGCTCAGAGCACAAAGAACCAGGGAGAGAGGAGTTAGGGAATGATGTTTAACATCAGTGAGCAGTAAAAAGCAGAGCTGTGAAAGTTACCCCTTTTCATTATTCTCTGTACATTTGTGTACATCTGCCTTCTTCCATACCTTGTCAGAAGTATCTCACTGTGTTTCATCTGCTGTCACTGACATCTCCTCTGTGTATAATCCCTTAAGCAAAGAAGGGGAATGATGCTAATTTTCTCCTAATGTGTCCAGAGAGGATGTGGGATCCAGCTATTCCCTTCATCAACTTAGAGGTTTCCATCTTTGTACCTGCCATTTCTGTAACTTGTTATGATACTGCTTCACAGAGATGAAATGTGGGTGTTTGCCAAGATTGGTAATGATGTGTGCAAAACATAATGGGTCCACAGGGAAACTTCTCTAGTAACATTGGGAATAATAAGTATGGCTGATGGATTAAAACCAGCCGGCTTCTGTTTCTGATGTTCCAAAAGAGATGTTGAGTACTCTAGAAAAATGTATTGATTAATTCAATTGAGGAACAGAGGTTTTTTGTGACCAGTCAAGCTGCTAGTGGTATGAAATAAGGATACACCTTCAACTTCTGATAAGACAAATGGGCTGTGTTCATCCCCTGGAAACTTCTGCTGCAAAGGCTTGCTAATGGGAACACTGGATTTCTTCTTTCCATGGCCCTAGTTGATGAACTTGGGACCAGTTGGACCTCTCCAGCATTTTTCTCCTTTGCTGGTTTCTGTGTGATCTTTTTTTTTCCCATATACAGAACCTGCCGTTTGTTGTCATTTCTCCCTCTACATTTTTGTATTTTTCATTCCTCTCTTTCAGTGGGTTTTTTTTCTCCTAACAGTTTTTGCACTGAAGTTCTGTGTGCTAGATCCAGCTGTTAAATACCCTGGAAAAGAAAGAGCTGAAGGGCTTTGATTTTTTTGAAGATGTGATTTGAAGTGCTTTGGCTGTTGAGATTGGTTCTCTTTCTTGGGCTGCTGTTCTGCAAACACTTAGAGCTGTGTTTAAGCTTCCTGCTATGAATAGATCCTCAAGTGTCAGATGAATGACCATGTGTGCTGTGGTATATATCATAAGCTCTGGGGGCAGAGGTACTTGTTTTGTGCTTCCCATACAGTGCTAAGCATTCTCGTAAATCATTCTGTAACTAAGTAAGCAACAGCAGTAGATTACAATTGATCCACTGGCTTTTCACAGTGAACCTGTTTTCTTCTTATTATAGCTGATAGTTATTACCCATCTATAATTGTGTGAAGCTGTGAACTTTTTTGAGGAAAACATCTCAAAGTAATAATTTTAATGAATGTTATCAGTTTGTCTGTGCAAATATGCCTCACTAAAGAGACACACACAAAAAAACCCCACAATATTCAATAGCAGTTTTCAGGGGGTCTGTTAGATGTTGGGGAATGGCATGACAGGAGAGAGTCTGTTAATGGAAAGACACAAAAGGGATCATGTTGGGGGTTTTTTTTTGAGGCTCATGTTGCATCTCTTTTATTAGTTTTTATGTTTCTCTTTGCTCCCTAACTTAAACAAACATTCCCTTTTCCTTCACTGAAACTTTACCCCATCCATATGTTTTGCATTGTAGCTGAAAAAAAGGCATGACACCATCTGCTGCAGAATTAATTCTGATTTCATCATCTCCGATTTGATCATCCGTAACTGATATTGCTTGGGGCAGGCTGCAATCTGTGATCTTGCTTTCCAGGAAATAAACTTCTTTCTGCCTCTCATGTGATGTAAACATCAACTCATCCTTTGATGGTGGAGAAAGAATTCCTAGTCAGATGTTTCCCTAATGTCATGTATTCCATGCCAAGGGATGGATGCATTTTGAATTTGGAAAGAAGCAGCAGTGGCAATGAGTAGTCTATCATGCTCGTGGATGAATTCCGTTTTTAGCATCACGTTTCCCACAGGTTGTGGGAGACTTCGGTTTCCTTTGTTTTGAAAAATCCATGGAGTTAGCCACCAGTTTCCATTTAACGTTATTTTCTTTATTTATGCTCTATGAAGAGTTAAGGTTTATATTGTTCACCTAGAAATTCCTGTATTACTGAACTCAGGGCTTCTCATTTTCAGTTTTTCTGTGCCACTTCTGTAAATTGTTCCACAGTAGTTCAGTGGCCTTTGTGCTCATGATCAAGGGAACCTGGCTGTCTCCCTGTGTTTGCTCTAAGTGTTTTATAGTTGGTCCTTGCTGCCCACTCAGACATGGCTACTGGAATTCTTGCTTTCATGTTCTGTTATCAGATTACTGCTGGGGAAATAAAGGCATTTTAGATGCTTTTAGTTTTCTCTGTTAAAGGAACAGATGCAGTATCCTCATGTATATTGTGGCTGCTAGAGCAGAGATGTTTTTTGTTAGACTAATATTTGTGCCATATAAAATACTTGCAAGAAGTTAAAAGTATCATTTGAACGCCAAACAAGAAAGTTTAATTAGAGATCAAACTGGATCCAAACAAATCCAGCAAGAGTAAATACATGAGCTGTGCTTTTCGTTAATTTTCTTTCCATCCTTCCTCCTGTTTTTTTTTAGTTCTCGTTTATTTCCACTTTTCTCTTGTGAAACTTTTCTGGAAAAATTATGTCTGTTCCAGTGTGACTAAAGGGAGAAATGCAGCCTTATTTTTCAAACATTTTCTCATGTTTGATGTGTTTCCCACAGCAACAAGATGCAAATGGAGAATGATGAATAAGATTTTTAGGTCAGCATCACAGTGAGTTTGATGCCTAGAGAAGGACTGTTCAATGTGTATTTTAAAACGTGAAAAACTACTCATTCAGAGCTGATGACTGATTAACATAAAATATTTCCTGGATAGACTCTGTATGGAAATAAAGAGTGAGGAGCGGGAGCCATCTGGTCCTTCGTTTTTGTCAGTATCCCCAACAGACTTGGTAGTGTTTGCCACTGCTGGAATAATTAAATTTTTGCTTAAAGAAGTGCAGTTATTTCGTTGTTCTTCTGGTTTTTCCTTCTAATCAGCTGACAAATGCTAGGCTTGCAGCTTGGGACAATGCACCCTTTAAGCATCTTTAGATCTTCAGTCTACCTAAACAAATGCAAGACGCATCCTTTCAGCCTGTTTACTGTGAAGTTTTGATGCAGAAAACTAAGAATAAATAAACTTGAGCAAAAGGTTATGATATTGTTCTACACAACAATTTATATGCATTCAGGTTACATAATGCTTTGTGTAGTTTGATTTAAAAAAAAATGGTTTCAAGGAAGGATTTCTCGTCTAGGTACGTAGTGTCTCACTACTGCTGCTTCCATTCATGCTGTTTCAGAAACTCCCGCATAGTTCAGTTGGTCAGCAAATACTTAACTCTTCTTCGCAGGACAGTTTAGATTTAAACACACTCTTAGGTGCTCCAGGTTTCTTGAAATGCTTCCTCTTGAGCACTGCAGCTTTGAAGGACACATTTTCCCTTTTGTTTATGTTCTGCATAATGGATCCTGTAAAACCATGAATAAAACATGCTTCTCAAGGTGGGTTAGTGTAGCATGCTATAGCTCCACGGTTCAACTGCCACAGCCAAACTCATGGAAGGTTACAGCTAATAAAATCACTGAATTATTGAGGCTGGAAGAGACCCCTGAGATCAAGCTCAGCCTATGACTTAACATCAGCACATCAGCTAGACCAGGGCACTAAGCCTTGTCTTAAAAACCTTCAGGGATGGGGACTCTACCACCTCCCTGGGCAGTCCATTCCATTATCTAATAACCCTTTACATGAGGAAGGGCTTCCAAACATCCAACCTAACCCTCCCCTGGTGCAGCTTGAGGCCTCTGGTCCTATCACTAGTTGCCTACGATTAGAGCCCAACCCCCTCACCTGTCTACAACTTCCCTTCAGGTAGTTAGAGTGATAAGGTGTTTGCTGAGTCTTCTTTTCTCCACATTAAACAACCCCAGTTCCCTCAGCCTCTCCTATCAGACTTTCCCTCTAGTCCCTTCCCCAGCCTTTCTACTCTCCTCTGGACCTGCTCCAGTACCTCAATGTCTTTCTTGAAGTGAGGGGCCCAGAACTGCCCCCAATACTTGAGGTGAGGCCTTGTCATTGCCCTATACAAGGGCAGAATGATGTCTGTACTCCTGCTGGCCACTCTGTGCCTGAACTGAACATAAAGTGCCTTTTCTGTGAGGAAGCTCAGTCTGACACTTATATTTTCTGCCCCTTTCTTTTGGTAATGGAGGAGTTTCTGATCTAATCTCATTGGGGGTCTTGAACAAAGATGTTCCACATCTTGGGTCATTGCTCTAATCACTTGGTTATTGTCTTTGTTTAAGCCTGTGTATTTTTTCATTATTTTCATTGACTATTTATTTTCCTCCTGTTTCTTACTTTGTTAGCTAATATTGTTAAATGAAGTTAAGGTGGCACTTTTGAGCTGAAAACCTGTAGAGCTGTGAAGTATTATTGTTAGAGTCTATATTGAAGTCTGAATTTTTAACAGTATTGATTACTTATGACTTGCATAACCTTTTAATAGTTTACAGTGTGAGAGAGTATACACTACAAATAAATAACAAATAATGCAGTATTGTCCTGAATAATTTTGGGGTCATGGTCAAGCTTGCTAAGAGATGCCCTAAGTCTCGATAACACTGTAGTTTGTGAATCCAGATCAGCCACTTCCTTTAAAGCATTTGGTGGCTTGTTGCCTGTGAGACTTCTTGGAATCCTTAGGGATCGGAAGGAACCTCAAAAGATCATCTAGTCCAATCCCCCTGTCACAGCAGGATCACCTAGACCAAGTTGCACGGGAACACATCCAGGTGGGTCTTGAATGTCTCCAGAGAAGGAGATTCCACAACTCCCCCTGGGCAGCCTGGTTCAATGCTCTGGTACCCTCACTGGGAAGAAGTTCCCTCTGATACTGATATGGAACCTCCTCTGTTGCAGTGGCACCCATTGCCCCTTGTACTGTCACCAGATGCCCTTGAGAAGAGCCTGGCTCCATCCTCCTGACACCCACCCCTCATGTATTTGTAGACATTAATGAGGTTCCCCCCTCAGCCTCCTCTTCTCCAAGCTCAAGAGACCCAGCTCCCTCAGCCTTTCCTCATCAGGGAGCTGTTCTACTTCCTACATCATTCTTGTTGCTCTACGCTGGACACCCTCCAGCATCTCTGTGTCCTTCTTGAACTGAGAGGCCCAGAACTGGACACAGTACTTCAGTTGTGGTCTTACAAGTGCAGAGTAGAGGGGGAGAGGAACCTCTTTCGATCTGCTAACCATTCCCCCCGCCCAGGATGCTGTTGGCCCTCTTGGCCACAAGAGTACATTGCTGGCTCAGAGTCATCCTGCTGTCCACTAGAACCCCCAGGTCCCTTTCTCCTACACTGCTATCCAACAGGTCATCCCCCAACCTGTACTGGTACCTGGGGTTGTTCTTGCCCAGAAGCCAGACTCTACACTTGCTCTTGTTATATTTCATTTCATTTGTCCTTGGATTTTGTTTTGTTGGACATCTGTTTCCTCTAGCATGGAACTGACTAATTAGGACATGAGTCCTGAGGCCTTTTCTGTGACTGAGTAGCTTGTTATCCTAAGATCTTGGAGTTAATCTCATACTCAATATTGTTGATTAAATATATTTGTCAGTGGCAGTTGTTTTTCTGCTTTGTTCTCTGTTTGATTCTGTCCTAAGAGTTCTGTGTCCCCATCCTCACGCTTATGAGGATATGAGAGGAGTGCAAGTGTAGATAGTCTTTTGTCTTTCTTTTTGGATATTGCTTTTCTGCTCTTCCTTCTCCATGCTTCACTAGAACTTTGTGCATTGTCATCTCAGAGTAATGTCGTAAGCTCCTCAGGCCAAAGATGCAGCTTCAAAGTACCGTGAGCACTTACAATGTGATATAAATAATACATGTTGTAGTATCATGAGGAAAGCAACTGCTGCTAATACACCATAGTTACTCATTAAGTCTGTAAAAAGTGTTAGAGATTCTGTTTTGGTAAAACATGTATATGGCTTTGCTTCTCCCTACCCCCCTATTTGGTTCTGTGTGAAGTGGCGTGGGGGGCGAAGCCTGTACCAGGCACTTTGATCTGCAGCAAAGTGCTGACAATTCATTCTTTTTTTACCTGCTAAGCAAACCATGCTTGAGTTGTAGCTCTGCATAAGATGTCCAGGTGAGTTTTATTTCACTCCCTTGTCCCAAGTGCCTTCCTTTTGAACTGTGGTCTTTAATTTTAAGTACAGAAGGATGGTGTTTTTAGATTCTGTCTCTGTTGTGTAGTATCTTTGAATGAGCTTTACATTTTTTCAGAAGTCTTGCCTATTCTCATTGCTTTGCAAGACTAGAGATACTGATATCATCTAAACATCTCCTGTTTTTTCTTTTTCTAGTTACAATTGTATACTGAGTACGAGTGACTGGTATATTTGAGAATGCTTGATTTGTTTTATGTGCAAAGTGTTTGAAACACATTAAGGACAGAGATATTTTCATGTTGGGTTAAGGGGAAGTGAATATATAAATCTATTTTCTAAATGTGATAGAAAAGAGAAGGATTCGACTTCTAACAGTATTTGAAGAGTTGGTAAGTCAGAGAGGCAGCCACCTGTTCAATCTATGTCACTTAGAGCGTGGCTTCTCCTTCAGTTTAATCTAATCAGTCAGCCCATCACTCAAGAACAATCAAGTTGCCATTTTGATCTTCAGCAATGGAATTCTCAGTTCAGCAAAAGTGGATTGGTGTTCAGTGAGGTCTAAAAATGACATGTGAGTGAAATGGGGCTGAACTGGGATTGACAAGCTATTCGATGATTACACATCAGTTTGATTAGACGTCTTATTTTTTTCTCCTTTGGTACTCTGAAGACTTTAGGGATTAGTTTGTTTTGTGGATATCTTTGTTTTCTTTCTTGCTTTCTTCCTCACACAGCCCTTAACGTGATCTAAATTGGCTAGAAATCTAGTTAACTCGCCGTCTTGGCTCTGCATTTTAAAGTATAGCAGTAGATATAGTAGCCATATTAGCAAAGCTTTTGTAGAACTTTTCATTGTTCTTCAAATGTCAACAAGTAAAGCTTTGGTAGGAAGAAACACTTTACAGCTGAGAGCTTCAGATGAAAGTGCTTTATTCTGGGCTTCCAACCTTTTAAAAGCAGGGCTGGCCTGTGCCAGGGCAATGCATCTGTTGATTTCTAACCCTCATGGCAGGCCTGCTGATCCTTCTTTGGGAAGAAGGGACTTGCATAAAATAGCGTTGGCCTGCATCTTGAGCATTATCTGATGGAAAATAAAGGACCAGTGCACTCTCTGCTGCTGTTGCAGGCAAGAATTCAAGTGATTATGAATATTAATGTGTAAAAATAACTATAAAAATTAAGCATGAAATAACAGCGTTATACTGCGGCAAGGAAATCAGTGTATGTGGAAACTCAGTACTGCAAGAATTAGCTGATATGTAGTGTTGAGTGTTGGGTGTTGCATTTCTGGAAGAATTTGGACCCTAATGGAGTTGAGTTAAAATGAAAAGGGAAATGACTGTCTAGAGAACATGGTCAGTTCCATAGTGTGAGGCATAAGGATTGCTAGGAAACACATTTTGAAATACTTAGAGTTAAATGTGAAGTAGAAGGGAATAAATTGTTCATGTTCATGCTAAAGTGAGTAAGAGATAATAGGCTTAAATTACAGTAAAAAAAGTAAAAGATAAGAAAATATTTTTCTATTGTAAGGATGGGTTGCCTGGAACAACTTGTCTGTGGAGACATAGCACTGCCTGTGTAGGAGGCTTTTTCAAAACTGGTAACAGTGTCCAAAATGTTCCATGCAATTAATATTACCTTGGTCCAGAAAGGTAGACTGAATTAAACTCTGTGACCTTCCCAACTGTTTTGCATCCCAGATGTCTGCAATTCTGTGAAGCCTTGTGTTCAGTGCCAAGACCTGGATTCAGCACAGTTGAATGATTCCATTCAGATGTCAGAATATGTTTACAGGCTTGTAACAATATGAACATTAAAGCCTTGAAGATTTGAAAGGGTAATCTTAGATTAGTTCAGGTTTGAAGAGGCCTCAGAAGGTCATCTGATTCAGCCTCCCACTCAAGGCAGGGTCAAAACTAAATTCAGGCGAGGTTGTTCAAGGCTCTATCAAGTTAGGTCTGGGAAGAACTTCTGAAGATGAAGATTCTTCATTCTGTCTGGACTACCAATACTTGACTGGGCAGAATGTTTTCTTTGTGCCAAATCGGGAGGTCTCTTGCTTTGGTTTATGATCATGGCCTTTTGTCCTCTTGATGCGAACCTCAGTAAGGAGCTTGAGTCTGTCCTCTCAGTAATCTTCTATATTGGAAGAGGATAGTCAAGGCCAGGAAGATACTGAAGAGTTCTGTGACTGTGATCTCTTGGAAAGGGTAAAATATGAGGGCCAGCTTTGGCAAAGGGGATGTAGTCTCCTCTCAAGATGAGTTCTGAATATGATAAAGCAGGTTATTGGGGGACTGACAGCTGTCCAGTACTGCTGGTGATGTGGCTGAAATAAGGAAGTACTATGTCATAAGCATATAAAGTACCAGACACTTCTGTTTCTTTGCATGTTTTGGGTTGGTTTTTTTTTTATATATTCTTTCTGTTCTAAAGGCCCTTCCTTTCATGCAACCATCTCCTACCCGTCTTGAAGAATCTTTCATGGCAGATGCAATATTGCTGCTGTGAAGGCATTTGACAAGTGATTCAGTTACAGGTCACAATGTGCTTTCCTCTTCTCTCAGCAGGAATACATGGCACCTGCCACTTCTGTTTCCTCTGCCACAGTTTAAGCTCCCTTTTTCTTTTGGCCAAGCTGATTAATGGGAATAATTAATGTCCATTTCTGTTTAATGTTTGTATGTTCTTCAGATGTTTGTGGTCTCCTCTGCCATCCTATAGTGTCTTTTTCTGTCTCCTGTTGTAACAGTTCATGTATAATTCTTTCAGTTCTTCTGGTTCCTTCTAATGGTATCTTCTCTAAGTCAAAGAAATGCATGCAGTAGTCATTGACTTATGACATGCTTCATGAGATAATCTTGTGAATACAACCCAAAGCACTAGTTACTTATGACTCTAGGTAATTCATCATAATCTGTGCATTATCAGTTTTTGCCTAGTCTATGGAAAATGGATTTGTAAACTGGATCTGTTTGTTTGGGTTTGTGTGTTCACATAATGTGTGTGGGGCATGGGGCAAAGTTAATGTTCAGCTTGGTTAGTATTGTTGGATGTCTGCCTGTGTAAGAGCTGTATGGTTTGAAGTTGAATGTTTAAAACAGGAATACATTGGTAAACTGAGGAAAGTCCTTCAAAGTTCATGATACCTGCATCTCTGCATACTTGCTCTTGGTTTCTCAGACTACAGCTAGGAAATACTATTGACTTCCACGTCAAGAAAATGTGGCTAACTGTAGTTTAGATGGTCTACTGCCTGCCTTTGTAAAGCAGTATTCCATAACTTACACGTGCCTGTTTCTTAAGTTCCAGCTGTTGAGGAGAACTATGCCTGACCAAGGAATACCCAGTGAATCAGAATGCTTTTAACAGACTGCCCTGCTTTTAGTGAAAATTGCTCTCCTATTTTGCTGCTCCCGGGGTGTAAGAGTGGATTGGTCGTTCTAGCCCAGGAATGTATGCAAGAGTTCCTCTCCTTTACTCAGAAGCTACGTGAATTGGCACTGCAGTTTACCATTCTAATAATAAGAAATATACTAGGATCATGACTGTTAACCCACTTTCTGTTCAAAATAGCAACTGTGAAAGAGACTCTTTGACTTTAGCGTATTACTGCTTGAAAACTCTTGGTAGAGACTAACTATATTTCAAGTGCTAATGTAAACTTGTTTTTCTTGAGTCACCTGTGGTGGTTTCTGTAGAGTGTAGGGGTTTGGGTTTGGTTCTTCCTTGTCAGTTAATAATGCATTGGCCATTCAGTCATCTCACTTTTCTGGAAGATCTGCCTATGGCTTCTGAACGTCAGATCCTTCAGAATAGGTCTGGAGGTGGAAATGAAATACTTAAACCCAATCTGTTTAAGGCATGATTTGAGGTTAGGTTGTAACATAGGGTTTCAGGCATTAATGCATTCAGCACATCATGAGGCCTTTTCCCTCTGAGTCACTTGCAATGTATAAATTAGATTGTTGAAGATTATTTTCCTTCTCTATTTGTCTTTTGAGGCTGAAAGCTGCTTCTCTGGAGATCATTAAATGAGGAGAAGGCAGGAAGGGGAACTGTTAAACTAAAACAAAGATGCAACTGTATTAATGTGTGAGCACTAGCATTGTCTGGTATAAATGATACTGGGTGGATAACTTATAAGGTACTGCTGGTAGAAATACCTGAAAGAGATATTTGTGTTTAAGGGGTCTCACTGCTGTAGCTAATACAAGTACAGGTAATCCTCTGGATAAAGAGAGCCTACCAGAAAGACAGGGATGGACTTTTTAGTAGGGCCTGTTGTTATAGGGCACAAGGGATGTTGGTTTTAAATGAACAGAGCATAGATTCATAGTGGATATAAGGAAGAAATATTTTACAATGAGAACAGTGAAACACTTGAGCAAGTTAACCAAATTGATGATACAGGCCCTATCTCTGGAGACATTCAAGTTCAGGTTGGATGGGCCTCTCCGCAACCTGATCTAAGTAAAGATGTCCTTGCTCGCTGCAGGGGGTTGGGTGGGATGACCTTTAAATGTCCTTTCCAACATAAACCATTCCATGATTCTGTGAACCTGTATTTGTCAGGGTGGATGCTGCCATGTATCCTGTGTACACCAGTGTCCCTACTTCTGTGTGCTGGTGTGAAGAAATGCCTGGTTAGGGGACATTGACCCTCTTGCTTCCAAGGTTGGGAATAATTAAATAATGTTACATGTTTCAGGTATTTTTCTTCAGTACAGAATTAAGCTACTAACTCCTTGGACATCTGCTACTGCTAATTAGGTTAGCTCTGATGTTGGAGTGTCAGCAATCCCATTTTCTGAGTATTCAATTAGAATTTAAAGTGCTGGGGAGATTTCTTTTGCTGATTATCTAGGTACAACTAGAGCACAAAGGTAGGGGATATTTTCACTTATTGTAAAAATAGCTAAAAACTATTTGTTCCCAGTGGAAATGGACTTCCAGAGTCTTCCCTTTCTTTCCCCACAGCTAGGTAGCAATGACAAGAAGGTGTGGAGCCAGGGAATTTACAGCTTTATTGTGAAGTCTGAAAGGTTCAAGGTCTGCCAAGCTGTTTTGCCTTTCTTCTGATCCACAAATCTTTCTGGCTATCCTTGTGTGCCATTATATACTGGACTTGTTCATTGTGCTTGTAGCTAAAACAAAAATCACAGGAGTGCTATAGATTATACAAGGACCTCTCTTATGTGGAGTTTAAAAAGGACAAATTTGGGTTTTGGCCAGTTTCTCTACTTTACATTTATAGCTAAGTTGGATGACAGTGGGCTTCCAATAGCAGATTTTATTGTTTCTTTAAGAAAAGCCATGGTTCCAGCAAGACTTGCTAGAGGTACTGAAGCAGTTCCTGCAGTGACAGCAGGTTTTAGGTGGATTGCCACTGCTGGACTGTTTTCTATTATCTGAGCCTGTGTTTCTCCATTTTCGCTGCCTTTGCAAGACCCCTCTGCCACCACTGCTGCTGTAGATTAGAAATCAGCAACCTAAGTGTGCTGCTTTGTAGTAACTGCCTGAGAATGCAGCATTGAAATCTTGTTATTCATAACTGAAAACTCTGTGACACCTCCAGATGAGGATGATGATGGGTAGTGTAGAAACAAAGAGATTGTGTGAATTTTTAGTCCATTCTGACCAAAATATAATCTCAGTCAGCTGAATTTGATGGAAAACCCAATTACATGTTTTTAACTAAACATGATTGTATGCCAAGTGCAACTAGGCCTGACCTAAACTTCAAGAGGCAGGGAAATTCTCTCTTTTAATTACTTTCAGCTAATCCCACTCCCTGTCCTGAATCGGGTTCTCACAGTTTCAGTTGGTCATGTTCCCATTCTTCAGACACTGGTTCTTAATTCAATGGTCTAGAAATAGTTAACTCTGCTAAGTATAGTTGGGAAATAAACTATCTGTAGTTTCCTGTGGGCCCTACTTATTATTCATGTGATGAGGCTTACATCAGGGCTGTATTGCAGTTGTACTTCATTTGATGACAGAGTTCTGTGTTTCTGTGTAAACAAAAGTCAAGTGATAAGGCATGGGCAAGAAAGTCTGGTTTCAACTATAGACTTTTCTGAGAGGCTCTTAAGGTGATACTATCTGATTAAAAAAATGAATTCTAACACTATTTTATTTACAAAGAAAAATATTTAAGAACTGAAAGAGCTTTCATGGTTCCTTGCTTTAGTATTTATTCAGATCAAGTGGTGAAATCAGTCAAATTGTACAATTAAAATTGTGTGGCATGATTTAGCAAAATATTGACATAAATAGTGACAGATTTTTTTGTCTTTTAGCTTTGACACTGAAATTGTAAAAGCAGACTGTTGTGAGATTCTAAGTACCCGCTACAGCAAATTAAAAAAGCATTCTCGAAAAAATATGAAGAAAACCAAATAGTGTTGGTCTACTAAAACCTTTTAAGACCTTGCTTAATCCTTCTGGATATTTTCTGTGGAACTAATTAATTTAAGAAATTTTGTCGAAACATTCCACATCTCTTTCTAAATATCTGTTACTTTATCATGTGCTGGAATAATCAGCCTTCTGTTTATTAAAATCATCTCATGACTCAAATGTTCTTTGTAGTACTAAAGGAAGAGTATCTTCATTGGAAACAAAGTTGGCCAAAACATTAGAGCTTTGTTATTACTCTATGATGTGATCTTTTTACTTTTTTGAGATGTACTGTGAAAGCACTGTCAATGTGTGACTGAAGCTGAGTGCAACACTGGACTGAAAGTCATGTGCCTGTGTAGGTGTGGGAGGCAGCTGCCTGATTCATAGCAGTTGGTGATGCAGTTTGTGGCCTGTGTTACAAGTCTTCTAATTTCTTGGTGCTGGTGAGGAAACGGCCTGAAACAGCCTTAAAATTATGGATTAATATGTAGAGATAGGTATACGGCTTTTAATAAATGTATGAACCTTGATGGAAGCTTTATATAAGCCTTGGCATAATACCGTCCCTGGCTGTTAGGTACTGCCAGCATGCTGTTACTGCATTACTTTATGTAAGCTCATAGTTTTCCCAGCAAAGTTTCTTGGTAGTAGAAATCTTTGTGTGCATCTCCCTTTGTGCACTGTAGGCTTGAAGCCAAAGGGACTCCTAGTGCTTGGTGGAGTGACAGAGTTTGTGGCGGGGACCGCAGGCATCTCAGTTGGTTTAACTGTAGTCCCAGATATGTAAATGGTCACTGTAAGCTCACGTTTCTAAGGCCATTTGAGACAGTTTATTTTGTTTTGAAAGCATCTCTGCTACCTCCAGTGCGTGAGGGACTGTGAACCCTTCTGCAGACAAACCACAAATGGTTTGCATTGATGATTTTGGAGAGCAGCTGGGAAGTGGGTGATTTAGAATATTATGCACCAGGCAGAGCTGATTGAATTCAGTCAAGACAAAGAAGTGGTTTTGACCCTGAAGAAGCTTGTCAGGACAGACCTTTCTTTCTGTCCCCAAGGAGATGCAGCCGAGTGTTCAGCAAACAGAAATGATCCCAGGATCAGGTGTTGTGCTTTGTGTGCGCTGGAGCTGAGGGAGGCTGGCAGAGCAGTGCCCAGGCTGGCAGCTGAGTGCAGAAGAGGAGAATTGTTCCAGAAACAGAGCCAGTGCCTCCCATGCCTGTAATGTAGAATTGAGAGACCAGCTTTTAATTTGTGTGAGCTACCCTGCTGCTTTAATTTTTTTTTTAATGACTTTGCATTTGTAGTTTCAGAGTTCTGGCTGGATTTGTAATCTAATCAGGGAATTAGAGCCCTAATGAAAAATTAAGCCTACAGCTATAATGTGAAACAGAAAGTTCTGGGCCTCACTGTTATGCCAGGATAGATATTTGCTGTTTAAAGCAGATACAAGTAGCATGGAGTAGCTAGTTCTTTTTAGATTTCAGTTACAGTGCGTGTTCACGAATTAACTATGTAGTTGACTTGTGAACCTGTCAGTTTACATTGTGGCTCATTACCAGAGTGTGCTTATTTGGTAGATGTGCTCTGCCCTGGAGCTAAAATTTTGCCGAAAGGGTATTATTAGATACTATTTTTTAGTGGTAATTCCACTGTAGGTTTACTAATGCAGCGAGGTTTGAATGCTAGTAGTAATTAAACCAGGAGAATGAATCTATTCCCACAGTGATTTCCAGGCTGAATTTACTCAGCCTAGCCAACAAGGACTTCCTAGCTGCCTGGAATGGAAGCTAAACTGCTAGAAAATCAGGCAGCCTTTACTAGTTTGTGTTATCAAAAGTCAAGAATAAAAAATTAACCCATACTTTGCTGATGAGGCAGCAGAGCATGCTCTTTTCACTTTCTGCTAGGTTAAAATCTCCAGTGATGTGGTGGATATTATAGTCAGTAAGTTAGTTAGATAGTTTCAGCTGTTAATGGAGAACTAGCAGTAGTAATACCAAAGCAACACATCTTTTGAGTCATGTAATAAGCATCAATTATCAAAAACAAATTTGATAATTTGTTTGACTTAAGCCAGTTTCTAATATATTTTTCCATCTTTATATAGAGGATGTTCTCTGCTGGCAACGGGAAATTTAATGGCTTAAGGTTGGAAGGGACCTCAGAGATCATCTCATTAAATATCTATGAAGTTGCATTAAATTTAATATGCTGAGCAATGTGGAAGAAGCCATAGTGGCTGCAGAGTTTTGCCCAGTGTAGTTATCTTTGCTCAGTTAAGAATAAAATGTTGAAATACTACTATTATTCATTTATTTAGCTAAATATGAAAAAAATAGAAAAATAAGTTTATTAGCCAGGAACTTATTTACCATCGCATACTCACATTAAGAAGGAGGTCTTAATTTTAAACAATAACTTATTTTCTGCTGCAACTGTTTTCTTAAGAAAGCTTTTAATACTGCAGAATTCTTGCCTTTCTTCAGGGTTATACATCTGGGTGTGTTTTTTCTTTGGGAACTGAAGGACTAGAAAGGAAGAGAACTTGATTTGTGAATGGGAACCTACACTTAAGAATGTCTTGTCTTGTAAGTTCTTCCTCATTACTTGCGTTCTTCAGACTGGAGGAAGGGCTGAGAATGTGAGACAAGACAGCTCAGCTCTTGGTTCAGATGGACTTGCTCCAGTGGAGAGTTCTTTTCCTGCTAGCCTTGTGATGTGGATTTGTCCATGGAAATTGGCTTTTCTATGCAAGTTCCATGGGACCTTTTTGAACAGATGGTGTTCGACAAGGTCCTGGCAGTCAGCTGTGACCAGTCCATTTCTTTTCACTGCTCTTGTTATTTGAGTTCCATTTATTTCAGGTTTCCCTTGGTATTTCCATGCAAATACTAAACACTATTTAATTAACAACAAATATTTTATTTTTTCTGCTCCCTCTCCATCCACCCATCCGAAAATGAGCCTGTAGTTAACAAAAGAAAAGGTTGTGACCTGTAGTTAATCCAAGTCTAGCACCTGGTTGAAACTGCTTGGGGAATGTTGTCAGAATCAGAATCATCAGGGATAGGAAGGGACCTCAAAAGATGATCTAGTTCAGTCCCCCTGCCACAGCAGGATCACCTAGACCACGTCACAGTCCAGGCGGGCCATCCAGTTCCAACCCCCCTGCCATGGGCAGGGACACCCCACCGTAGAGCAGGCTGGACAGAGCCTCATCCAGCCCGGCCTTAAACACCTCCAGGAATGGGGCCCCAGCTACCTCCTTGGGCAACCCATTCCAGGCTCTCAGCTCTCTGGCAGTGAAGATCTTCCTCCTCATATCAAGTCTAAATCTCCCCATCTCCAGCTTTGCTCCATTCTCCCTAGTCTTGTCGCTACCTGAGATCCTAAAAAGCCCCTCCCCAGCTTTTTTGTAGCCCCCTTCAGATCCTGGAGGCCACAATAAGGTCACCTCAGTGCCTCCTCTTCTCCAGACTGAACAGCCCCAACTGTCTCAGTCTGGCCTCCTAGGAGAGGTGCTCCAGCCCTCTGATCATCCTCATGGCCCTCCTCTGGACATGGTCCAGCACATCCACATCCTTCTTGTAATAAGAGCTCCAGAACTGGACACAGTACTCCAGGTGGGGTCTCACCAGAGCAGAGTAGAGGAGGAGTATCACCTCCCTTGACCTGCTGACCACACTAATCCTCATGAAGCCCAGGATCCGGTTTGCCCTCTGCTCTCCTTACCAAGAAGCTTGCAGACACTTCTGCTGTTGGGGGGACTGCAGAATGGGAAGGGGTGAGGGGAGGTTTGGGAACTGTCAGTTTATATCTGCCTGAAATGCTTACTTGCACCAAAAGAGCATCCAGCATGGTACTGAGCAATGTTTGGAGCATGACTCAGTGTGGAAAAATGCTACCTACTGAATTTCTAGCATAGTTTCCTGGATTGTCCTGGTTTTTAACTAACTCTTTAGGGACCACCTTTAAAGCATCATCTGAAGTGAGAGGTGGGGTGGTTAAGTTACAGGGTAGCTGAATACACAGTGTTTGTGTAGGAAGGATGGAAGAGTTAACATCTAATTTTCGATGGTGTTGCTACTAATGTGGATGCATTTGCAGCCTCACAAACAGGACAAATAGACATGATGGAAATAAAATTGAGGATTCACACTCAGACATATAAAAACATGTAGCTTAACCAGGACTGAAGAAGGCAGATAATACTGTTCCTTTCTGTTTTCCACGTTTTGAAACAGATAGTACTAAATAAAAGAAGTGGGTGGTTTTCCCCTTGTTGCACAGTTAGGATTTAATGGCTCAGAGCTTTCAGTCGGTGCTTGAACAGTCTACCTTCTGTTTTGGAACAGAGCAACTTCTGTTCATTAGAAACAGTCAACAATAAATACGAAGAAATATTCTGCAGTTTGCTTTGGAACTTGGTGGATCGGGTGTTATGGATACAACATTTTTTCTTTGCAAGGAGTGGCAGGGAATTCATACAGTGGCTCTTGTTCCAGAAATGTTGCACTGAAAATTAGCGATGACAGCACTAATGAGAGCAGATTATTGAAATTTAGCTGTCTTGTCCTATTGTGAACTGTCTGGTTGTTATTTTAGCAGTGTGTTAGCTAAGCAGTCATTTTAGTAATGATTAACGACAACTTGTAATTGTCTTTTAGCTGACTTGATTGTCCTTTTATTATGTTATTTAACTGTATTCAACTTGGGAAGCAGCCTGTACCTTTGGCTATAACAAGTATGTTGGTAACTTTGTTTGTTTTAAGTTAAAGGAGGAGAGTGAAATGTCATTCTTGGACCTATGACTTATCAGTGTTTAGCAAACAACTGCCCTAGAATTGAGAATATATAACTGGGAAGACAGATTTTTCTGGATGAAGGTGAAAGAAATGAAAACATTTTTCAGAGCTACAGTAGTCTTGGCATGAGCACGCGGTGATTTCTGTACCGTAACTCTGCAAGCGTAAGTGTAGGTGGGTGAAAAGGGAAATCTGGGTAAAGGAGTCAATAGTTCTTTTTTCCTCCAAACCCAGGAAACCCTTTTATGACTGTGTTTAAGAATAAGAGTACTGCTAAACTTTAAGCTGTTTTGAAGAACTAATGGACTTCTAGAATAGACATACATTTAACTGTTATAAGGGGGAAATTGGATGAAGCCTAGTGTTGACATGACTGATAATTGTTTGGTCATCTGGATAATGTTGCATTAAACCAGTCTCATATTCAAAATGTTTCTTTACCTATAGTGAATAAACATTGTTTGATTGTTCCTGAACATACTTATGGCACTTATTCTTAATTTTCCTAAAGGTGCTGGAAACTGGGAATGTGAGAAAGTTCTTGAATCTATGTCATTATTCTTAAAATACTTCACTGAGTTGCAAAAAGTCATTTTCCTTTAAAGTTACTCCTTAAAGTCACTACTTGTACAGTTTTTTTGTTTCTTTTTGGGGTTGGATCTGTAGAAGTAATTGCTCTGCAAGTAGTAGTGTCCAGCTTTAGAACCAGAAAGCCACTGTCAATTGTGTATCTTTAATGGAACATGTTATGTGGACAGTATTTGGTTTGAGGTTTTGGGGGTTTTTTTTTTGGGGGGGGGGGGTTTTTGTTTTTTAAACCAGCTGTCTCACAGAACTGTCTTTAGTGGAGTTTGACTCTAGTAATTATACAGCCCTTGCAAGTCTGCTTTAGAACCTGTGTTGTGAGTGCTGTACTTCTTATGAGCTTAGTGTGTTGGATGCATTTGGCTGATTTAGTCCTGGTTTGCAAGAGGTACCCGAATTACCTTCAAACCCCTGAGCTCTAAATGTGACTGAGTTTAGGTCTGCAGGCACCCAGACTGTGGTTTTGTATGGCATGTGGGTGTGGAAATTTTTGGTGGTGATTATCCCTCCTTTTTTTTTACGTCCTTCCCTCTTCCACCTTAATAAATGTTATTCTGCAGCTCAATAAAGCAGCAGTGGCAACTGTATTTAGGGGGATCAGCTAGCAAACATTCACTGCATTCCTTTTGACAGCTCAGCTGAATCCTTGCACTTCAAAATTTCTTGAAATAAAGTGTCTCTAAACTACTGGCAGCAGTTGTTATTGTGACACACATTACTAGGCTGCTGGGCTGTGCACTGTTCAAAAAGCGTAAGCTCTTTTAAGCTTTTTCAACTTAAGTTACAAATAATGGCATTGTTTAGCAGCTGTAATCTCTAAGTGTTCAGTCATACAGCAGGAAGACACTGCAGAAAGTGTGTGCCTTTTCCTGATACTGCCCTAGTTACATAATTAAAACCTGGCTCTGGTAAGCTTTACCAGCAGGTGACTCAGACACTCGGAGTAGCTCCAGAGCAGGGATTATGAGAGCTCCTAATTTAGGTGTTAAAGCTAAATATTTGGAGAAAAATCCCCACCCCCGTAGTTTGTAAAAGAAATGTAGGACACTATGCTCTTTCTTTAGTATATAAACTGCTGTCCTCATGAATCCTTATCCCCAGATACACTCGATTGTGTGATTGGCCTCTTTGCATCTGTGAGTGCAGTATTTGTAGACACTGATCTGGGAGCACCCCAAAAGACCTTGCTTTCATCTTTCCTTCTGAGTTTGTGACCTTTATGTTCTTTAAGCAATGTGACCATCAGCTGCTATTACTATGTATTTTCCATAACAGTCATCTTGACTAGTCTTCAGTATTGTCAGTGCTAGTGATGATGTGAAACAACACCACAAAATAAAGATGGTGCTTCGTATGCATGAGCAAAAATATGTATTTTCAATAGAAGCCTTAAACTTACAAGAAGGAAGTGTGCTCATGTGGAAGGGACAGATTTAATGTGCAGTTTAGGGCAGTCCTCCTGTCCTTGGTTTGGTTTTTGGATGGTGTGCTTGGAACACAAATATATCTAGAGCACAGCTAGCAAATTGTAGACTGAATACTTAGGAAGTCTGCAGTTTTGGTGCCATGAGTAGTCATCCAAAGCCAGAGCCACGGATAGCTGAACTTCCTTCTGGTATATTTTTGGGTTTCATATTTCCCTTGTTCCTTACTTTCCTGAAGTGGCTTTGATGGGATTATTGATTTCTAACAGGCCTTTGGGAGATACTAGATTTCCCAAGGGGCCTGTCCTTCAGGCTTGAACCAGGTACTCAGGAAGTCTGTCTTTTGCTGACTGTGGGGTGACATCCAGAAGTGCAGTGTAAGCAGACAAAGCAGCTGAACGCATACCTAGTGCTTTCTAAAAGGCTGGAAGCCACTGCTCAAAATAAATAAAAATGAGCTAGCACCTTTGGAGTTCCTTTCAGCAATTTTTTTAAAGGTTAAAAGATTCCATGCGTTCATATGTTTATGGTTAAACCTTACAGTCTCCTTGTGAGAGATAGAACGTTTCAGAGTATGCCCACAGATTGGCACAATGTGGTGTCCAGACCATGCTAGCAGTACAGCTGAGCACTATAACAAGACAATCACGCTGCTTATTCAGAATGACTTGTTCATGCTGTCTGAGGAGGAGAGGAAGCCTCTCCCAGGCTTGGTACCTGCCTGGAGATCAGGTGTCTGGGTGTCTGTAGTCCCTTTGATCTCTGGAGTATGTTTGACCTGTGATTGCTGGGACCAAGGTCTCTTGCTGCGTGACACAGATCTACCTGCATTCATGTGTGGTATGAAAATGGTTTTGAACTTTAGTTTTAGGAAAGCCTAGCTCCTTCATTTAAAGTAAAAATACTTCAGGTATTAGTTAATAATTTTTGCTACATTTGCCTAGATTTTTCTCTAAGATATTGTGTTACTATTTCTTTATCTCACTTTCTGAGAGAGATAAGACATACAACACTAAATGTTCTAAAGAAAACAAACCCCAAGGCAAGTAGCACAGTAGAACAATATAAAAAAGATCTGTTTGCTTTGGAAATGTTGTTTCCAGTATCAGTTAAGTTCTAATCAAATTGTACTTGGATTTGGAGGAGTTCCAGATCTCTGCTTGGCAGGCACGTGGAAGCTTATGGTAGAACTGCTTTTCCATCACAGCTGACCTTGTCTTGAACTAGAAATAATCAAGGTCTGTACAAATCCTGCAGTACAGTCCCTCGCTTCTCTCTGAAATGTCAAATTATTCTTGAAAGCTGTGTATTTCTTCTCTCGCTGAAGAGTAAATTAGTCCATGAGAAATCACAAGAAAGAGGCTTGAATTAAAGTGTTCATTCATGTTAGAAGATAGTTGAGGTCTTCTAGATCTACTGAAGGGTCTTTTAACCCTTCTGTGGGAGGTGGGGATGGGGGAAGGAGCATGTGGGGCAGTCAGAAGTCTGTGTGAGGGCAGGCTTGGGCTTTTCCTCCCGATTTGTTTTATTCTTAGCAAAAGCACAGGACTGCCTGCCAGTGTGAGGATGCCATCTGCATTATACAGCCTCCTAGGCTGTTACAGAATCGCACAAGAATTAATCTGAAATCGTGCTGCTGAACAGTTTTTTGGCTAGCCATGGTGGCTGGCTGGAGATGAGGCTATTGTACAGCACTTCAGGAACCAAGGGAGAGCAGCAGCCTCAGCCTGGCACTGTGTGCGTAATCCCCAGCATGAGCACTTCATGGATGGATGAGCTGGTCACATGCAAGATGCTGAAAAGGGTAATTGTTTTATGAAATCAAATTAGAGTGTACAAATAAAATAAATAGCTGAAGATGTAGAGGCTCAGTGTAGGGACAAATCCAGTTACAGCAGTGGTGTATTTCCTTAATTTAATTCCCGTTTTCCATTTGCTGCTTTCTCATTATGTGCACACTGGAAGTGACACACTGCAACACTGATACAAAATATTCTGGGTGTATATTTAATAGGAATTTGGGTTTTGTTTGCAATAAAATGTTCAGTTATTGAAAACCTAATATCTTGGAGCTCATCTAGTAATTTAAATGTTTTAAGCCAATGACTTACTTAACAGTCATGCTTAATGGCTACTGGGCACAGAGTGGTTGTGAATGGTGCCCCATCCAGTTGGTATCCAGTGACCAGTGGTGTCCCCCAGTGATCACTGCTGGGCCCAGTTCTATTCAATACTTTTATTGATGACCTGGATGAGGGGATTGAATTTCCCCTTAGTAAAGTCAAGGATGACTCCAAGTTTGGGGAGAGCATTGGTGTGTTGTAGGGGAAGAAGATGCTGCAGAGGGATCTGGATAGACTGGGTCAATGGGCAGAGGGCAACAGGATGAGGTTTAACAAGGCTGAGTATGGGCCAACAGTGTGCCCAGGTAGCATGAAAGTCCAATAGCATCCTGGCTTGTATCCGCAATAGTGTGGCCAGCAGGACTCGGGCGGTCATTCTGCCACCGTACTTGGTAATGGTGAGGCCTCCCCTTGAGTACTGTGTGCAGTTCTGGACCCCTTGCTTGAAGAAAGAGATTGAGGTACTGGAGTGGGTCCAGAGGAGAGCAACAAGGCTAGGGAAGGGACTAGAGGGGAAGTCTGAAGAGAGACTGAGAGAGCTGGGGTTATTCAGCCTGGAGAAGAGGACACTCAGGGGACTTTCTCACTCTTAACTACCTGAAGGGAAGTTGTAGACAGGTGGTGGTCAGGCTCTTCTCCCAGACAACTAGTGATAGGACAAGAGGGCAGGGCCTGAAGCTGCAGGGAGGTTTAGCTTGGATGTTAGGAAGTCCTTCCTCATGGAAAGGGTGATCTCAGACATGTGGAATGGGCTGCCCAGGGAGGTGGTGGAGTTGCCATCACACGAAATGTTTAAGAAAACACTGGATGTGGCACTTAGTGGAATGGTCTAGTTGATGTGGTGGTGATAGGTCAAAGGCTGAGCTTGATGATCTCTGAGGTCGTTTTCAGCCTCAATAATTCTGTGATTCTGAGATGGGTTGAAGGGATTCTTATACCTTTTTCAGTATCTTAATAGACTTAGGAATAAGATCTGGATGGCATGGGTTCTGATCTAGCTTCTGTCACAGTCCATAATACATTCTTGTGTCCAAGAGATATTTGGGAAGTTTTATGCTCTGGCATTGCCAAACTTGCATTGACACATCTACTTGATGTGCATGAAAGTTTCTTGGTGTGTAAGACAAGCACTGGTAAATGTGCAAAATATCTGCCTCGTTTGTATTTGCTCAGGGAGCTGGAGTAAGTTCAGTCTGAGTAGCACCTGGACTCTGTGTAGCTTCTCTGGGCACACACAACACCTGCTGGCAGCGCTGAGCTCAGTCTAGACCATGGCAACTACAGAGAAACATTGATGGGAGCTGTGCCCAAATCTTACGTAAGAGCTATTGAGTTACAGTCGCAGCAAGCCAGTGCTGGTTGGCCTGTCTGTGTGACTGGCCTGTGCTCCTAAGCCTCTTGCAGATGAAGCAGGTTCACAGAGTGGGAACTGACCCATGGCACGGGGAAAAGACTTGGCAATGTTCTGGGTGGTCAGTTGATTCAGCTTGGCTGCTGAGCAGTGTCTCCTGTAACTACTGTAACTAGTGTATCTGTAATTGGATGTCCTTTTTACATTCTAATGCCAGTGGTTGATACCATTAATAGAAACTTGTATCATTAACTGATACCACTGAAAACGAATGATTAAGGTGTCCAGAAACCGAGTCAGTAGTTCTACAGAAGGGGCACTGTTATAAACGGACCCTGAATTCATAGTTCACTGGTTTCTTTTTCTTTATGAAGGTGAATTTTATGCCATTTTCCATTCGATCTTTAAAGTCATTTATGAAGACTTGGCTTTTTCTATCGTTGTGAAATGACCTGAAACAAATGGATTCCTCTCTCAAAGGCTACTAATAGTATTATGGCTTACTCAGAGACTACTGCCTAGCTGACACTTAAATAAAACTAAGGGCAAATGACCTGGATTTACCTGCAGTTTACCATGAGATGATTGGGTTATTTTGATGCTAACCTTCAGAATTAATGTCATGTGATAGTATTTTTTGGCATTGGGTTTGATTCATAGAATCCTATAATCCTCATGGCTGGAAAGGACCTCCAGCATCACCAAGTCCAGCCCTCATCCCAGCATCTTCCCAACCCCTCCTAGGCCATGGCCTCAAGTAGTCTATCTACTAATTTCTTTTAAACACCTCCAGGGGTGGCATCTCTGCCTCCCTGGGCAGCCCATTCCAGTGCCTAACCACTCTCTCAGTAAAGAACTTCTTCCTAATGTCCAGTCTAAACCTCCCCTGACACAGCTTGATGCCATTTCCCCTCATCCTACCATTAGTAATTTGGGAGAAGAGACCAGAATTTAAGTTGTGTTTATATCATTCCAGAATAGCCTTAAAAAAGTAAGATCANATCTACTATTTTTTTTTGAACACCTCCAGGGGTGGCATCTCTGCCTCCCTGGGCAGCCCATTCCAGTGCCTAACCACTCTCTCAGTAAAGAACTTCTTCCTAATGTCCAGTCTAAACCTCCCCTGACACAGCTTGATGCCATTTCCCCTCATCCTACCATTAGTAATTTGGGAGAAGAGACCAGAATTTAAGTTGTGTTTATATCATTCCAGAATAGCCTTAAAAAAGTAAGATCACAGATCACAGACTGTTACAGGTTGGAAGGGACCTCAAAAGATCTTTTAAGTCCAACCCCTCCTTGCTGGAGCAGGGTAAGCCTACAGCACCTGGTGTTCCCTGATGATCTGCCATCACAAGTATTAACTGGGCCCAGTGCTCATAGTGATACTTGTTAAAGGGAAGGTGTATCTCACCTGGGCTGGACCATCTCTTGTATGAAGATAGGTTGAGGAAATTGAGATTGTTCAGCCTGGGGAAGAGAAGCCTATGGAAGGGCATTATAGCTACTTCACATACTTGAAGGGGACTACAGGAAAGCTGGAGAGGAACTTTTTACAATGGAAAATCTTTCAAACTGAAAGAAGGCAGATTTCCATTGTATCCTACAAAGAAAATCTTTACCGTGA
>VZRI01013047.1:263653-283092 GCA_013397515.1 Upupa epops
CACCTGGACTCTGTGTAGCTTCTCTGGGCACACACAACACCTGCTGGCAGCGCTGAGCTCAGTCTAGACCATGGCAACTACAGAGAAACATTGATGGGAGCTGTGCCCAAATCTTACGTAAGAGCTATTGAGTTACAGTCGCAGCAAGCCAGTGCTGGTTGGCCTGTCTGTGTGACTGGCCTGTGCTCCTAAGCCTCTTGCAGATGAAGCAGGTTCACAGAGTGGGAACTGACCCATGGCACGGGGAAAAGACTTGGCAATGTTCTGGGTGGTCAGTTGATTCAGCTTGGCTGCTGAGCAGTGTCTCCTGTAACTACTGTAACTAGTGTATCTGTAATTGGATGTCCTTTTTACATTCTAATGCCAGTGGTTGATACCATTAATAGAAACTTGTATCATTAACTGATACCACTGAAAACGAATGATTAAGGTGTCCAGAAACCGAGTCAGTAGTTCTACAGAAGGGGCACTGTTATAAACGGACCCTGAATTCATAGTTCACTGGTTTCTTTTTCTTTATGAAGGTGAATTTTATGCCATTTTCCATTCGATCTTTAAAGTCATTTATGAAGACTTGGCTTTTTCTATCGTTGTGAAATGACCTGAAACAAATGGATTCCTCCCTCAAGGGCTACTAGTAGCATTATGGCTTGCTCAGTGACTACTGCCTAGCTGACACTTAAATAAAACTAAGGACAAATGACCTGGATTTACCTGCTGTTTACCATGAGATGATTGGGTTATTTTGATGCTAACCTTCAGAATTAATGTCATGTGATAGTATTTTTTGGCATTGGGTTTGATTCATAGAATCCTATAATCCTCATGGCTGGAAAGGACCTCCAGCATCACCAAGTCCAGCCCTCATCCCAGCATCTTCCCAACCCCTCCTAGGCCATGGCCTCAAGTAGTCTATCTACTAATTTCTTTTAAACACCTCCAGGGGTGGCATCTCTGCCTCCCTGGGCAGCCCATTCCAGTGCCTAACCACTCTCTCAGTAAAGAACTTCTTCCTAATGTCCAGTCTAAACCTCCCCTGACACAGCTTGATGCCATTTCCCCTCATCCTACC
The DNA here is from genome assembly GCA_013397515.1 of Upupa epops. NCBI lineage: Eukaryota > Metazoa > Chordata > Aves > Bucerotiformes > Upupidae > Upupa > Upupa epops. Next base: position 264,726 of record VZRI01013047.1, read on the forward strand.
ATTAGTAATTTGGGAGAAGAGACCAGAATTTGTGTTTATATCATTCCAAAATAGCCTTAAAAAAGTAAGATCACAGATCACAGACTGTTACAGGTTGGAAGGGACCTCGAAAGATCTTTTAAGTCCAACCCCTCCTTGCTGGAGCAGGGTAAGCCTACAGCACCTGGTGTTCCCTGATGATCTGCCATCACAAGTATTAACTGGGCCCAGTGCTCATAGTGATACTTGTTAAAGGGAAGGTGTATCTCACCTGGGCTGGACCATCTCTTGTATGAAGATAGGTTGAGGAAATTGAGATTGTTCAGCCTGGGGAAGAGAAGCCTATGGAAGGGCATTATAGCTACTTCACATACTTGAAGGGGACTACAGGAAAGCTGGAGAGGAACTTTTTACAATGGAAAATCTTTCAAACTGAAAGAAGGCAGATTTCCATTATATCCTACAAAGAAAATCTTTACCGTGAGGGTGGTGAAACACTGGAACAGCTTGTCCCAGGAGGTTCGGGATGTTTCATCCCTGAAAATGGAAGGGCATTATAGCTACTTCACATACTTGAAGGGGACTACAGGAAAGCTGGAGAGGAACTTTTTACAATGGAAAATCTTTCAAACTGAAAGAAGGCAGATTTCCATTATATCCTACAAAGAAAATCTTTACCGTGAGGGTGGTGAAACACTGGAACAGCTTGTCCCAGGAGGTTCGGGATGTTTCATCCCTGAAATTGTTCAAGACCAAGTTGAATGGAGCTCTGGACAACCTGGTCTAGTGAGAGGTGTCCCTGCCTGAGCCAGGGGATTTGGAACTGGATTTTATTTTTTAAGGTCTCTTCCAATCCAAGCCGCTCTAGAACTCTATGTTGACTTTTACGGTTTTTACGAACTGTGTTTTGGGAGTTAAAAAGCGGAGTAACAGCATGCTAGCCTACTGAAACAGCTCTCAGACCTTTCCTGTGTGCTTCACAGGATACCAAATATATCTTTGGAAATACTGAGATTAGAGAGCTAAACCCATACTAAATATTCTGAACAGTAACTCTCCAAAAAAGAGCACTTCTGTGCCCCCCAGCATTATGTAGCATCACAGTCTGTGTTGCCACAGGCAGTTAAGGTGCAGGGGCTGTTGTGAGGAGACAGTAATTTTCAAACCAGAACAGCTGGCAACAAAACAAACTCTTAATGGGTGGCTGTTGCTGTTGCAGGCCAAAAGGTTTGTTCCTGCATCCTTATTGCTGTTAGCAAGAGGTAGTCCTGGCATTCATCATATGCCAGCCCCTTTAAGAAAATAGAACTTGCTGAAAGGAGAAGAGTTAATAACCCAATCAGCTAGTTCAGAGGAATGTATTTGGGTGTTACAGGTGTGGTCTTGTTTGGAGGTGCTGATAATCATAGAAGCAAGCAACCTTTCAACGTGTGCTAGCAAAAATACCGAAAAGTTCATGCAAGCAGAAGTCTTAGGTGTCTGTAAGATGAAATCTGTTTCAGTTACTCCTTGTGAGGGAGTACATTTCATGGGAGTGGTTTGAATGTAAATGTAATGAAATAGAAGGGAGATGGACTTGTGATATAATGGCAGAAAGCTGTTTTTTTCCTGCCCTGGTTTTGTTTGTTTCCTAGTTTATATGCCACACTTCATTAAGCGTTTCATTAAGTGCTCTTGGATTTAATATTTTATATACCCACATGTGAAACTTAATTGTTCAAAATTTAATAGGCTTAATGTAAGAGAAGAGTATTGGAAAGTCTTGGATTTACAGCTTAGCTTGTTTCCTGCTCAGTACTGCACGTAGTTTGCATGGTCATGGTGCTTGATTTGATGGTTTTTCTGAGCCAGCTGAAAACTGTCCTTTCCCCATAGCAGACTTTTAAATGAAAAATAACTTTATATGGGCTTCATTTTTTTTAATTCTTCCCGGCACACACAGCTTTTGGCTAACTATTGCTATCTCAAAGATTAATCTATGATTTTTGTGGTTGTTTGGCTTCTCTTTCTGTAGGTCATGAATAATTTAATACTTTGCCCTTGATATCTCACTCTGAAAAGTTCTTGCTTGTTTATTATTACTCTGTACAGGTGCTTGGAAGTTACATGGTAACTGGTGTGATAGTTCCCTTTTGTTAAAGTTGTATTCGTGATATTTCACATGGAGATGCAAAATTCACTCATCTTGTTTTATGAAATACATGAAAAGAGATTAAGGGGTGGCTTGAGCTGTCCTTTAATGGGATGTGTGGAGATTCCTAGGGAGAAATTAGGTGATGGAGAGTTTCTTAAATGAACAGACATAGAGATAAAATTATTCAGAAGGGCAGTGTATGTGCGCATGCATGTACATCTATATTCTTTATATATGAATAGAGATATATGTATAGACAACATAGAATTAATTCTCACAGACAGTTTTCTATTCCTAGAAATAAACTAAGAATAAGATGCTTTCAAAAGGGATATTTCAGTGTTGTCTAGTTTAAACAGGAATCGATTCTGTTAAGTCTTGCACAACACAGGGTGTTGACCCAATGATTGCTGTAGTCCCTGAATTGTATTATCTGAGTCTGTCCTAGCTGACAATATTGTTAGCAGAGACATTGTGCACCTATTCTGCTGAGAGATTAGTTCCAGCACAATACAGTGCACTGCTGTGTCACCGCTGGCTATTTTAGCCATCCCTAATTAGACAGCTTGTCCCAGTGTGCTGAGGCATAGATTTAGGGGATTAAGTTGCCTGTGTGTGGCCTGTAGGCTCTGCAAAGTACGGTAAACAAGAGTTGGGTGTGTTCGTGCTGAGGAGAGGAGAGGGAAGGATGAGAGGCAAAATGTTGTTTGGGAAGTTGCCACATCTAAGGAGGCATGATTGGAAATGGGTAGAAAACAGCTGATTGTATATAATTAAGAGAATAGCCTGAAAAACAGGTGAGATGGGGCTAAATAGGAAACAAAATGTGTGAAGTCAAATTAGTCCTGAAGAAAAATCTCGGTGGCAGACTGCCAGGCTGGGAACTGGGCAAGGAGAGATGACCAAAACGAACTCTTTGACATTTTAAAGCATGGGCGCTGCCTGCTTTGCTGACAGAAGTGACCACATTAACCTATGATAGTAGGAAAGTCTTGGCTGTAAGCAGAAGAAAAAATGTTTCTCAGTTTGTGTGGGGTGAGGGAGAAGTGTTGCTATAGCCAGTGCTGGAGCAGAATCTGATTTGCATGAGGGCTCCTACTTGCTGGATCTCATACATTCAGTGCAACTAGAAAGATGTTAAGATCCAAGAGGTTTTAGGTAATCAATTCACACTGTTCATAAATGCCTATAAATCAGGCTGAAGGTGAGGTATCTGTTGCTTTGTTACTAAGGGCGTTGTATTAGCTTGGTACCAAACAAGAGAGCTATATAGATTTCAGAGCATGAAGTATCCCTTGAGCAGACTTCGGCTTAGGTGATGATTGTCTTGATGTCCATGCTGGGGAATATGTCTTTCTAACCCGATGCAGTCGTGTCTTTCACTCCGGTTGCTACACCTCAACTCGGTGGCACAATAGAGCATCGAGTCAGAGCAAGTACAGGCTGAGAAGGGAGTCTCTGCGGTGAAGCTTTGTTGATGTGATGAGTCTTGCTATGCTTTTTCTTTGTGCTGCTTATGCGCTGATGAAATGCTACTTTTTCTCATAGCATTGCTTTCGTATTTAGTGGCGAATCAGACAGGAGGGACACCATCTCTGCTGGGTGTCTCGTTGTTGTTACAACCCAAGGAAAGTGATTGAGCTGGTAACAAACTGATAGTAGTGACCAGCTCAGCTGGTCTCTGGGATGGTGTCTTGCTGTGGCCTAGTTATGGTCACATGTAACACACTTGCAGCTGCGTTTGTGCTGGGTTTTATAGCAGCAGCGCTCATGAGGTGTTGCCCGGCTGCAAGGCAGGGAGCAAACTGGGAGGATTCTCATGGGAAGTTCTGCGGGCCATCATCGAAACTGCTCACTTTACAGCCCTGTCATCACTGTAATAATTGTCATGCAAATCATTGATGTTTTAGGCATGCTGTTCCTCTTTGTGGCCACTCTGAGCCTTTACTTAGCAGTAGAAGCAAGTATTTGGCACTTGTCTTCCTAACTGCATCCATTCCTTAGTGTGGAACATTAAATTTTAATTTAAAAAACAAAAAATGAATGAAAATATATGCGAAAAACTTCTTTGAGTTGTCCACCTTCATTTTACAAGTTAGTGCTAGAAAACTTTTAGAACAAGAGTAGGAAAGTTGGCTTTTTGGGATGCACAGGAGGCTACTTCGTTTTGAAACTGTGGTTTCCATCTTGATTATTAGGTGCTGTCTTGCAGTAGAAAATACAGGGAGAAGTACCTCTGCAGCTCACACAGATCTTGCCTGTGAGAACAATCGATTGTCTTTGCTGTCCGCACTTGAGTAGTGAAAGACTGAGAGTTCTTTGTCTGAAAAAGAACATCATCCTTTCACTGACTTTGCAGAATTAAAATAGGGCAGTAGAGTAACCTACTGAGTTGGTGTTTTTTTACTATTAAGTGTTCTAGACAGCATGCTAGTGTTTTATTTGCTCAACATTCCAGTTATGTAGAATGCCTTAACAAAAGGCATGTGGTAAGCTTCTCTTTGAAGATGTTGTTCTGCTACATATAAAAGAAATCGAAGCTATCTTATTAAAAATCATAGAATTGTAGAATCATTCAGGTTAGAAAAAGACCCTTGAGATCATCAAGTTCATTTAGAATTTTATTGTGAGATTCTTTAGGTATTCTTCATGTTTTGCATTCAATGGACATGGGTGCTAGTGGATCAAGTTTTTAGTGAAGGAATTATGTAAATCTGGAATGATTTTTAGCACTCTTCTTAATTTAAAGGAGAAAAGCTTATGATAATGATGATGATATTAGAGAGAAAATCTGTGACCTACATTACACACTCAGTGTCCTTAAATTCAAATACTATTTGTAGAATATTTATGCCTATTTTACACATCATATAATCTTTCCATGAATGATATTTTTCAAAGGTTTGCTTAATTTCCATCCCATACTAGAGGGTATGCTAACAAGGGAGGTACCGCCCGATCATTAATGAACTTTCTGTAAAGGAATTAATGTACGGAAACTTCACAAATAAATTAAGGTTCTTCTCCAGTGTCACGCTGTGGGATGTAATGAAACTTCTAGAATAAGAATGGTGAAAGGCACTCCTGACAGTCATGTACATCCCTGGGTGAAAAGCTTGTAACCTGCAGTAAAAAGAAGATGCATCATGCTCTTTGTGATTTTCTTTATTAAACGGGATATTTCTAACTTGAGTTCAAGTATATAATTAGAAATGGTCTGTAGCAGTCAACTTAAGAGTTGCTGGAGACTGTCTTCTGCATCAGCAAGCATTGGCATGGTTGCAGCAGATCAGTAGGTAACTTCAGGCCCTTCTGCTTCCATTATTTTCTGGAACAAATTGCCTGTTTGGAATAGAGCATTTTGGCTTGCTTACCTCTGACAGGGCTGTAATTTTTGCACACTGAAACTGCTGTGATGTAAATCAATGTGTGGTAAGTGAAGATGTCAGGGGAGTTGCTTGAAGACGGCTCCTCCAAACCAAACGTTAATGTAGGCATGGTCCAAAAACATGGAATATGGACTGAGTATGTGCCTTTAAAGTATACTCTGTGGATACAGACTGTCATGTAGCTACACTGAGGTAAATATTGATATTTGAACTTAGATATAAACAGAGAATCTATATTAAGTATAACTTTGTGTATGTCCCCATCGGGAGTACTGCATCCAGTTCTGGAGCCCCCAACACAGGGAGGATATTGAACTGCTGGAATGTGCCCAGAGGAGGTGGGCTAGAGCACCTCTCTTACAGGGACAGGTTGAGAGAGAACAGGAGACTCTGGGGAGATGGTAAAGCCTTGAGCAGCCTGGTCTAGTGGGGGGCCCTGTGTGTGTGTCCCTGCTCACGGCAGGGGAGCTGGAACTAGATGATCTTTAAGGTCCTTTCCAACCTGAACCATTGGAGGAATCTATGAATCAATGTATCAGTACTGCGGATGTTTTATCAGCCTTATATACAGTTCCATTTGTCACCTGCCTTTTTCAAATGACATGCTGTTTTCTTTTAATTTTCGTGCTGCCTTGAGAATTCAGAAACACTTTAAAAAAAAAAGGCTGTTTTGTAAACAAGTGATTAGTTAATGTGTTCTTCTAACTGTAATTATGTTGGCTAGAGTTTTTCTTCCTGATAGTTAACCATTAAACCATTTGAATCGAAAACTTCCACAGTTGACTTTAATATTGGAGCCAGTGTGTTAATCTGGCTTTGACAAGACTACTGGAGCATCAAGAATGCTGAGAAAGTAATACAGTGATAGGATATAAGAAATCTGAGGTGCTGTGTTCTATGAAGTAATTTGCCAGAGTCAAAACAAATGGAATAAAAGCAGGAATTTGTTTTAGTGGGAGAGATAATAAGGAATGAAACTCTTTTTTTTAATCTTTAGAATATGTTCTTTATTTTAATCTCTGAAGGCATGCTGCTTTACTGAAACCAAACATCAAAGTGTTCTGGTTGTTACAAAGCTCTGTTCCTGAAAGGAAAAGTAGCAATGTGAGCCTTCTTGCTCTCATGGCAAGGAGGCCTTTAAGATAAGTTGACTTTAGAGGTCCTTGCTCCCAACTTGCTACTTAAACTATCCTGCATTTTTTTCTGTATTCCTTTATTCTATTAAAAAAAGAGAATCCATTTTTACACTGAAAGAATTAGGAACTCTAGTAAAACTGTAAAGCTTGATTTCAAAACCCGAAACAGATTGTGCGAGTTAATCTTTAGTAATACAAAGCGTACATACAGAAATATTCAGATTTCTAGGTAGGTCATCAACTTGAAGTCAATATGTGAAGCTTCAAGGCAGATAACAGCATGTCCGTGAAGAGTGATATGAAATGGGGTTCAGTCCTGTGGCTGAGGCAGCTGAAAGCTTCCTGGCTTGATGAAAAACTTACCATTTTTCAATCAATAAGTAGTTTCAGGTATCTTTTTAAATGTTTTTTATCTTGTATCATCTTGCTTATGATGGTTCTTTTTTTTATGTCGTCTTAAACAGAATTAGACCACAGCTAGCCAAAGAGAAGATTGAAGGATGCCATATATGTACATCTGTCACACCTGGTGAACCACAAGTGTTCTTGGGAAAAGATAAGGCCTTCACTTTTGATTATGTCTTTAACATTGACTCGCAGCAAGAAGAGATCTATGTGCAGTGCATAGAAAAACTGATCGAAGGTTGCTTTGAAGGCTATAATGCCACTGTCTTTGCTTATGGCCAAGTAAGCTTTAAAGTTTTATTTAAAAATGTTTATTTTGGAATAAACGGTTTCATGTCATTGATCTTTATCTTAAGTTTTGGAATGAGTGAATGTGTTCTTTAATGTCTTGGTTTTACTTTACAAAGTCTTAAACACTTTCCATTTAGAGGTTTTGTCCAGAATGGCAACTGCAACACAGAAAGAAGGGGTGGGTGGGTGGTTGGTTGGTATGAATTAATAATAATACTGGAAAGAGCATGAATCGATAAATTCCTGAATTCACCCCAATACAGCAATGCAACAACAGTAACAAATCAGTTAATTAGTTTCTATATAGAAAGAGCTCGTGCTGACATTCTTTTCTGAGCAGCTATCCATTCCTCTGCTTTTTTGAACACTTTGGGGAAGAAGCGCCTTTTAAAAAGAGATCCTAGAGGACCTCAGGCCTCATTGTTTGTGGGCAAAACATAGGAAAGAAAAACTTTTCAGGAAATGCACAAGCTTTCAGTACACTGTGTACTCATTTCAGCTTTGAGAAGTAAAATATAATAGAGCATAATGTAGAGAAAGTGTTCCTGTCTTCTGAATATTCCTTTTGGAATTGATTGCATAAAATGTAGCCTTGGTTCACCACTGTTAAATCCCAAGTTTACTAGGTGAAGTCTAGTCCTAGTGAAACAAAGCAGTTTGCAGTTCCAGCTTAGACTGTAATCAGCTGTGTGATGCTATCTTTGTCTTAGATTTGTCCCACTAATTAAGTGAAAACACAGCACTACTTTGTCTTATAGAAGGCTTTGCATTTTAATTATTTTCCTAGTGAAAGTGCAGCTTGTTCTTCAGTGCTTTCTGTAAATTGAGAACAATGGTAATACACTGCCTGAGATATTCAGACCTCATAATTGAGGGATTCGTTTGATCTACCTCAGTAAAGAGCTGCAAATGCACCTCTAAAATATATGCTTAAGAACATTAACTTGCTTAAGAACATTAACTATTCTTTTGACCTCAGAGATGGTATCTGAAGGCTGATCTAACCACCTTAGGAGAAGTTCTTAGGGGAAAGATTATGGAAGACTGAACAGGTCCCTACCTGGTGTATGATTTGTGGATCGATTAATAGAGTTTGTCCAACTTCCACTGTTTCTGTTATTTTCTAAATGTTCTGCTATTCATATTTTGAAGATGACTGACTTAGCAGTCACTATCTAGCACTAGTGTTCACAAACTACATTTCTCTGTGATGATTCAACATGTTCTCATGACTGCTTGTTTCTCAATATAGACAGGTGCTGGCAAAACATACACCATGGGCACTGGATTCGATGTCAACATAACAGAAGAGGAACAAGGCATTATATCACGTGCTGTTAAGCATCTTTTCAGATCTATTGAAGAAAAAAAACAAGCTGCTATTAAACAAGGACTTCCACCTCCAGATTTTAAAGTGAATGCACAGTTCTTGGAGGTAAAAATGATCTGTATGTGTGGTTTACCTAGTGTAAAATACTTCTGTGATCTCCGGTGGTTTAGGAATGGACTTCTGTGTTACTCTTCCATCTTGTCACTAGACGCAGAGAAAACCTGGGTCAGTACTGTGTCCCTTTTGTGTTTTCTTGTAGACACAGTTTCTGGTAAGAGGAGGCTGTAACACTTGTGATCTTTCCAACTTGCAGCAACTGTTGGTTTGAGTTATGCAGCTTTTATGCTGTCTTTCTTACACAGGAAACTTCTTTCTAAAATAAATTGATCTGGGTGTAACATATTTACATGCCCTACCAAGCTGCAAAATCTGATACTTGAACCACACAGAGAGGAAGAAACACAGGATGAGCATGTGTGAATGTATACTACTTCAGTATTTGCAATTTTATCTACTTTGAGGTGGGAGACCCCCACACTTTTATTTTACCATGTTGGTTTTACTACTGCTGAAATAAAACAGGTCCTTTGGTCATATGTTCCTATAACTAATTTAAAGATTAACAAGCTGGCATTAGTTTTGCAGTAGTATAGGCTTGCCACTGCTAAGGTTAAGGTTAATCAGAACTTTTAGTCGTTCTGGCTAATGTTTGCCTAGAGAGGGTCTAGGGTTTTGCATGGGCTGTACTCATGTACCCTGGGGAGCTGCAGCTACAGCTAGGTTTCTGCTTAGGCAGCTACAGAGTAGCAGCGTAAGAAGTAGCAATCAGGGCAGATTCTGCATTCCTTGCATTTTTTGATGTGGTGTTACAGAGATGACTGTGAGGGTCCCAAAATACAGAGCAGTGATAGTGATATGCAGAATTGCAGCCTTTATTGCTTATTTCAGGAACAAATGTACATACTGGAAGCCTGTTGTCTTTACTTAATTTAGAGGAGGGTTAAATGATGTAAAGAAGAGTTTTCTCCCTTAACAAAATGTCACCTTTTTTGTAGTTTTGTTTTTAGTTGTACTGAGGCTAAACTGGAAATTTCCCAGAAAGCTTTTTCTGACTAGCTATGTATTGTATGCTACTCTTGAAAATATCCTCTTCCTCCCATCCTATCTGCTTTACGTAAACAATGTAGTCATTGAACAAGTTGAAGCAAGGTTGTATTTTGGAGTAAATTTGAATCTGACAGCTGGATAACTACTTAAAACAGTGACTTCTGTTTGTCATGGGTTTGCTTTTCTTTCCTTTGCCTCAGTCTGCCACTCTTAACTCCTTGCTTTCCTACCAACTTTTCCAAAAGATGGGCAAAAGCAGTTGTGTGCAAATGTAGGTGCATTATCCTTGCTAAATGTTTGAATAAGGTTTTTTCTGTTTAGCAAAGTAAGACATTAATAAGAAGGCTCCTACTTACGATATTTATGCCTAATAATGCATTAAAATTTCTTTGTAATATGTAAAGAATTAAGTATCGGTGCAATAATGCTGAGCTTTTTCTTATCAGGGATAGATTTTTCACTTATGAGAGGAGTAAGCCTCTTGCTTTTAGTGTATGAGAGAGTGCATCGGCTCAATACAGATCTGCTGCAGTGATTCTTTGGCTTTTACCTACGGACTTTGTTCAGGCATTTAATCAATCTGACCTAAGCCTTAGTGAAGTGAACTGCACACTACAATTGTAAAAGTTTACATCACAGAGACCTGAATCATGAGACATCCAGTAGGATGCTACTTTCTCTGGGACAGGGTTTTTTTTTGTGTGCGCCTTGTTATCCTCCGTTGGATCTAACATCTTTCCTGAAACTCTGAACATTGGTTAGGAAATTATAACCCATCTCCTCTAATACCTGTAACAGCATAGTAGTTACTGATGCCTTTCCTGGTTTTGATATCAGATATCTAGGTCAGTAAACTACGATGCTTAATGATACTGAGTTGGAAGTGCAGGTACCTTCTAAATGTATATGTGTCTTCAGGAGACCAACCGAATCAGGCAGTAAACATTAAACTGCCTGAAATCTGTAATCAGCAGTTGCTGTTGCTCATGTGATTGTGCCTGAAAGCTGTGACTAAATCTAAGGCTCCCAAGTACAGCTATTGCATAGAGGAAAATGCAGAAGTCCTGCTCCAGAAACCACGCCATAGTCGCTTTGGCCTGCTGTTTGGTGCCTTTAATAAGCAGCTTATCCAAAAAATATTATACATAAACTGTACCTGCCCTAGAAGGAATTTAATCTTAAAGGTCTGCTCTTAAAGGTCTCTTCCAACCAAAGCAACTCTATGATTCTATCTAAATGAAAGAGAGACATACAATCATTATGATGTGGGAGAGAGGATGAGAAAAGGTGTGATGGCAGGGAGAGCAAGTGGAGTGAGTTTGAATTGTTTGGAGGAGGGTGCAGCCAACTGAATCAACAAAGCAAAAGAAAAGCCCGAGGTCAAACCAGAAGACGGCAGATGCCTGCCACAGAAACCACTGCTGCTCTGGCTCTGCTGGCATGAAGTGCCTCCCCTTCCCTGGCCCCAACAAAGAATTTTTGCCCAGATGTGACAACGTGAAGGCAATTACTACTTCTTTAGGAAGCATAATGTGTGTGCAGATGACTTAACTTGCAGCTGCTCTGTTTATCACATTATGGCTCTGTAACTTCGGGTGTTACACAGCATCTCTTCTGAGAGGCTTAGCATTTGGATTTCTAGAACTTTCTGTACCCGCCATGCAGATTTGTTAATCTTTAGAGGAATGAATTCCAGAAGTAATACATGTTTTTTGCCTTTTTTTTCCTCCCTCAGCTTTACAATGAAGAAATCCTTGATCTGTTTGATACCACACGTGATATTGATGCAAAGAATAAAAAATCAAATATTAAAATACATGAAGATTCAGCAGGAGGAATTTATACAGTGGGCGTTACAACCCGAATTGTGAATGGAGAATCAGAGGTGATAATTGAAAATAAATTACTCTGTAGCATGCCAAGGGCATTCTAAAAATGTAATTTGCATGGGTTTTTTTATAAGCAAAAATAGAAGTTATGTTTGCTAATTTCTTTATCTTAGACAATGTAGGTATAAAATTTAGCTGAAATTTTTACTTTGTAGATTCTGTAGCCTTAAATCTGATAATGGTTTTATGGTGAGTGCACACAATTTTTACTTTGTGCTAAAAATAGACTTTTTCTAGAGCAGAACTATATGATTTGGAAAACCTTGACATGTGTAAGTCTGGTCTATGGAATTTCACGTGTTGCTTTTCCTGTGACAGAAAAGCTTTGCGTGTTGTTGGATCCATGGCAAACTGCTGTTCATAACGGCAAACTGTGTTCCTGAGCACAGATGTACAAAAAGTACATGCAATATATGTGTTGTTGTCAGTGATGAATGGAAGGACGTTTGCTATGGTAGTACTGTGATGTGACAGAAAGAAAAAGGGGTGCAAATATTGAATGTTTTCTTTCAGAAACCACAAAAAGTACTTCTACTTATTTCACTCTTTGTGCTTTTTGACATAGATGGCCAGAAATCCCGAGCAAAGAACAAAAGCTTATTTCTATCCAAAGCAACACGTTACAGGAATGCTTTCATTTAAGTTGCAAGCCACTCCATGTCCTTCTTGTCTGTTTTCTAGATGATGCAGTGCTTAAAGCTGGGGGCTTTGTCTCGAACCACGGCCAGCACTCAGATGAATGTTCAGAGCTCACGGTCACATGCCATCTTTACTATACATTTGTGTCAAACCAGAGTCTGCCCTGCGTTTAACACTGTATGTATCTTTTACTTCTTTCAAGCTTCACTTTAGCTTTTGGAAAAATGGTTACTAATGTTATTTGGTAGCCACTGCTGTTTGAATTGCACTTATTAGCGGTTACAGTCATCATCATGCTTGAAGACTTTGCTGAGCATTATAATAATTTGATTTAATCGGTGCATATGTAACTAGCCTCTAGCCAGAGGCAAACATAAACTGCAGCCTCTTACGTGAACTGCCCATTCTCCTCTAGTGTTTTCTTGAGCGTTTCATTGCAACACACACAAGGGAGAAAGTTAAAATGCAATTTGTCTGTAATTGGAGAAATGTTTTTAAGTACCTTAGTTATTTGGTTTACGTTTTCAGTCAGTTAAATGAAACTGCTTGGATATTCCAGTTTAAATATTGAGTAAGTAGAAAAGCATTTGCTTCTGAGGCTTAGTGTGTCCATCCTAAGTGAATATATATTTGGGCTTCACATGTGTTAAGTCTATGTACTTCACTTGAAATACCAACTCTGAATGTACACAGAGCTGTCCTGTAGAAGACTTTAAATGTGGCTGTTCAGCTGTTAGTTACTGTTGGTGCATCTTGGAAAGAGTGCAGTTCTGAATAAGTTCATATTACTGAAAACTATAGTAGCTTCAGGGAGATTTAATTGATAATTCTGAAGTGTATCAAAATGGTTAAATATTGTGGTATCTGGCTAGGTTTCCATACATCAATAACACATTTTGAAGCATGTCGAACAGTGAATTGGATGTGTAGTGTTTGGGGTTTTTTTTGGGGGGAGGGATTAATTTTTTTGGTGGTTTTATTTTAAACACTACGAATAACCATTTGCAGGCAAAAGAAGGGTTGCTCCCTGGTCTTCTGTGGTACGTAGACCTGCTTTACACACTTATTCCTGCTTTCCATGCTGAAACTGTGGATCTGGTGGTGCAAGCAGCTGTCTTTTCACTTGAGAAGGGCAGGCATCACAGTTGGAGCCCAGCCAGAGCACCTTGGTCACTGCATAGCAGCACTGTTCAGTGGTTTTGCTGAAAACTGTTCATGCTGCTGGGGGGTGAGATAGCTCATCTGGGAGCCTCGCTGGCTTGCAGGCTGTCAGTACAGCAGTCTAACTGCACTGGTGCATTCATGGTCTTCTTTACAAGTGGTCACCTGCAAAACTCTTGCCTGGCTATATCTGTTTTTTATGTCTTGTTTTCAGATGAGTGGGTGGCCCCCTTCTGTTCTCTGTCAAACTCTGGTTTGTTTCTCCTTTAATGAGAGATATGAGCAAGATAATTCAACTTGTCTGGAGCTGGGCATTGCTGAGTCCTCAATATGTAAAGAGAGCACCTTCTTTCCTTGTGTTGTTTAAGAGAATTAGAGGCTAGACCTGGTATTGGCCTCTGAACACACTTGGAATATAAATTAATGCAAGCTATTATAGGTGGCCAGGAGAGGTGCAGCACAAGTTTCTGTAGACAACAGTTTTGGGAGATCATTGTTACTAAGGCAACACAGTTTTTTGCCCTCTGATGACAGAGCTGGCTGTGTCCCTTCTACATGTGGTTGCTGGTGCCCGGTATGGGCAGGCAGCCAGGGCTGCAGTGCACAGACATGCGGCTTCTTGCACTGTGCTTGCATCATCTATGCTTCTCTGAAATTTCTGGATTTGACTTAGTAAATAAGTGAGAGTGAAGTGATGCATTAGCATTCATTTTAAGGGCTGGGACAGAACGTGCGGTGCATAGCAGCCCAAGTGTCAGTATATCAGAACTAGTGAATTCCAGTCTTATGGATGTGGCACAAATCCTGTTCTCTCCTGAAACTGCTTCAAAAGGAAATGACTTAAGGAGCATGAAAATGGTTTGGCCTGCAGACTTGCTTTACCCTTTGCAGTGACAAAGAGAGCTGTGAGCTAGCAGTTCAACAGCATTAAGACGGTTGCTGCAGGATACCTGAGGTGTTTTTACAATACAAACTAATAAATCTATGCTTACTGTGATAGAAATTACTCAATAAAGCTTGTAGCATATGTTATAAATCCAGTATACACTCAGTAAGTGCCTAGTGCATGTTGCCACAGCAGGGAGGCAGAAATTACCCTGCAACGGGTAACTTACCGGAAGGGTCAAGAAGCGATTTAGACTTTTCTCATGCACTGTTGTTGTTCTAAGAATAAGTCTGATTACAATTAGATTGAAACAAAACAAAACTCTACAGTATATGGCACAGCTACAGTAACTGACAGAGAAAAGCTTGGAATTGTTTAATGCAAAAGGATAATTTTGTTGCTTTGTTCTGGGATGTGAAATAGAAAGAGGCCGAGGATATGGTACCAGCCTGTTTTGCTGTGCCTTCCTGGACAGACTCCTGGTATTGATGGAGGCATGCATCAAGTGCAAACCTACTTGAGAGAGTGAGAAGGAAGAGAAAGGAACCTCTTGGTTCTCCCGTTTTTCCTGGTCAAGTGAGAAGTGCTGATGGAGTACAGGCTGCTGGGAAAACTGTTTTCAAAATAAGATTCCTAAAATATCAGTAGGAAAGCAGATGATAGGGATTGAGGATGTATACAAGTAAAATCCCTTTTAGTTAGTTGGCGTGTTTATGAACTAAGTAGATTTGGTAATTTTGGGGAGTAGTAATATCATTAAGGATTTATTTTTTTTGTAGCTGTGGTGCTTTTTTAAATATATTTCCTTTAACAATCCACCTAAGACTTGCATTCCAGCCAAGGTTCTAATTTTGTTGCCTGCTTTACTGAAGATTTGTGAATTTTAATATATGTATTCCCCCTGTTCCTCCTCCAAGAAACAATTGTAGCTTATACTTAAAGTGCTAAGTGTTGTATACATCTAGAGCTGGGTCTTCAAGAATATCATGTTAGTACATAGGGTTAAAGTAGGTTGGTTTTGAGAGATATTCTTGTTTATAAGAGAATGAACAAATAAGGAAGGAGATGAACATGACTGTAACTGTTTGACTTTGCAGTAGACAAACGTTGATTTGAAAGATCTTGCCAAAGTCTATGGTTTCTTCTTTATTTCAGGATAATGCCACTGATAACAGGATAATATCTGAATCTTCTGAAATGAATGAATTTGAAACTCTTACTGCAAAGTTCCATTTTGTTGATCTGGCAGGATCTGAAAGGTTAAAGCGAACAGGAGCTACTGGAGAAAGGGCAAAAGAAGGCATTTCCATCAACTGTGGTCTAGTAAGACTATACAACTTGATTCCTTAAGCTTTCTTCTTCTTTGGGTTGCTTGTTTTTAGTGGTCACTGAAGCAGAAATGCATCATCTGGGGAACAAAGACTGTAGCATGAGACATAACAGTCTGTATTGCTCCTTACAAGGTTATGGCTCACTGAAGTTATCTCAGTTGTGCTAGACCCTGACTAGCAAACTATAGTACTAAACTTTTGCAAAATAGTTAATCTAGCTTTTAAAAGATATTGTAGAGAGACCCAAACAACCAGAGAACATTACGAGTAGTTTACAAGGGATTAACGTAAAACATGGGCAATGAATAAGCTTAATTGATCAATAAACAGTGGTTCTTTATTATACTTACAAAACACAATATAAAATGGCCTTGGGCAAAATACTTTCAAGTGGAGATAAGTTTTATATAATCACTTATTTTTGCGTGTGTACTGGCTCTCTTTATAGTTTTAAGTAAAACTTCTAACAGTTAATTAACATTTGCTTACCTACACTGAAAAGTACAGCTAGTGACTATCAGTGACTATTGATTGTAGGTTCATGTGTGTTTTGAGCTGACTGTCAGTGTGGGAGCTCTGTACAAGTCTCATTTAAGACACAAAACAAATACAAAAACCCCTTGTTTTCATGTATTTGTTTTTTTCTAGTCTAGTGCATAGTACTAAAGAGATATTTCTGCAAGTTGGACTTCCTTAGTGATCCTCTTGCCATTACAAAAGTGTAGTTATTCCTTAGTTATTCTGGCTATTTTATATGGAAGAAAAAGCGAATCCAGTTCAATATATTCATTGATATGATCACAAAGTCAAAATAAATTATGAGAATTCGATGACATGGGTGTATCCTGAACAAATAGGATACAGAATGCACAAAGTTGAAAATCAGTGTGATAAAAGTAATACTTTATATGCTCACAGAACTTTTACAGTGGATTTCAGTTCTCAGCTTTGGGAAACAAAGTGATTTGAACTTTAAAAGCAGTTGCAGAATGTGGTGCATACTCAGTGTATATACATAGTTAACTGCTGGGCGTCCTAAGAAGTGGCTGTGCAGGGTGCCATCTACTGGAATGTTCTCTAATTTGACATATTATTGGAGTACTTGCAGTTGCACAGTAACCATAATGTATTAGATTTATAAGCATAAATAAGTTCCTTCTAGCACGGAAATAGGATAGCAATAGAGTATCTAATTTTAAGCTTTAAATGCTTAAATCTCCATCAGACATTATTTTGTATCTGCAGGAATAGTAAATTCTTTGATTTTTCTAAATTTATCCTACATCTAGCATAAAACAGATTGATGCAATTAATTTAATTAAGAATATACCTCCTGTGAGAAGTTGCAAGCTGCTTTAATAACAACCACCGAATGTAAATGTTCGTTACATGAAATTGTTCTATCTTCAGTTTGCAACTGACAGCTGAGATACCAAACTGAAAATCATCTCATTCGCAGTTGGTAGCACAAAAGTTTGCAATGCCTGCTGCAAAACTTTTACGTTCTCTCTCATGAGTGTATTCCTTTTTTCATAATATGCAGACCTCTGTTTGCAGCTGCTTTCAAAATAAAACTGCTCAGGAACTGATTTTAACTTGCATGTTTTACAACTTGGTGTTTTCTAGCTGGCACTTGGCAATGTCATAAGTGCGCTGGGAGATAAAAGTAAGAAGGCGACTCACGTACCATACAGAGATTCAAAGCTTACAAGACTACTTCAAGACTCTCTTGGGGGAAACAGGTATGATAACAAACGTTTTATATGCTTAATTGCAGATGAGAATGCATGAGTACATAATCTTCAGAATGTAAAATAAACAGTAAACAGTGATAAAAACAGCCATTCTTTTTGTTGGAAGGAGGTTCTGAAGGTAAATTACCGTTGTGGTAGAAAATGTTGGTAGTGCAGGAAGTACTGTTATAGGGCAGGAGGCTTTCAGTCCTTTCCACGACAACAGCTTCAGACTGCAGATGGCATAAATGTTAAGCTTTGTTATTGTGTCATAGCCTAATTAACTACAGCATAGCTTAAAGCTCTGGTGAGTTTCTCAGGTCTTTTTTCCTGTGGCTTTTGAAAAAAAAAAGTTATTTAATTTTTACCCCTTAGTTTGTGATTGCCGTGCACAAAATATTAGAGTCAGTTTAACTCAGGCATTGCCATCTTTTTGTAGAGGTTGTCACTGCAGAATCACGGAGTGATTTGTATAGGAAGGGACCTCTTAAAAGTCATCTAGTTCAGCCCTCTTGCAATGAGTGGGGACATCTTCAAGTAGATCAAGTAGCTCAGAGTCCTGTTGAATCTGACCTTTCCAGGGCATCTACTGCTTCTCTGGAAATCCTGTTCCAGTGTTTCACCACCCTCATTGTGAAAATGTTCTTCATGTCTACTCAAAATATCGCCTCTTTTAGTTTGAAACTGTTACCTGATGTTCTGTCACAGAAAGCCTCTCTAAAAAGTTAGTTCACTATTTTTAAAGCCCCCTTTACATACTGAAAGGCTCAATCAAGGTCTCTCCAGAACCTTCTCTTCTACAGGTTGAGCAATCCTAATATCTTGGAGTATTGTGCATCACTCCAGTTATCTGATGTTTGTTTAGAGCCCAATAAAACCAAACCAGTGTATCACCAGAATTGTTTCTATGAACCTGTTCTGTGTATCTTCTGCCTTTAGAAGGAAGAGACTCTTTGT
>VZRI01013048.1:0-23674 GCA_013397515.1 Upupa epops
CTAACATCCTATGATCCTATGTCTTCTGACCCAAGAGTTACTCTTTCCTTCTTTGATCCTCTATGTTTTCAAAACAGCCCTTGCTTTTCCCTATCGTCTTTGTCTCATTTGAGTACCTCTGGAGATTAAAAGGACAAACTCTGATGATTGTTAGCAGAGAAAAGCTAAAGCAAAATACAATAAATATTTCTATTAATGGAAAATAAGAAATCCAAGACATCTTTTGTTGTCCCATTTCCATTAATAAAAAACATAGTGCAGTACGTTTCACTGGTTTGCTTTTCATCAGATATTCTTTAGATGCCTCAGGATACCATTGCAATCAGTGACTTTTTAACATCAGACTGGATAATGTATCAAAATATACTAGGAAGCCTCCTCTCCTGAAGGGTCGTGTACATCAAATGGTGGTGGGCAGAAGCTTTATTATCCAGCAGTTATAAACAAGGACCTGAGACACAGTGAGAGTCACCTGAGACGGGTCTTTTATCTTCACTCTCCTGAGGTCCTGTGCCAGCAGCTCCAGTGAAGGACTGCCTTGTCTCTTGTGCCAGCTGCTACCTTTTCTTGGAGGCTTGCAGCTTGCAGCCATATACACATTAAGTATCTCATGCTATTATTCCACTTCTTACCTGCTTGCAGTGTTTGCTTCTTCCCACCTAAAATTGATCTTTTCAGTAGTAGGAACATGAATGGTTATCACTGTGAGAGCAGTTGAGACACTCAATTGCCTTTTGTAGAGTAAATATCTCTAGAGACATCAGTAAGTAGAAGACAGCTACATGGCAGATGTTTATAGATATGAACAAACACATATATACACACACACTTCCTCTCTAATTTCTTGACACGTGGAGAGCAGCTACACATGTAGCACACTTGGTATTGTATGTCAACTTCACATCTAGCCCAAATCAGCTGTGGAAATGGCAGCAATTATGGAAAGCTGAAACAAAACCAATTGTAGCAACCTAATAGTTTCAATGGCAGAAGAGAATCACACATCACCCAGTTGTAGGAGCTGATAGGAACACAAGCTTCAAGGAGGCTTATAACTTCCTGGCTGTCATCAACTAGCATCTCAGTTACTTGATATATTGAATAATCAGTGTTTGAATTGATAGAAGTGACCTTAAAATGTGCTGGGGAGTGGGAAATTTTCACAGCGTACATTGGGCAGTGGAAACTGTGGCTTGAATATGTTTACATGGTAAACATTTCTACTATGGGATAGAATTAGAGTAATTAAAACAGAGTAAAAGCTGTAGTCACTACATGGCCAAAATAACCATACATATATGGTTGTATATGTATATATATATATACATATACATATACATATACATATACATATATATATATATACACACACACAGACACACACATAATATATGAAACCACAGAAGGAGACCAGTAGATGGAACCAGCAGTTTAAATAGAGGTTCATTGCAAACTGTCCTTCTACTGAGACCTGTATTTATTACATAGATGACAAAATAAGCTGTTGAGAAGCAGGATGGCAGGTCTTGAGCAGGCAACTGAGTAAAGGCATTAAAGTGCTCTTCTTAGCAGTGAATTAACAGCACAGGGAGCTTCCCCTTTTCCTGGTCTTCTCTTCCTCCTTCCCTTTCCCCATTCCCCTCCCTTTGTCCTTTCCCTTCCCTCATCCAGAGAGGATGTCACAGACCTACCTGACATAGTGATGGCAGGCAGGAGCTAGCCACCTCAATCTCCATCTGCCTCCTCATTCACACTGCTCTGCTTTTTCAGGGAAGGTGGGCAGTTTGCACCAATTATTCTTGAGACTTTGCATGGAGTTAGGCGTGCAGACAGAAAGCCTTTGTGCAGGACTGAAAGAAGGGAGCTGTCTGGCTGTCCAAGCTACCTCTCCATCTGTTGCAGGTGTCCAGTCTGCAATGAACCTGGAAGGACTATGCCTATCTTCTGCCAAGACTTCAGTGAAACTGTATTCCTGAGTTTCTTTGTCCTTTTTAGTTGGCTTAGTCACTCTCCAAAACCCATGGCTTTAGAGGAAAAAACTTAACCTGTTGTGCATATGTTACATCTAGCACAGTTAAGTATGCCACAGAGGCTTATCTAGAATTGCAGAGGCATAAAGTGTAAAAGAAATGTGGTGCTGCCTTAGGGAAGGACTTTTGTCATACACCTCTGCTCTCTCCTGCCTTTTAATTAAAAAATGACCTCCTGGGAAAACTGGAGCATGGACAGCTCTTTTGATGAAAGACCACTACTTGCTTTTTGCTTTTCCACTTCTTTAATTTAGGTTAAATTTAGAGGAAATAACTTGAGGTCTGGAAACAAGTGTCTCTGGAGAGTGGCTGAGTAGTATGGTATGGAACAAAGCCAGTTCCTGTAGACCATGTAATTTGAACCTAGGAAGGTAAAGAAAAGACAGGGAAACCAAACCAAACCAGACTCTTTCTATATACACTGCCCATTTTTCTACTGCATTGTGCTTTACAATATGGTGTGCAGCAACACTGAAGGGACCTAATGTTAGCAGATAGAGTTTTTAGGGTACCTTGCACTCAGTCTGAAGGATCATGAATACAGCTGCTCACTCTGTGCTCTACTATCTGCTATCTGTTTCACCCTTCTGTGATTTGGGTTATTTTATTCCTCAGCCAAAAAGTTAAGATGAGCGTCACATAGACCATGAGGCTGGTAAGACTTTACTAAGGGACCTTGAAGCACCCAGTGCAGTATGAAGTTCACACTTCTGCTTGTAAATGTAGCTTGTATATGTGTCTGTCTGCTCTGGCGTGAGCGTTGCTTTACAGGGACAGAATGGTCTTCCTCAAGGCTTGTAAGGATTATTGGAACAGCAAAGGCTCATACTGGTACTGGGAGACATGGATTTTGCAAGACACACAGAACTGCAGAATTTCTTTTCCCCTTTCTGCTCACTGCAGATGCACTGCATCATCATAATGTTTCATATTCCTACCTAGTGGAATGTCTACCTAGTCTTGTATGTGGCAGAGAGAGTGAGAGATCGAAACCCTCCTTAGATCCTCAAACCACAACAAAAGTTGCTGCACCATTGGAGAGCCACACTGCTCAACTTCAGTCTGACCAGTCTGGGTTAGGTTAAATATACAGTCTGGACTCTGAACTTCTCAGACACAGCCCCTTTTTAAGCAGGAAAGCCTTCATGTTGCCAGCAGTACTAGTGATGGATTTCATGAGGGCCACAGACCCTTGGTAAATGGGCTGCATCTGCACTTGCCGAAACTTCTGCTGTTGAATTAGGCTGAATTGAGGTTTCTGCACTGTGGTCATGAAGGACCTGATTTACTGAAAGGCTCTGAACTGACCAATCTGCAGAGCTGGTCTGCTTGATAATTTTAAAGGACTAAAAAACCATTTGAAACAGGAAATGAGGAATATGCACAAGTGAAATTCCCCTCCATTCCCTTGGCTTGCCTTAATGGCTCTGTTTTACCTCTGTATGGCTGCCCTTGACTTTCCCTGTAAGTGATTTATTCTGTCCAAAGGAAGATGACGTATTCTCCCAGACAATTGCAAATGGATAAGAAAACAGAAATCTGTAGTTTCCTCACTTTCTTAAGCCCATCTGCACAAACATAGAAATTCTCTGGTGTAAGGGAGGTCAGTGATTCTGCATCTGGCAGGTAAGTCATAAAACATGAAAAGCCCCAAACCAAATACCCTCCTCTCCAAAACTCTGTAGAGTAAACAAATCAGAAGGATGCAAAAGAGCAAAAATGTGTTGACAGAGGACAAGTGCAAAGAAAACCCCAGTGTGTCTCTTCTTGGTGTAGTCTCCTTACTGAGAAAAACAAGGCTTCAGATGGTTTTACAGGGATATACTATGCCAGAGAAGACTCAGGAAGTGATGCTGGGGAATCTGAGCAATCATTATCTTAATGACGCACCAAGCCTGGAGCATTTGAAAAATAGATGTAGTCTTTAGAAAAACCATGGAACAGACAAAAATATGTACGCTCATCTTCCAATCTGGTCAAAACAGACAAGTCATTCCAACCACTTCTTCAAAAGTGCTCTTTTTCTCTGTAGAGTAGAATGCTGTGATTCTGGTGAAAAGCATTCATGAAAACCAGGTGTTACCAGAATGCTACTTTTGTGAAAGAAGGGCTGTTGCTTACTTTACTAAAAGCTCATGTTTTCACAGAAATGGTGAGCTTGGCAGGTTTTCTGTGAAATATTTACCTTTCTCACCACAAAGTGTCAACACTGCTTTGGGCCCTTTACCTTGATAATAGTTCATTTTTATTATCTTGGTCTATTTCAAATAGTAAGAAATTGCCACAATTTAAAATTAAACCTGGTAATAAAAATAAATTAATTGACATATATGTCCAGGCAGCACACACTTGTCTTCAGCACTGAATTAGTAGTAGGCTTGTAAGTCTGTCATTAAGCCACTAAGTGTATATGCAGACATCCAGAATGTTTCTTTCCATTCCAAAGCACAGGACAAGGCACTAATTTTAAGTGTCCATGTTCGTTGGTGCAGACTTCATTGGACCACCAGTCAGGTGAAGCAACCAACAGTAAAAGAAAACTGTCTGGTAAATACTCTTGTGAATAAGCATGCAGTAGCTGAGATTTGTGGTGACTGAGGTTATATTAGATGTAAAGATGCGGAAGCCACAAATAGGCTGAGATCAACTACAAGTTTAGTTATTTTTAACAAGAGTAAATATTATCCTCAAATTTCTACCAGCAGCAAATCACCTGGGCTTTACTGCTTATTTCCTTTGATGCTCATAATTTTCCTGTTAAAAACTCTTAAGCAGCCAATGAGAAGGCAGAAATGATAAGATATGATTTAGGCTACTGGCTGCCCACATGAATAACAAAAAAGGGAGGTGATTAAATTAACATTTCCCAAATAGCTTGAAGCATGAACATAATTTTGCCAAAGCATTTGATGCGTACTTGCAAGTAATATATTCAGGAAAGGTAGAACAGGTTTGTAAGCAATTTGCTAAGGGAAAAAACCCCAACCTTAAGCAACAGGTTTATAACGTAATTTAGGGACTTAATGATGCAGATAAACATCTAGTGGGTGATTTATGCCTCTGTGTGTTTGAAAAATCCAGAAAGGTGTCCGATTTATGACATTAGGTTGATGAATGCCTTTCAGCTTTGATCTTAATTTCAAAATAAATACACAATTGCCACAAAGAGCTTGACCTGGGTAAGTGTATAGCTGTCCATGTCTTGCCAGCCCATACAGGTGTGGGCAGCAATGTAACACACGTTCTGCAGCAGATAGGTTCATATCCCTACCATTCTAGAAATACCACAGAAAATGGTAAAAAATTGCTTGTGAGAAAAAAACTAAATCATTAAATTCCTCCAAAACAGCTGTGGAGATATGAGTTGAAGAAAGAGTTTGTATCTCTTTACATATGTAGTATCACATAGACAAGTCTTAAAATTATGGCATGGCTATACTTTAAAGGGAAAAAAGCTGGGTTTTATGCTGTTCTTAGAAAAAAACAAAAAAGGAGGGAGGTATTTCTGGTTCTAAGGGATAAAAATTCAGAGAAAAATAGATTCAATGCTATATATATGCTCAAAGACTGAAGTGGTGCAAACAGATCATCTCTAGAATGATTTTCTTCAATAGTCAGAAGTTGAACATGCAGCAGAAAGAAAAAAAATCTTTCTTTTGGAAAATTCATTCCAGTCTTTTTGCTACATGTTAGTGTTAAAAAGTTGTTCACAAAACCCCTATAATCTCTTCAAAAAATCTGAAATAATTCTTAGCAGCAGTTGTCTGCACACAGAAACAGTTATTTAGTGGTGAGGATCCTGAGTATTTCACTGTTGCTTCAGCTAATCTTTGTCTTGCAGTTATGGTAATCTAAACTATGTCATTTAAAATCAAAATTAATATCTATGCAAATTTCTGTACCATAACAAAGAAGCAAGCCAACTCAAAATACCCAAGCATCTGCTTTCTTTAACACTTAACCCTTCAACAGCAGTTTCCTTCAGAAAGGTACTTATGTAAATCAGGTTTCATATGAGAGTTTCAAATTAAATTACCTACTCTTTTTCTAGCCTCCCGGGTTTTGGGGTTTTTTTTAACATTTGATTTTTTTGGGTTTGCTTTCCTGGTTAATTTTTTAATTATAAGAAACTTTTCTCCAACAGCAGAAATACACTTTTTCCACAATCAGCTTTCCCGGAGAGCTTGTCCTTGCACTGGTAAGTCTATCAACACCCTCAGGGATTAATGAGCCCACTGATTCTCCCAGCTTGGTGCCAGTATTGTTCAGTCTGATTGATAAAGAGTCGGGCTGGGGGCTGGAGATGCATTTGAGGCATATGAACATCTGGAAGTCATTCCTGGTTGGAGTGGACTGTGAATGCAATAGGCAGACCAGACAGGATTCTATAATGTCTCTCCTGTTTCAGTCTTAGCTGCCTTGGATAGCCAGATAACTGAGAGTACTGCTGTGAGTGAAAGCATTATATATATTTGTGCTTTTTCTCCACTGATTTCTTGCATGCTCTGCGAATAGTGAGCAAGGACATTTCAGGGATGGGACAAAGAGAGGCAGAATCATGTGCCAGAGAGGTGTGATAACTGCCAGCTCCACAACTGCAATTACCTTCTTCTGTCTGTTGCAGCAACATGTTGCTTGTCTTCTTAGGGCTTTCTGGCTGGGAAACAACTTTGACCTAAAGCATGTTTACAAGGAGTGTCAGTTAATACTGTCTAGCCAAGTGAAATTGTTTTCTCAATGGTTTTCTTTGCCAATTACTTCTTGAATAAGAGCAGCAACACTCAAGTTAACTCACCAAACAGTGAGAAGACATTACAACAATTTGAAATCCATACATCATTAGAAACACTTTCCAGTGTTCATATAAATGTTTGTTTCCTTGTCGGTGCTAACCTACTGGACCAGAACAGTGAACATGGGAAATAAATTTGCCACATAAGCTACAATCCCATATATGTATATGATGGAGCTGCCTCATAAGCCAATGATAGACCTCAAAAACAAAACTTGCAGAATATTTCTCTTGCATTTCTCATGCATTTCTCTTCCTCAAGCAGACAGAGGACTTGGCATATGCTTTCTGAGTATTGTCACTGAATAGTGACACTCTTGATTGCAGCATGAAAGTAATATTACCCATCATGTTTTGAAGGCTGCAGTTTGCAATGTTTTCATGATCAGAGTTCATGAGTTTTGTGATCACAACCACTGAACACATTGCCAACTTCAAGATTTTTGACCTCTCAGATATTCTGTAGGAATCACTACCACTGATCTTTATGTCCCTTGAAAGGACCCCACAGTTTTACCTATGATGGAATTCTAAGTACAGCCCTGTAGCCAAAGCCAGGATATACCACCCCACTGGCCCATTGAATCAGTTTAATGAATGTCTCTGGGGCCATTTCAGCACAACAGAGGAACAGCTATTGGATGCTTTGCAGAGGAAGATCAGATGCCTTGTACCAGGTACATGGAACCCATCTGGAGTCATGAGTGCAAAGGAACTAGCACAAAGACATTGGTGCACTGAAAGATCATTTAACCCAGCTGCAGTATAGAGCAAAAGAGAAATGCAGCCCCAAAGGCAGAGTGCTGGAGAAAGGAATGAGAGGAACTTGCTGGAGTCATTGCAAGGAGCATAGAAATTGGCTTGGCTTTTTTTCATACACCTTTTAAATGTTCAGTTATTAAGAAAACCCTGTATCTTAATTTCCTTAAAAATGAAATGTGAGCAACATTAGATTTTTAAGGTATTATAGGATTTTTATTTAATATACTCAATAATCTGCTAATTTGTTTTGGTTGACTGGTTAACTATTTACTGAGATTTCCAATAAAGATGGTTGGATTGTAACATGTTGAATGGGAATGTGCTGATGGTTTGAAATACAGAGGTATAAACATAGAGGGGTATACCTACTAGCAGTCATGTGTGAATAAATTAAGGTATCTTATGTTTCTGATCTAACTAACTGCTTCTCAGCATTAACTTACAAAATTTTTCGTTTCTGTTTGGAGAACGAGTGAAAAGTTAATCTTAGACTCAAATTGCTCCAGAATCTGTTTTGTCAGCCATTAAACAGATCATTATTCCAGAGTCATTATTTTCTTTTCCTTCTGAACTTAAATTATACATCAATGATAGAATAATAGCCTTCTCCCTACAAAAAAACTCTGGCATGAAATTCTCATAAAAGCTTGGGCAATAACAGATACTATTACTAAAAGAAATATTCTAAATATTTTTATGAATACTGTTAAAAAATGTCATTGACAATACAAATAGGAAAATGCTTTTAGATGTTCTACTCCATCTACTAATGCAGCAATCAAAGCACAAATCAAAAGAATGTGTCTCACTATGACGTGTTGACACATGCTTTTATTTTAAACATCTACTGCCACTAGGCTTGTTAGGATAAGGCTTTTCTGACATATTTTCAGCTAAATACCCATAACTCTTAGTTACAATCTCAGACAAACTTACATAGTTATGTTTTCAAGGAGCTGAGATTTTTTTCTACCAAAGAAAAGGCTTGTTTATGTTATTAACTTCTGATGTTTCTTCCTAGAAGAATATTAGATTGCTACAGGCCTACATGTCTATCTATGATAAATATTTAAGTCTAAGACCATATGTGAATATTTTATTTAAGATGGCCAGCAGGCAATGAGTTCAATTTCAGCAATTCAAGATTTTGGAAGACTGAAGTATATTTTTAGCCTGAAGTATGTTTATTTAGAACCAATTGGAAATAAAGCCAAATCACAGGAGGGTGAAACAGATAGCAGATAGTAGAGCACAGAGTGAGCAGCTGTGTTCATGGTCCTTCAGACTGAGTGCAAGGTACCCTAAAAACTCTATCTGCTAAAATTAGGTCCCTTCAGTGTTGCTGCACACCATATTGTAAAGCACAATGCAGTAGAAAAATGGGCAGTGTATATAGAAAGAGTCTGGTTTGGTTTGGTTTCCCTGTCTTTTCTTTACCTAGTATAATCCACTGAATTTAATGTTTATGTCTTGGATCCATCATGGAAATTATGTCTTGGATCCATCATGGAAATTATGACTTGGATCTTTGAAGCTGCTCCTGTAACATTTCTACTTTTTAAAAAACATTCAGATTGTGTAGAAGAAAAGCATGAGTACAGAACCTGAGTGAGAAATGCAATTACTTTAATGCCTAGGAACAGGCTGACCATGAAAGTGATTGTGTTACTCTCCCTAGAAGAATTTAAAAGATGTGAGGAAGTGGTGCTTAGGAACATAGTTTAGTGGTAGACTTGTCAGTGTATAGTTGGCAGTGGGATTCAATTGTCTGAAAGTTCTTCTCCAACCTATGTGATTGTATGATTCTGCAATTACAGGATTTGGAATTTTCTAGAAAATCAGCATCAAAAAATACAGGACAGTGAGAAAGCAGCATCAGAAATCCCCACAAATGTTTGTTTGTATTACACTAATTGGTATGTATGTGATGAGTTTTTAATAGATCTTCCTAGATTCTCAATGTTTTACAAGCCAGCAGAATATCTAATTAGGGCTGAAAGAACACTACTTGTGCTGAGTTGACCTATACAGTGAAGAATCATCCTGAAAGACAGTATGTGATTATAATATAATTGAAGGTTTTGTCACAATATGATGAACATGAAGGATGAAGCTATGCCTCACTCAAAGCTTCGAGCCAATGATCCTATTGCTCCAGGCATTCAGGGGACAGGCATTATGCCATGTCCTTCCTTACCTTCCAAGTCCACATTCTGAGTGCTCTGAGCAAGTGGTGGCTCCTGCAGTCACATCTTGTCAGGTGTCACCACCTAAAGGGTCACAGAGAACTCCCACTGGAAAACATTCATAAGTGTTTATTATTTCCTTTTTACTCCAGGCCACAAAATCTCACTGTTATTCACCAAGGGAGGCTTAGGAAGGTGAGGAACAGATGCTGAATGCCTAGGAGAGCTGGATTCATTACACTAAACCACCAAACACAAACAGGCATAAAGAGATTTGGAATTGTGGAAGGAGAGGTATCAAATGTGAAACAGAGTACAGCAGAGTCATGAGTAAAGAAAAAAAAGAGAGGTCTGCTTAGCTTGGACTGCAGTCCTAGTTCAGCTAATGTGACTGAGCAAAAGCAAGAACACTGAGGAAATAGCAACAACAGCTGTAGTCTCATACCATTTTGGTACAGGTGATGTTTGCAAACAGCTTTAAGGCTTGCTTGTGGACTGTGCAAGTGTTGCAAGGATTGCAACACATTTCAAACCTCCTTGTTCTCTGCTTTTTGCCTGGTACAGAAAACCCCTTAAAATTCAGCAGCTGTCTCAACACATTTTCACAAACCACTTTTCCGGTGTGTATCTGTTCTCACTTGTTCTGTCTAATGTGCACAGCAGCAGCTGATGAAAGAATAGTTAAGGGTGGAAACAAAGGCATAGTTTTTCATGTAAAGCCAAGCAATTATTATTAAATCTATTGTGGCTGATCGTGCCAAGCTACCTGTGTTTAAAACAGACTTAAGGGAGTGTTAATGCCAAACCTCCAGGCAAAAAGAGCTTGTTTGAAAAAGGCATCTAATGCATTGAATAAGCAGAGATTTAATGTTAAAATACTGTTGACTGAGGTCTTTAGTTTGCTGAATTACATATTTTTAGTCCCATAATCCTTTTTTATGGTTTAATATAAATGCAGAATGATATTACAGAATAAAAATTCATTTGTATTCTTTAGATCTATTAGGAAAAAAACAAACTTCTCTGTTGTCCCTTTGAATGGATGCACAACGTAGTCTGTAGAAAGTGCATCTGGGTTAAGGAAGTGTTGTGTTATCTGAGCAAGTGGCTAAACAATCTGCACTTCCCTAAATTGTAATGTACCAACCTCAGCAGCTAATCACTTAGCAGTAAGTTCAGTATGCTAGGTAAGTTGAATATGATTTGTACAGGGTAATAACTCTCCATCAAATGACCAATTCAGGCAAGATAAGAAAAACTTTGAAAATAGAAGGGAGCTTGGATAATTAAATGCTTTCACTCTGACTTTTTTAAAAAAATAAGGAAGAAGGTTGCTTTTTTTCATGGGCAAGTTTGGAAAAATATAAAGATATTAAGGTTGTCTCTCATGTTAAGGATGTTGAGAAGCATCTGTGGTGCAGAAGGTTCATAAAGCATGGCTGCATTATAACAACACACAGTTCAATCGACTTGGGAGTGGGGGTTTTAATCTGGGTGTTTTTTAAAAACTGAACCTTTTCACAGGAATATAACTGTCTATGGTAATTCTATTCAGTACAAATATGGTGTATAAGCTATACAAAAAAGATAAAGGCTGAATTTTTCTAGATCTACTCTGACTCTCCCAAATCTATTGTCATTGTTACTTCTTGCAAACTCTTCCTGATCTTATGAAAGGTTGGAGGATCCAACTTGCGTGACTCTGTGATTCTGTGAAATAGCTCTGCTCTGCAGAAAAGCAACTCAAATCCCCTGTGTTCATCACATGTGTCCTGCCTCTAGTCAACCCATACAGGTGCCAATCAGATTGTTTTTGCAGATGGGATTTTCACTGGCTGACAATATAGTTTCTGTGATGAATACTTCTAGGATCCCTGGTCCACTCTGGCAACTGGCTGTCCCTACCCCTTTCCATACTGGCCTGATTGCATAAGCGGGCTCAGTGCTGCCAGGACTTTGCTGATGGCAGCTGATGTTTTGCCTGCAGAAGTTTGAACATTTGCTAACAGTGCTGAAGCCTGCTTTGTTTTTGCACTGATTGGAAATTTCCAGGCTGTAGATAGATCTTTCCAGGCCCTAAACAGCTGCAGCTCATAACTGTAGCTGCAGTTGTTGCTGGTCTCGCTTATAGCTGGCAAGAAGGAAAATATTAAAATCCCATAAAGATGCTATCAAATTAGAAAATACTGTACCATGTGCTTTTGTTTCTTTTAAGGATGAAGAAACCAGACATGAGAGGATTTAAGCTGCCTTCATGTGTATTTGAGGAGCAGAAAGAAATTGCATTTAACTGAGCACTTGCTGATAGGACTTGATATTTACCTATATTTAAGCATATGTGGAAAAGACAGTTAAAATTACTCTTACTCTGAGCTTCAAGGGGTTGACAACAACATTAGGTCTGGACAAGGATTTACTCTCACTGTCTTCCTGCTCCAGAAAACCTGCATTTTTCATGACTTTTGGAGTGTCAGGGGAAAACCAAAACAAAATGTCTTCTTCAGTGCCTTCAAAACTGAACTGCTGTTGCAATAATATCATGGCAGTATAGGTGGAAGTACATGGCCAAGAAAGAAAGCAGACCCTACAGGTATAAGGGCATACTCCACCAGCTTTGGGGCTCATCTTCACCCAAACATGGGGGAATGGTCTTTCTGACTTCCCAGGTTTAGACTCTGAGTAAGAACATCTTTTTTTTTATTCTGTTTCAGAGACTTTCAGCTCATTTTCAGGAAGGCAAGTAACTACATCACTGTGGTTGCCAATAAATGGCAAAGATTTTAGTAGTCACACTGTACAGAGGGAAGTATGAAGATTAATGGACTGAACTTAGAATCTTAAAATCATAGAATCATAGAATCATCAGGGATTGGAAGGGACCTTGAATGATCATCCAGTACAATCCCCCTGCCACAGCCGGATCACCCAGACCAAGCCCAGGCAGGTTTCAAATATCTCCAGCAAAAGGAGACTCCATAACCCCCCTGGGCAGCCCCCTGCAGTGCCCTGTCACCCTCACTAGGANTGCTACAGGGTTAGCACTGGCTGGAAGTGATCAAGCAGGAAGGGCTCTGGGAGTCTAATAGAGAGCTATCTGAACACGAGCCAGCAGTGTGCCCAGGTGGCCAAGAAGACCAATGGCATCATGGTCTGTATCAGGAATATGTTGCCAGAAGGAACAGAGAAGTGATCACTACCTTCTACTCAGCTTTGGTGGGGCCACATCTCGAAACCTGTGTCCTGTTTTGAGCCCCTCACTATAAGAGGGCTATTTAAATGTTGGACATGGTATAGAGGCAGCTACCAATCTAGTAAAGGATTTGGAACAGATGTCGTATGAAGAACTGCTGAGGGATCTTGGTCTGTTTAGCCTGAAGAAGATGAGATTCTGGGGAGATCCATTTGCTCTCTACAACTGGTTGAAAGGAGGTTGTAGAGAGGCAAGTGTTTGTGTGTTTTCTCTAGTGGTGTGTGATAGGATGAAGAGAAATGGCCTTAAGCTGCACCAGCGGAGGTTCAGGTTGGATGCTAGTAAGAATTTCTTTTCTGAAAGCATTGTCAGGCATTGGTACAGCCTGCCCAGGTAGATGGTTGATTCATCAACCCTAGAGGTGTTTAAGGGAAAGATATGTGTTGCATCGGGGGACATGGTTTATTGATGTTGATAGGGTTAGGACTGGATGATCTTGAAGATCTCTTCCAGCTGAAACTGTGCTATGATTCTAAGCACTCTGGCCCAGAAAGGAGGCTTGTTCTGAACAAGGTCACTTCCTGTTGTTGTCTGATCAGCCCAGATGTGTCAAAACTCAGGTGGGATGTTTGGAATGTGGTAAGCATATAGATTCCAACCTAGTAGTTCGGGGNCGGCTTGGTTCCTATGTTCCTTTTTCACACATGTCCATTTAAGCATATGCCTGAGAGATTTAGACATATAAAAAGAAATCTGTGCATAAAATTCACCAACATGTGCTTGATGCTAGTGTCAGAATTTTAACTAAATGTAAATTAAATTACTTATTTTGGTGTTGTTTCACCAGTAACTTTCCATATGTATTATTGAAGGTGTAATTAAGTGTAATGAAATGTTACCATTTAAAAAATATTAAAGTTTAAAAACCATTGGTTCAGAGAGGAAAGACCTTGAGTGCTTTATAACTGCTACTACAGTTTGCACATATGTGACTGCACAAGTGTGACTTGGATATTCACAGAAGGGATCAAAACGCATGAGAATGGACCAAACTTTCATATGGGGTTGTCACCTGCACCTGCACAGCCTGAGCACTGACTGGTTGTTTTTGCTGATAACAAGGGTTTTGAGTAATGTTCTTGCTGATGCTTCCCATCTCAGGTATCAGCATGTGGGCTGGAGATCTTTCCGCCGTGAGAAAAGTTGCAAAGCTGCAGGGTCATGTTAGTGCTGTGTGCTGGGATCACTAGGAAAAAACAGGATACCATTATAAAATAGGACATGACACTAAAATACGAGGCTGTTAAAACCTGTCATTAGCAGGGCCGCAGTATGCTCTAATGCAGTGAAAGACCAACACAGATGTTAGAGTGTTGTTTTTTGCTTGCATGAAAATACTACTCAGGCAATCTTTGTGAAGGTGTTAAAGCACCACCTAAGGCAGAACATTGTTTAATTAAAACAAAATTAGGAACTAATAGTTCATGGTCTCTAGTGTCTCCAGAGTGTCTTTGGTGTTTCTTTAACTGCTATAAATACAGATTCAGTTTGCCACACACAGAACACTTCATCTGAACCTTGTCAGATGAGTACATTATTTACATTTCCTTCCATCTTAAAGCATGGCTTTCTCTTCTACACTTCCAAGTACTGCAGCAACGCCACATCAACACAAGGGTGGGTTCCTAACACTGCTGTGCAGAATCTTTCCTGACTCTGGAGTCAAGTGGGAATGCCTTCCTTCCTTCTTATCACAACTGGCATTTGGACTGTCAAAAAAAAACCAACACCCAACATTAAAAGAAAACCAGGATCAATATTTTTATAAAAGAAAATCAAGATGTCAACCTGAATCAATTTACCACATTCCCCCATTTGCCTTCTGTAGTCCTGCCCTTCCTCTCCTGTTTCTGCATGAGCAAACACTTAAGTCATGCATGTAATTATCTAACAGCTATTTCAATAATAAAAAATAAGTTATGTAATCCTTCTGCCTTTTTCTGACTGGAATCTTGTGCTGACTGTCCAGCTACTGCCAGGAGTGTGGAGGATAGACATCATTACCATTTTTAGCTATGCTCAGTAGGCTTTATTCCTTTTCACAGATACAAAACATGCAAAAGACTGTTTGTTTCCATCTGTCTTTATTTTTTTTCCCGAGTGTAAACTAAACAACTCCCTTTACATCTCTTGCTGGTTAGCAGCCAATGTAAATGCTTATGCTAGGAGAACAAGCCCATTTCCTGCCATTAAGGCTTTTTTGTTTATCCTAGGAGCATTCACTGCCACTGCCTGCTCCTGACAGACTATTAACCCCTGTTTCTAGCAGGCATACCAGATGTGGGTTTCTTAAGCAAATTATTGGTTATTTCACCACATGTCGTTTTTGCAGTTAAGTGTTTCCAGCCTCTCAGAGCATTCCACAGAAATAACATCACATTTTCCTTCAATTTGTTAATTAGCATAATTATTTATCAGCCTGAAAACCACACCTCGAGCTCGTAAGCAGCAGACAGACTTGCACTGGCCAGTGACCCCACAAACTTGAAAGAGTGATGAAAGGAGGGAAGCAGTGAAAGCTGACTGAGAGGCTGTGGGAAGACATGTTCTTTGCATTTCCTTCCACCACCTTTTCTGAAGACCCCTCCAGCTGCTCAATCACATCTCTTTTCCGTACTGTAGTCAGAAGGGGTTTCAGAGTCACTTGTTTGCCGAGATCTACACATCTATAACAGAAGGGTCTGGCTCCAGATGATCACTCCAAAAAAGGAAGCAACATGACAATCATGCGCTCTCTGCTGTCCCTGGCAGGTAAACCATTCCTTCACATTGATCTGCTCTTTGCGCAAACCTTTGGAGAAAAGTGCAATGTTTATAAGACTTCTAGGATGCAACTTATTCAGTGAGCTCCAGTCTAGACTGTTGTCCCGGTTTTGGAAGACAGGTATCAAATTCTTTCAATTTAAAGGCCTTCAGGCAAGAGATGTGGGAAAAGGAACAACAATTCTTTATTAAGAACACTAAGAAAAAACAGAAAACCAACAATATACCCCAAACAACCAGTCAAAATAAAAAGTGTCCTAGAGATCCCGACAGAGCAAAATAAAACCTGTCCCAATTTAGTTTTTCCGGCGTGGCAGCTGCGGAGAGACTTCCTCGGGGCGGGTGCAGGCAGGAGCAAGAGACGCAGGAGATGGCCAGGAGAGAGAGAGTCGGGCAGTCACAGGAGCACTCCAGGGAGGGGAGAGCAGGAGGCTGAAAAGTCTCACTGAGAAGCTGGATTCCGTAGAAGTGGGGGGGGAGCATTGCAGTTCCTGCACCTTGCTTGCTCTTTNTCAGCTCCCTCCCCACTTCCCCCCACCGGGTGAATCTTTTCACAATGGGAGGAGATGGAGTCATCAGGGGATATTTAACGATATTTAACCCTGCCTGGTTTTAACAACTGAGCCAGTACCGAGGCATTCACTCCCCCACCCCAAGACATATCGCCCCACCTGATTTTAACAATTGGGTCAGTATTCACTCCCCCACCCTCCTGAAGTTACCAAAACAAAACCATACAGCTTCTCAATTGCTTTTCAACAGATGAAAATAGAATACAAACTTCTTGCTTCTATAACCCAAGACAACTGTGCATGGAATATTAATCCTCAGGTCAAAAGCCATAGTATCTTGCAGAATACATTGCATGTAGCAGATCCATTATGTTCCTGTATGACTTGATCTAGGTGGACCTGCTGCAGCAGGGGGATTGGATTAGATGTTCTTTTGAGGTCCCTTCCTATCCCTAATGATAGGAATGATTCAATGATCCTGTGATTAGACACCAATGACAGATTAAATAAAGGATTGTTTGATATGTTTGAAATGCTCAGGTCACCCCATTTTTTTAGCCTGCAGATGCAGATGATCTGTCTTGATTCTGAGCAAATTAAGCCTTTGGGCCCCATGTGAGTCCAGTGCTGTAATGTTTTAGCAAGAGGGTCTAAATTGGTTTGGGTTTGTGCCCGTAATTCTAGCACAACAACCAGCTCTCACAGATTGTTCAACAGGTAATGAAAAACTTTGCTAGTTTATTGAACCCATCACCAAGAAGAAAAGGAATCAAAAAGGTAAAACAGAAACTGTATCACAATGCCTTTACATGCACTCTGAGAGAAATGGGACATGGCTAACACATTGGGTTTTGGCCTTAGATGAGAGCTCTGGGGCAAGAAACTGTACACAACACTGATAATTACGACAAGCCACCAACACACACACACACTCACACCCCACTTTCTAGAAGAGGAAAGGGGGGGTAGGTGAGTGGCAGGAATACAGCACAAAGTACACATTTGGTGCTTGCGGAAAAGTCCCTTTTCCTGATCCTCATGCAGACATCAGCACACTGTGACTTCTCTGGCATACTTCTAGTTCCTGTCAGCTCGGGGCTCTTCTTTGAGTCTATAGTAGCATCAAATGTGGAGGATACATCAGAATTCCAGACTCTCTCTCTGTTTCCCAAAGGCTTAAGAGATCAGTATTTGTGATCTTTCTTTCTCCCTCTTAGTAGAGGCTTCTCTCAGTCTCTCTCAGTGGCAGAGTATACAGGATCTTTGCCAGCCCAGTGGAGACAAGGCAAATATGGCACTGGTTACACACAGCAAATAGGCTCTTCAGGGTCTCATCCAAGGGCCTTATGCAGAGCCTCCCTTTCTTCTCCCTTGTGGTCAGGCAACAAGGGAGGTAGAGGGTTAAGAGCTCACCTCTGTCTGGCATCTTCAGAGGTGTTCACTATAGAAGTGGCTATGTGCAGGAACTGCCCTTACCCTGGTCCTCTGCCAAGGATAGGAACGAGCTGGTGCAGCTTTTCTGTATCTGAGCCCTTAGTGAAAAAGGAGAGGACTGCAGGTTCACCCCACAGAAGGACATTTGCAGGTACAGAGACTGGCTTGTCCCTTAGGCCTATCTGCATTCGAACTCCTGTGCAAAAGAGGGCCGTGGCTTACCCCTGCAGCAGAGTTGTAGCCAGGCTTTCTTTTTGCCTTCCACTCTTCAGTGGCAGGGGGTTGAGAGCCATTGCTCTTTCTTTCCTAGAGGAACTGTCTCAGAAGACATGCTGCAGTCAAAGACAACGAAGATAGTTACGACAAGGAGAAGGAAGAGAAAAAAAAGGAGGAAGTACCTTCCCTTTATGGACTCTGTTCACCAATCACCTGTAGAGTCCACACGCTGACACAGGAAGTCTGCTAGGGAAGCTGCCTCCAGTTCAAAATAAAATACTTTTTTGGCATAAAAGCACCACAACTAATATTTGAAAATTTGGTAGTTTTCAAACCAGCACAAGTGCTTAGAGTGTTTGCATAGCTCTCTCAAACGACATAGATTGCACTCAAATTTTGAAAGGTTAGGCACTTAATTTCTACCTGAATGTGTCTAGGCTGCTTTATAGCTGTAGCAAGTGCTGTACATCTTCCAGCAAGTGTACTGTAGTTTGCATGCATCTGGTGTTTGACTGTATTTCATGTAAAAATTTATAGTAGCTCTATGTAACAGGGATGGATATGTTTCTAAGTGGCTGCATTTGAGCTGAGAGCTGCAAGGGATGTTGGTTTTTTCCTATCTGAACATCTAGACTTCAGGAAAATGTAACTTGGCCAAATGAACTAGAATATCCTGTGACCCACAGTTGAAACATTCTGGTTTTCTTACAAAATGTTCAGGACAAACAAACCCTTATGTTAAATTGCAAGTCTAGAAAGCCCTGCATGTTAGTGCTCTCCTAAATAAGTCCTTTGCTTTAGACTTGCTATGGATGTGGCAACAGGTTAGTGAATCTCAGGTATACCTAAAATTATCATAAATGACACAACATAATGTGGACCTGTTGTCCACATGATGCATTATTTGTCATTAGCTACCTATTATAAATTAAAACCTGGTGCATTAAAACACCTAATAAATGAGCAGAAGACAATATGTTCACTTCAGGGACTGTGCGCATTAATGGTAGCTGTTAACTGCACGTTCAAACAAATCCTATTGTTTTATTTTATCTCAGATGATGGATACTAATATGAGAAAACTCTGTGGGGTGCTGTGTGAGGCTGTGCTTTTTAGGGTCACATGCACAGTTGGCTTTGCTTTATCTTTTTAGTTTCTGCTTTATGCTGCAGGCCAGAGAGCTGCAGACTGACATGAATTTGACTAAAGGGGTGAAGAAACATGGTCCTATGAAAGATGAGTGCAAGAGCTGTTTCCCTGATGTTCAGGATGATGCTTGATACAGTAAAATATAATGTCAGATGAACATTTAAGTGAGCATTGTGGGACATTCTCCCTTGCTTGAATGGAAACCATTCAGCAGAGACAATTTGATGGAATGCATTTGGGTCTTAATATACCACCTCTAAGTATCAAGCATAGGCTCAAAGAAGAAACATAGGTGTGCACATCTCCAAATCTTGAGACACATACTGTAAAGAGAAAAGGGAGAAGTGAAATGTCTTACTAGCCTGAGTATCTACAGGCCTTTGACCACTAATTCTCAGGTATTTGCTTGTGACTGCTTGTCAAAGGATTTTAGACTGGTAAAAAGTTATTTATAAATAGACAAGAAAGAACCAACAAATAGGAATAATTATAAATACACTGTTTAAATTATCCAGGAATTTATGCTGACTACAAACTCATTCTATTAACCACCATGGGAAGGTAAAGGGCTGAGAACACATTAATTTAGGAACAAATTGATGACAGTTCATCATTTTGCTATCCCTAGAATGACACACATGGGCCACATTTTCTCACAGGAAGGAAGAAATATTGATTTAAGCTGAAGTGCACAAACACCTGCAGAAACATAAATTTCACTGAATCAATGGCTAAACCTAATAAGCTTTAAAGAAAAATCCTCCTGATTCCAAATGAAAATAGTTGTGTCTGAAAATTAATTTTGGGTAAATCGTGATTGCTTTGGATTCTGCTAGATCCTTCTGCCAAAATTACCCAGACCAAGCAGTTCATGCTTTCTATATTCTACAATTGCATCTGCAGTGACTCACATGTACCAATGGGTATCTGGAGCCCAGATGTTAGGTGAAAGCGTGAAAATATCAAAGTGGCTCAGGGTCTATTCTTTCACATAGTTCTCTGGATGGTTCCTGTTCTCTCCTTCCCCACAATGTCATTTAAAGACAAAAAAGCTGATAGAGTTTCCACATTTCTTTTTAGAAATTTCTAGCATTCAGTTGTGGCTGCAATAGATAGGTCATCAGCATTAATGCCATCTCAAAAAAAAAAAATAATTCAATACATACTAGAGTACCATCTCTTAACCATTTTCTCCCCTTTCCAGGCACATCACTTGTCCTCCATAACTTTAGAGTTTTCCATGGTAATTTTAACTAGATAATTCAGTAACATTAAGCTCTATTAAGGCAAGACCAAGATGTGTGTTTTGCTTTACTAAAGAAGTAAATACACACTCTCTTTTGTGACATTGGTGATAACTCATCCAAGGAAGAATTTTTATATTTGTCTCAGCTTAGAAAGCATCACTTAGCATCACTACTTTCACTTACACTCATGGGCTAGATAGGGAAAGATGATCTAGTCAACATAGGCAGTTTTCTATCAGGCTCTCAGTAGAAATTGTCTTCCCAGAAACTGCAGACGTCAGAATGGGACAGTTGAAGTTACATTATCAAGCTTCAATTTCATTACAAAGTCAACAGCTTCTGGAGCGGCAAGTGAAGATGAGTGCTCTCTGTGTGTCTTCAACACTATTACTCCACTTTGGATTTATTTTTATGTTTTTACCACTGCAAATATAATTTCATATTCTGTACTTGCTAGCAAGGTAGCAGGAGCATAATTTTACAACCTGCATTATCCACTGTCTTCCTGAGCGTTCATCAGATGACTGCTGGATGATGAAAGATAAAACTTGTTTCTAGAAGAGACAACTTTTTGAGGACATTCAGAGCTGTGTTCTGATTACTTGCTGTAGTCAAAACTCTCAAATGACAAATGTTGCTTATCATCCTTCATGTGTTACTAAGATCTATCTTGTCCTCACCTGCTGTCCCAAACTGCTGTCAGTCAACAGAAAGCTTGCCAATGTGGTTTGTGAGGGACTAGCTCAGCTTCTTACGAAGCACACAAAAGCTTTGGAGGAAAGAGCTTAGACCTTAGTGAGAGGTAGCATAAGGAAGCATGCAGTCTGCTCACACAGTTGCTTCACACAGAGAGGGAGAAAGCAAATTTTCAGGGTGCAGAAGAACAGCAGATATGTGAATGGAGAGAAGCAAGATTATGGCAGCAGCCTCTCAACTGTATCCTCCAGCTGGCTAGCTCATAGTCCTGAAGAAATCTAGAAGGACCCAGTGAGATTCAACTACGATACATCAGCCCATTTAGCTACTTTCTGCCTTCCACTAGATCCCTAGGAGTAAGCCACTTTGGTGAGCACAAAACACACCTAATCATCTGGGATTTGCCTCCAGAGAGAAGGCTCTGCTTGTGTTTTATAGTTACCACCCACTGTTACGATCACAGGCAGCAGAATCTGGGACAGTTTTAGCCAGACTTTAGTCTATAATGACATCCTCCTAGCTCTTTTATTATGTCTTGTATTTTATCTTTGCATGTAAAGGGGTTGAAGGTTTTCTTCCAGAGGAAAACCTATAGCTCTGGTGTCATTATTAGAGCAAATTTGGAATAGGCTATTCAGGACAGTGGTGGAGTAACCATGCCTGAAGGTGTTCACATCACATGTATACACAGTGCTGAGAGACATGGTTTAGTGGTGACCTGATGGTGCTGCGCTGAAGGTTTAGGATGAGGGGCAACAGGTGCAATAAGCTTCCACTTTAACAGGAAAAACTTCTTCACTGTGATTACTGGAGCACCCGAACAGGTTGCCCAGAGAGATTATGGAATATCCTTCTTTTGAGGGATTCAGAGTCAGAATCCATCAAAACATGGTTCTCTGTGACCTGCCCTAGGTGATCCTGCTTTGGCTGGGGGACTTGGACTGATTTCCAGACTTCTACAATTCAGTGATTGTGTGAAGGTTGGACTTGATCTTAAAGGTCTCTCCCAGTCAAAGAGATTCTGTGATTCTCATCATGAGTGTAAAGTTATCTAGTCTTATGCTCCTTAAAACAGTTCAAAAAACAATAAAGCATTCTTAATGTTTGTTGTAGTCTGCTAATACAGACTATATTTCAGAGAGAATGGCTTGATAACTTCTATTTTCTTTCTTTTTTCTCCACACTGACAAAATATTACAAAATTTACAAAGTAAATACATTTGAAAGCAGTCCAGAAATCTTCTCTCTAAAGCTTTTCAAAGCTGGTAGAAAAATATCCACCATGATTGTAAATCCTCCCAGTCAGCTCCCTTCTTTTTTAGAGTGAGTGTGTTGGGTTTTTTTTTTCTTTGTAATAGACTTTAGAGAGTTGAGGCAAAATCATTTTGGAATAAGGACTGAATAGAGCAGAGGTTGGTGGCAAACCGTAGACATGCCTCGATTCCTGTTGTGTCGGTAAGACATGCATAGTAGGGTTGAAAAGCTCGAAGGATGCACTGTGTTATTTGATACAGTACAAATAACCTTCATAATTACTACTCAATTTGTGAAGACTTCTAAAAAATATTTCATAATATTTATCTCTTGGGGTTTTTTTTGCAGATATCCAACAAGTAATTAAAAGCCTCTAGTGGGCTGGAGAATCTGGAAAAGCAAGATCACTGGGACCCTTATGCTAGCCAGGCATTACAATACTTCCCTAGCTCACCACTGATGACGCTAAACCTCTTCTTCCTCAGCAGCACAAGTGGAGAATGGGGTATACTGGCTCTAACAACTTTGTTCTAACTTGCGTTGGTTTCACTCTGATCTCAATTTTACTTGAATATATTTCTCTCTATGTGCTTAATTTAACATAGTTCTGAGTCTCCACTGGAATGGCTAGCATTTCTGCAACAACTGTAATGAAAAGGAGTGGTTTCACACACCAGTTTGTGGCTGGTGCAGGCAGTCCAGTCCGGTGCCCTGACAGCTGTGGCACCAATCCCAACCTAGCCCTTTGCTAGGCATGCCAGGGCTCATGTTTCATGGCCTGCTATGCAGTTGGATGCTTTCCAGAGAATTTCACAACTGAAGTATAGTCTTTCCCCTTGAGAAACCTGAATGGTTGCTTGGTTGAAGTCACCAGCATTTCCAAACCTACAAGAACCTTGAGTGAAGCCTCACTTCTAATACTGTTTCATGATTCTTTCTGCAGCACAATCCCAGTGGGTGGGAGCCAGGTGATGCATGTGCTATGTTACCTGGCTATCAGTGTGCAGGAATCTTAATGGCAAGGTGTCTTGGGTTATGGAATCAAAAAGATTGTATTCTATTTTCATCTGTTGAAAGCAGTTGAGAAGCTGTGTGGTTTTGTCTTTTTTAACTCCAGGGGGATGGGGGAGTGAATGCCTTTTTACTGGCTCAACTTTTAAAACCAGGTAGGGCAATGTTTCTTGGGGTGGGGGAGTGAATGCCCTTTACTGACCCAATTGTTAAAACCAGGTGAGGCAGTGTTCCTTAACTATCTTCTGCTGGTGGGCCATTAAGACTCATATCATCCCATTGTGAGACACTCCACTCAGTGGGGGGAGCTGACCATCCCCACCTGCATAAACTGGGACTCAGGAAAACGAGGGGGGCTCACTCTCTACTGG
>VZRI01013048.1:24596-87169 GCA_013397515.1 Upupa epops
TAGTTACCTGGATCATCCCTCTGACCCTTCTTGTGTATGGGAGTCATATTCGCCAACTTCAGTCACTCAGGACCTCATCTGTGATCCACGACTCCTGATAAATTATGGAGAGCGGTTTAGCAAGCTCAACCACCAGCTCTCTCATCACTCTGGGGTGAATCCCACCCAGTCCCATTGACCTATGGGGATCCAAATGGATCAACAGGTCTCTAAGTAGTACCTTTTGGATAACAGGGGAACTATACTGTACCCTATCCCCTTCTACCAGTTTAGATTAGTCATCCTGAAGACAGTCTACCCTGTTGTTGAAGATAAAGGCAAAGGAGGCATTAAGTACCTCTGCCTTATCCTCATCTCTAGTTACTAAATTTTCCTCCATGTCCAGTAAGGAGTGGAGGTATTTGAAAGGGAGCTCCTTTCTTCATGTCCCGAAGACATGGGCATTCAGTGCTGGGTTGCTTAATTAGTGGCCTAAGAAGAGTGAGCAGGGCTCCTCTATCCACTGAGTGCAGAGAGGGTCTAGGAAGTGAAACCCTCTAGAGTGGAAGTTGAGTTAGTGGCCTGAAAATGTTGACAGGGATAAGGATTCTTTACCTATTGAATACAGGTGGGGAGGGTCAGGAAGTGGTGACAGCTACATGCCAGGAGGGATCCGAGAGGTGGTAGATACAAACCCATGGGATTTCTACATGTCTGACTATTCCATTACTTTGTAGAAATTAGCTGTTTATGAGGCTCTCCCCACCTCATGGAATTTTTCTGGGTACATGATTAGCTGATATAACTCTACTGAAATTTTGGATACAATTAGACTTTAACTAAGGAGAGTAAATTCTGACTGGATGAGGGAAAGGTGATGTTCTGTGTTATTTTAGGAGTAGTATTAGTAGCAGCTCATGAATATGGGTATTAGGTGAAAAATTTGGGACTAGAAATTATTAAGTCTTTCCAGAACCTAGTAAATATTTTGCGGGATCAACTGGCTGCTGATTGTGACACCACTCAGTGATCAAGTGCAGCCTTATCAGGCACGTTGGATCAGAGTTGGAGAAAGAAAAGCAGAGAGTTTAGGCAGAGTATGCTTTTGTTTCAGCTAGTGAACCTAGATAGTGAATACCTGGGGTATTCAGCTGAAAAAGTCAATGTATCCCACAGGCTGTAGGAATTTGGAGACAAGTCAGGAGGCATTTTATTCTGAGAGTGGGGAAGAAGAAGCCTCACAGGTAACAAATATGATTGTACCCCATTCAGATACTAAATCAGCTAAAGTTCAGGAGAAATACAGTAGTTTTTCTCAGGAGTCAGAAACCAGATGTGTACAGAGAGTTTCTTTGATGAAGGGAGCCATGCTGCTGGCCATGCTGACCCCTGAGGTATGGAGACCCACAGTACATGTGGAAAGGCTGGACTGAATCTCTCGGAGTTCAGTGAGGGCCTGGAAAAAACAGCTATACCTAGGCCTGCAGGATACCTATTGGTGGGTGGGGATATGCCCCCACACCAGGACAGTACTCACTAGACTCACCCCCAACTCCACCAATTTCTTCATCTTGGCAGCATCTGGGATAAGTCACATTAACTGGAGAGTCAGGGAATTCCCATCGCCAGGGAATGAATGAAGGCAGTGTCCCTTGGGCTCACATAAGAAGGCTTATGAAGAATGGGAAGGATGATGTATTGATCACTTTTACCATCCCCATCAGTGCTTTTGGAAATTCTAAACCAGAGCTGATATCCTGAGTAAATTCCCAGATGCTGGGTGATTACAGTGACAGAAGCTGTAATTATACTGGGGGGGTGGGGGGAGGGATATGTCTCCAATGAACATCTTAGGCCTGCATTGAATTCAAGGACAAACATGGGTACATTTCACTGAGAACAAGTGGATGTTTAGACTTCTTGTTGATTCTGTCCACTTGCACCAGCCAGTGCAAGTTCTCTCCCCTTCCAAAATCATCAATGTTAATCCATATTCTCTTGCACTGGGGATAGGGGAAAGGATCACCTCTATGGCAGCTGAGTTAAAAGGGGAAGGAATAATTATTCCTGCCCATTCCTTCTTTGACTCTTCTGTCAGGCTGGTGCTGCCTAATGATTATCACAATTCAAATGAAAACACAGAACTTTTGACAGCTGTGGTGCCTGATATAGCTGAACAAATCACAGCAATGCAAGATTCACTCACAGAGAGCCTCACCATAGAACTTGTTCTTTCCTGTCTAAAACCTGCACTACCATTTCAAGATGATCTGAAAAATGTGTGGTTTCCCTCCCAGGAGGAAGGGAAGATGTGGGAATACCAAGCAGCTGTCCTGAATGTGGACTCAGGAGACCAGACAGTGACAGAGGTAGAGGAATTAGTAGCCTTGTGGAGTGGGATTGCTACACAGGCTGAGACTGCGGACCCATTATACATTTATACTGACTCCAATGCTGTATTTAAAGTGGCTTCCCTCTTGGGAAGTTGAGGGTGGTTTGTAATTCAAGGATGATGTGTTACCATTATTTCAGCATGTGTTCAGTGTAAAACCCATCTGGGAAACTCCCCTCGGCATCCTCCTTTACACCTGAAGCATGGTGAAGGACTGTGGGACACCTGACAAGTAGGCAGCATAAGCCCTTTCCAGCACTCAGAGAAAAAATTATATGGTGGGATTGAGGTTACT
Source organism: Upupa epops (assembly GCA_013397515.1). NCBI lineage: Eukaryota > Metazoa > Chordata > Aves > Bucerotiformes > Upupidae > Upupa > Upupa epops. The sequence continues at coordinate 27,263 of VZRI01013048.1, forward strand.
TTGGAATTAACACAAGCAAAGGCTTCAGTTTGAAATTTGAAAAATGGCCGAGCGACCCATGAATTTCACCATATTGCCCCTAGTGATGCTATACAACACATGCAGGCATTTTGTATTATTGCTAAATATTTCAAAATTGTATTTTTATGACCCATGTGAAGAAAACATAGGGTGTCATAATTAACAATTAGTCACACTTAAAAGTTGGGAGCTTTCACACTTTTTCTTTATGTTAGAAAACAGTATTCATGCAAAGACCACAGAGGAATTGATGGGAAATCAGAATTTGACACTATTCCACACAAAGATGCAAGAGCAAAATCAGTTTCCTACACAAAGAACAATTTAGTGTCATCTTCATCCAGAATCCAAAGGAAAACAAAAGCTTGCTGGCTGAAAAATATAAATATAAGAGGCTTCTGTGAGAAAAAAATTAAAAAAACCTTTTCAGTTCACTTCCAAGTCTAAACATATCTGAAGTCCAGGAATTCTTTAGAAAATTTGTGGTGGATCTGGGCAAGCCAGAAAAAAAGTCAGAACAGGGTTTAGTACACAGTAAAAAGGCTGTGGATTTGAATGAGGGGTATATTTGCTGTCTTTCTTACAGCACAGTAATATTTTCTAAGATGAACACATCTGTCTTGCTTAAGTACATTTTCTTAAAAATATTAAATTGTCCAAGTTCTGCATCTGCCTGCACTGGAGTCAGAATGAAGCCTGTAAACTTCCTAGAATGGCCCACAAAAACAACTGAATCGATTCAGGTTTGCCTACTGGTAATTTAGAGCAGAGGTTGAGCACAGTTGTCTCCAGTCTATGTAAAGTGACGGTGAGGAAAAATGGGAAAATAAGCCTTGCCAAATCAACTAATTGACTCAGAAACAATAGCCATTACATTATGATCCTCTAAACAGGCTGCTCACTGCGAAGGTAAAACTCTCTAGACTTGCTTAAAAACAGAAACAGCATTTTAACTCAAATTCTCTTAATAACCTCAATATGAAAGAGGTTTCTGAGGTAGAAATCCAGCATATTTGTTGAGGTCATTTTTTATGTAGGACTTGGACAGCCTCTTCTTTGTATATATAATTTTTTAAAAAACCTTCCGTGTATTTTCAGGAACTGATATCACATGAACATGCCGATAAAATTAGCCTGAGGCTTTTAATCCATTTATATGCAACAAAAGCAATCTTTGTCACTAATTACTTACAAATTTATTATTGGTCCCTTGTAACTGCACAGGCAATGATTACAACAGAAAAGCAATAATTTTATGTGGTCACGACTAAATACCAGCACAACCCTCATACTACCAATAATCAATGCAATAAAACTGGCTTATTGTTCTAGCACTAAAAGGTCCCAATATGTACTTGTTGCTTACGTTAGCTGGAGCTGTATTTCAGCTTAATATAATTTCTGGGAATACTGAGAGAATAAGAAATTACTGCCTTTCAGACAATACACATAAGTATGATGGACAGTCTCTGGTTTTTCAAGCCATGTTATTGGTAAAGTTGGCCTTTTCTAAAAGGACTCAAATCTCGGTGCTTGTTTCTTTCTCCAGAGAACATTCAAAAGACCAGGCACATACAGTGTTCCACAAACTTTCCAAATATATATATATATATATATATATACACCATATATAAGACAAAGATCGTCAGTTAAAGAAGCCTCTGAACTTGAATCTTATGCTTACCTACTTCTTGTTGTGCAATATTGGGATGTTGTCTGTAATGGATAATCCAGACTTTGATAAATTCAGCCATACACTGAAATTTTCTCAAAATCCCCAGAGAAAACCTAGATATATCTATTGGGAAAAGAAATGGATTATTTAATGTATACTTACTTTGCAATGTTAGAACAGGGCTGATAGTGAGTAAAGTAGTACAGCGCACCTTTTCCAGGGAGATCAGTCTGTGCCCAGGCACCAAACCCTTTCCTGTGTCCAGAAGTGGGCACAAGCACCATGTGGGAGCTTCTTGGTCTTCTAAGCAAAATAGCTGCTGGGATGTGTATAGCTTCTATTTGCCATGCCCACCAAATAGTCACAGCAGAAAATATGTAGAGTTTCTGTAAACAAAGATGACCCTGTGCAGCTTTAGTGCATCACCAGTAATGAGCATCTATCAGATCCCACAAGACACAACACTGTCTTATGATCTGGGCACATGTTCACCACTCTACACCTGCTTAGTTTTAAATTCTGCCTCTGCTGCTGCACTGTTGTATGGCCATGGGGTCACATTGCCTCTGATTGGTTCTTTCTTCCTCAGAAAAAATAGAATCACAGAATCACAGAATGCACTAGATTGGAAGGGATTTTTTAAAGTCTTCTAAGCCACCCCATTGCAGAAAGCCAGTACATCTGCAACTAGATCAGGTTCCTCAGAGCCTCATCTAGCCTCACCTTTAATGTCTCAGAGAAAGGGTAGCCTCCACTGCTTCTCTGGACAACACATTGCAGTGTTTCACTACCCTCATGTAAAAAGATTCCTTTTTGTATCTAATCTAAATTTCCCCTTTTTTAGTCTAAAACTATCAACCCTTGTCCTGTTGTTGATAGGATAAGCCCCTCCCCATCTTTCGTGTAGTCTCCCTTCAAGTACTGAAAGGCTAAAGTAAGGTATCCTCAGAGCCACATTCTTTCTCCAGGCTGAACAACCCCAACTCCCTCGGTCTGTCCTCTAAGGAGAGGTGTTTCAGTCCTTTAATAATTTCTGTGATCCTCCTCTGGACCCTCTCCAAAAGGCTTATGTCTTTCTTGTGTTGAAGAACCCAAAGCTGGACACACTACTTCAGGTGAGGTCTCACCAAAACAGAGAGGCCACACACCTTTTGATGAATGCCAGGATGTGGTTGTCCTTGTGGGCTATGAGGGCATAAAGGGGTTAATAATATGCTTGTATCGAGTGGAGAGGGAGACTTATGAAGAAGAAATCTGTAATTTCCTAATGACATTGAAAAGTGTGTGAAAATGAGACAAAGTTTTGATTCCACTTGTGTTTTGACACTTCAGTGAAGCCAGGAGTTTCAGGCTTTTCCTTCCTTACAGATACTTGCCAAATGGGGACAAGGGAGATATACGCCTGGAGGCAGCCATGTGCATGTGAGGGTGGAAATTGGATTAGACTGTATTATTATAACACTGTTAAAACTTCAAGGAGAAGTATTTTCTTTACATCTGCTGTATAGCTACATAGTCTGTCTTAACTAACAACATCGCTTGCTGAAAATACATCAGTTATTTTTTCCTTGCTCTTCATGCCACTCAGTTTAATGGCATGAATCAATACAAATGCAAACAGACAGATGTTTGTCTGACAAATATTATCTAAATATCAATATTCAGGCACAAATATCTTGTCACTCAAAAGAATGTTACTGCTTTTCTCATATACAGAGGGAAAGTTTTAGCTTTTACATTTAGGTCCCCTGAAAAACATTCTCAACCCTAAAAGTCACTGCTGTCTTATGTATTAAATAATACAACCAAAAGCAGGAATGAGGAAAGCATGTAAGCACATGCTTTCACTTAATGGTCCTACACACATGCTGACAATTAAACGTATACGTTGTATTTTCCTGGATGCAGGCCAAAAGTGGCAGCTCACAAGATAAAGCCACTAGTGAGTGGAGTATACATCTCACAGCACACCATGGGGATCTTTATCCTCTCTGCTGTCTACCTATTTTAAAGGAAAAGATTAGACTCTTTGTTCAGTACACTGGTGTTTTCAACAGAAGGGAATTGTGATCTTTACAGGGTGTTTGTGTTATGACTCTTGAAATGAGAGTCACATGGGCACAATTCTGATCATGGAAGTCCATTGACCTACTCCTCACAGGCGAACACAGGCAAGACCTGTAGAACATACAGTTCAAACTGGGGTTCAGCTCTGCTTATCACTACCTTGACAGTTTTAAGTGTTTCCACATTAGTTTTGTTTGTGTGCATGTATAATGATTTACAAATTGCCAATAACAACAACGGCTGCCTTGTCCTGTGCTTTCCTCATCCCTCACAGGGTGAGGCAGTAACAGCGGAAAGAACTCACCTACTCTTCCAAAACCATTCCAAACAGGTATTTCTTGCTCAAAATAGAAACTCAGTCAGTTTGGAGGTTCCTTCTGATGGATAAAACAAAATGGTTATAAATGTTTCATATCTCTTCCACTTATGAAAAAATGGATTTAAAAATGCAGCATTTTTTGTTTTAATTTGTTTTACAATGGAAGATTTGAGGTTTATATCAAGTTTTGGATCCATATGTTAATTTTAGTAGCACTATTGAGTTCAGTGAAGTCCTTATCAGCATAAAGCAGTGGAAGGGACACACTGATGAGCTGCAGGGTTGAAGACAGCTTCAAGTTCAGGCAGCTGCACAAGTCAGTGCAAATACAATGCACAATAGCAAGATCAATGGGAAAACAGGAAGGCAGGGGAAGCATGCCTGTGATGCCTAATTTAAGCAAATACAACTGAACTGTGTCATGTACTGCAAGCGATCATGTCCTTCGATATTTACAGCACTTGCACATATCTCTATATGGAAATTGCCTCAGAAAACATCAGTTCTAGAAGCAGAGGACTATCCATTCTACAGAAAATAACCTTTAATACAGCAAAAAACCCAAAGTGTTGTCTTGTGGGCTTGATAAACACCAAGGACTACCCTTCCCTGTTTTCTTTCAATCACCTCTCTTCTGTGCAAGGAAACACAGCTTTGTCTCTTAAACTCAGGTTCCTTCTGTTCTAACGCTTAGGACTCAGAAAGGGTTAGCCTTACATAAATCAAAGATATTCAGATTACTGACAAGTCTCTAAATGAAAAAGTACTCCAAGGACAAATCTGTGATTTATAGAAAGAGGCTGCAGAGCCAGTGATATTCTACTTTTTCTCTTAGACTGATCTAGCAAACTGAGAATCAGTGTAATTACAAATATATAAAACATCTCAGCCTGTATCTGCAGCATCAGGGCAAGATGCTTATACTTCTGCTGTATGAACACACCTTGTATATTACTTTCCTTCCTTTCTCTATCCAATCACTTGCAAATGTACTCGTTTTGTGCTCCCCTTGAAAAAATGCCTGCATCTGTTGTCTGCTTCAATTCACAGGCTTCTTTGTCCTTTTCTTGTTTTTATGGCATTTGTCACAGCTACTAGCCTGGGGACAGTGACCAGCCCCAGTGGTCACTGGGGGCTTTGTCCAGTGCTGGAAACTATCACATTTCTGGCTTTGAGGCTACTGACTTACGTGTCATGCACTGATCTAGTGCAGCCATGGTTCTGTTCCCTGGCTGAGATGAGAAAGTGTTTCATCTTCAGGAACTCCATTTCTTTTCCAAAAGAGCAAGCTAAGAGAAACGTAGAAACCAAATGCAAAGTTCAAAAAAAGGTGATGGAAAGAAGCAGGAGAAAAAATGGTATGGGTATGTGTATTTAACACATTGCTTAGATGGTGGATGTGGGAGGAGAAATATCTGTTATCTGTCAGGATTTTAACAGAAGGCAGTCAGGGTTTGTCAATGAAGTATCTGCATGTTCTATGACTGTAGTGTGGTTACAGGTATGGTGTAGTTTAGACTTTGCCCTTGGTGCTATCTTTTCCAGCCCTGTTAATGACTCTTACTTGTCTTGTTGTCTACAGTTAGTTTAAAAACACAAGGAACAGTTCACATTTTCCTATCTGTTCGCTAGCCTTCCATAGGCTCCTGGCTGTTAAGTGGCATTGAACAAGCAGCTTTTAACCAGTATTTAAAATTTCCATTAATCTCTTTGTTTTCTTGTCTTTTGATGGCAGACTAGCTGCTTTCTGATTGCTGATGCAACTGTGAGAAGCTGCTACACTGGTGACACAATTGCTGAGGAAGCACAGACAGGAGAGGAATGTCTAGTCTTTCCCATGTATATATGGCTTTCACCATGTTTATTTTTCTAGTCTTATTTTTTTATGGCTTTAAATATTATAAAATCATAAACAACTAATGATTAAAAAAGTCAAACAGTCTGAGTCTGCCTCTCTGTTAACATAGTGTATCATTTCCACTATATAAGTTTATTTCTAAATAAGGCAAAGATGAGTTCTTCCCACATGAGCTGCAGCAACAAGAATAAAATCATCACTGTTGTTGTCACTGATACGTGCTAGCAAACTTTCTTACCATCTAACAATGTTTTGAGCCAAGAGAATTTTTCTGAGATGGACAAGTAAAATAGGTCATTAGGATCCTGTGATGCGTCATTGTGAGAATGTGTCAATACTTCTGCTCCGTGTCAGGTAGAAGTACAATATTCTCTTTTAATACGGTCACAGGCATCTTGATTTAACTCATAGCGTAATAGCTGTTTTTCTTTTTGGTCCTCCTTTTGTTCTTTTTTGTCTGACCCTTTCTCTCAGGAGCTTTTGCCAGAAATCTAGTGTCACCACATCTGCTGCTTCCTGGGGGAGTGGGGAGACTCTGTTCAATGCAATTGTGTTCAACATAATCTGATTGAATTAAAATTATAATGTCCACATGGATAGGTCAGAGATACAGATAATCCAGAGTAGTTCCTCATGGCCTGTGAAAGGTCTGCTTCTAGACATTTCTTTCTCATCCTTTATGGAAGTTACTTCTCTGTGAGGTTCCTCCAAGGTTTCCTTAAAGGCACTTATTTCACTCTGATGATAAATCTCTTATCTTACCAAATACAGGTTCCTAAATGCAAAAGAAAAGGTCTTGGCAATCTTCACTCTAGTACTCACATGCCACCTTGTAGAAGTAAGACATACATACTGAATGTTATGTTGTTGCAGTTATGCTTGCATTATTTTTCACAAACGAAAGATAAACACTTTCTATTAACATTGATATGCAAAGCATTGTTACTTGGCTTGGGTCTTTTGAGAAAAGTTTTTTCCACAGATAGTAGAAGAGGAAAATGAAACCAAATCCTACTTTGCAAACACATACAGCCCTGAACCACCAGGGAATAGAGCAGCGATGTTTGTCACAGCTAAGGGAGACTATGTATGAGGAGATCCCATGTTTACAAGTTGGCAACACATTATTGATTACCACCTGCTCCCCACATTCAAGTGGTACACTGTGAGTTTATTGATCATATAAAATATTTCTTCATGTGCAAGGACCTAGGTGGTGTGTTTGTGCAATTATTGTTAAGCTGGGCGTGAAATGAATTCAAACTACTTGTGAATCTCCAAGGATGCCAGGAATGGGAAGTACTGATTTCCATGAAGTAGGACACACTTGGCCAGAATGGTTTCTTGGTTACACCTCAGATTTTTCTTCATTTCCAGGATTCTGCAGAGACAGGAGTCAAGCCAGGATCTGTCTCAGAGTCACTGTGTCTCAGCCTGCGTCTTGATCTAAAATGTCAGTAAGTTCCCTCACTTTTCTCCCCCCTGCAAGGTTTCTCCTCTTCTGTTTTAATTCAAGTAACCTTATTTTTGGCTAGAGTGCAGTGGGAAGCTATGCAAACTTTTTCCACAGACTTTATTCTCCACACCGGCAATCACAGTTGTCATGACTTCATAACTATGAAACAGTACTGCATGTGGGGATAACAGGCCCTGGATTGTATTCATCTGGCAGGATATATATAAAGTGGCAAATGCACTTCAAAAAAAAGTGGCAAATTGACTTCATGTTGTGTTATTGCAGAAAAACACTTTTAACACAAGCACAAATCACTTCACTTTTTGGTTTTTTCCATTCTTTCACTTTTCTTTACCTTAGAAGGTTAGTATTTTCAACACACTCTAAAGACAAAAATGTGTTTACAAATACAGTCCATAACTAAGAATGGTTTATACTGATCAAAACAAATATCTGCTTAATGAGCTGGTCTTCTAAAGTCTATGAAAATCTCCCACTGGATTTATTTGGAGCAAGATTTATTTGGAGCAATTCACTCTTCATTTTCATTTTTTCTAAATTAAATGTGATGCTGATACTATACTCAGATGAAGGATACGTGTAGACCTACTTATATGGCCATATTAGCACATTTTTGTCTTTTCTGTGGAGACAGTCATAAAAAATAATACGTATGTGGATAAACATACCTCTGAATTTTTTTCTCTGTTAACCCAATCCTGAGGGGTAGTAGCTTTATGCTATTCCCAGTGATGTAAATTGCAGATTAAATCCTCCCACCCTGTATCTTCCTGAGATGAGGTAACAAACCCAGGGCTGCATTGTTGAAAGGTGTTGGCTTTTCCCTCTTCTTTCTATGCATGCTTTCCACAACAGACATAGTGAATAGCTGAGACTTTTCAAGTAATGATGAAGCAGTTCTTTGTGAGGAATCAAGCAATTTACCTCTTTTTGAGGACTGGTCTCTCTAGAGACTTCTAAGAGACACCAAGGCACTGATTTCCATGCTGGATCTATTTAGAAGGAATATTTTCTTAGATACATGGGTTAGCAGTCACTAACACAGAAAGCTCATGCTCTGCAGCACATTTTAAGGAGCTCAGACATGTCTCTTTCACCTCTTACTTTGTCAGTTTTATTTAAGCAGTTTCAGCTTATGAACCTATTACTGAGTGTGGGTGAGTGCATCTGCAGCTAAGTAAAAGAGACTGAGTCTGGCTCTGTCAGTCAGGTGATAGTATTTAGTGTTTACTGAGGTTGTACTTTTCTGCAGCCCTTTATCTACCCTGTTCCATTCTGCTGGTAATGTTGCAGCACTGTATGTTCTTATGAAAATGTGGGGGATTTTGGCTTATATATGTAAATACATATATGTATGTGCACAAGGAACTATACCACATGTATACAAGTTTGTTCATGTAAGTATTATATTTATACATGACATTTCTTCCAGATCCATGTTATGCAAAAGGCAATCACAGAATCATAGAATGGTAGGAGTTGGTAGGGACCATCTAGTCCAATTCCCCTGCTAGAACAGGATCACATAAGAGAAGGTTCCACAGGAATATACCCAGGAGCTGGGAGCCTTGAGTGTTTCCAGAGAAATATATGGCACAATCTCTCTGGGCAGCCTGTTCCTATGTTCTGTTACTGTCACTGTGAAGAAGTTTTTTCTTATGTTTAGATGTGGAATCTTCTCTGATACAGTTTGGGCCCCATTGCCCATTGTCCTGTCTCTGGAGACCACTGAGACTTGTCCTATCCTCCTGACATTCACCCTTTAGATTATAACAGTTAATCACATCTCCCCTCAGTCTCCTCTCTCCAGGGTAAACAGACACCATTCTATAGCCATTCTTTGTAAGACACATGCTTCAGCCCCCTGATTATAGTGTTTTGCACCAGATTCCGTGTAGTAGATTCTAAACCTTCTTGAACTGGGTAGCCAGAACTGAATGCAGTATTCCAGATGTGGCCTAACCATGGCAATAGAGGGGGAGGAGATCCTCCCTCATCTTCTAAAGGAAGTGTAGGCTGTCATTTACCTTCTTGCCCATAAAAGCACATTGCTGGCTTATGGTCACCACCATCCCCAGGTTCTTTTCCTCAGAGTTGCTCTCCAGAAGGTCAGTCTTCAACCTGTACTGACACACGGGGGTACATAGAACCATGTAATAATTAGGGATCAGAATGGACCTCAAAAGATCATCTAGTCCAATCTCCCTGCCACAGCAGGATCACCCAGACCAAGTCACACAGGAACACATCTAGGTGCATCTTGAATGTCTCTAGACAAGGAGACTCCATAACCCTCCCTGGGCAGCCTGTTCCAATGCTCTGTTACCCTCACTGTGAAGAAGTTCCTTCTGGTATTTCTATGGAACTTCCTGTTTTCCAGCTTGCACGCATTGCCCCATGTCCTGTCACCAGAAGACCTTGAGAAGAGCCTGGTTCCATCCTCCTGACATCCACCCCTCACATATTTGTAGACATTAACAAGTCACCTCTCAGCCTCCTCTTCTCCAGGCTCATGAGACCAAGCTTCCTCAGCCTTTCTTCATAAGGGAGCTGTTCAACATCCTTTATCATCTTTGTTGCTCTACACTGGACACCCTCCAGCAGCTCTATGTCCTTCTTGAACTGAGGTGCCCAAAACTGGGCACAATACTCCAGATTCTGTCTCACTAGTGAAGAGTAGAGGGGGAGAACCTCTCTCAATCTGTTAACCACCTCCCTTATGATCCTCCCTAGGATGCTGTTATCCCTCTTGGCCACAAGCGCACATTGCTGGCTCATAGTCATCCTGCTGTTCACTAGGAACCCCTGGTCCCTTTCTCCTACACTGCTCTCCAACAAGTCAGTACCCAACGTATCCTGGTCCCTGGGGTTGTTCTTGCCCAGATGCAAGACTCTACACTTACCCTTGGTGTCCCTAGTTCAATTTCTCTCTGCCCAGCTCTCTAAGCCTATCCAGGTCTCACTGAATGGCAGCACAGTCTCCTGGGGTGTTGGCAGCACCATCCAGCTTTGTGTCATTAGCAAACACCCTAATCCCTTATCCAAGTCATTAATGACTAGATTGAAGAGGACTGGTCCCAGTACCGATCCTTGTGGGACGCTGCTAGATACAGGCCTTCAACTAGACTCTATCCCATTAACCACTACACTCTGGCTTCTATCCTGCAGCCAGTTCACAATCCACCTCACTACCCAATCATGCAGTCCACACTGCCTCAGTTTGGCTGTGAGGATGAGACTGTGTCAAATGCTTTCCCCAAGTCAAGATAGACCACATCCACTGCTCTGCCATTATCTGTCCACCCGGTTATGCCCTTATAAAAGGCCATCAGGTTGGTCAAGCATGACTTTCCCTTGGTGAAGCCATGCTGACTGTTCCTAATGACCCTCTTGTCCCTGATGTGCCTAGAGATAGCATCCAGGACAAATTGTTCCATCACCTTTCCTGGAATGGAGGTGAGGCTGACCAGTTATAGTTACCTGGGTCCTCCTTCTTACCCTTTTTGAAGATTGGAGTGACACTTGCTAACCTGCAGTCCCTGGGCACCTCTCCTGATCCCCCATGACTTCGAAAAGATGACGGAAAGTGGCTTAGCAATGACTTCCACCTGCTGTGTCTTCTGTGACAGGGACACTATATATGTAAGTGTTTATGTGTTGGTTTGTTTTTTACAGCCCCATATCTCCACTACTTTCTATTGCTTTGGCAGTCATATTTTGCTGAAGGTAAGATAGACTTATTAGGTCCAGTATCAGTTTGATTTTGGTCCACTACATATCTCCCTAGACTGTTGGTAGATTTCCTGGAACAGCCAGGAAAGTTTTCTAGGTTTTATAAGCTTTGCATTAATATGTAAATAATGCAGCTGTAATGACAAAACATAATCTTGGCTTCTCTAGAGGGGAAGTTTGCCAGACTAAAGTCTGTTGTCCTCTATGACTAAAATAATGGTGCATTCCTGTAGTTCCTTCTGGGTTTAATTCAGAATAGAAAGGGTCATGAACTGAGACAAAAATTAATTATTTGTAATCTAGCTATAACTTCATGGGCATAATCTAGAGTCAATTAATGCCAATCATAAACTGCAAAAAGGTCAGCAGGACTTCATTCTCAGTAATTAACACAAATATCACAAGAGGCAAAGGTAATTCTCTTTTGTTGACATACCGCACCTCATAGCCATATAAGAATGACCAGTTTTCAAATTGTTGAAGTGAATGCATCTGTCAAAGGTCAGCATTTTTGCTTTGTCATTTGTATACTATATGTATATATATAGGTAGCCAGCCAAAAAAACTTCAGCAAATGCAATTTTACTGCTGCAAAGACACTAGTAAACATCAGTAGACAAAAGTCCTTCATAATGTTTCTTTTAAATATTTAGTGTAGATTACAAGTCCTTGACTGAGAAAACTGCTTTTCAGCTATAACTTGCTGAGTGTACAGTTGCTGAAGAACCCACATAACAGCAGGGGTGAGGATTTACAGGCTCTACAGTAATGTCCAAGCTATTAAACATCAAGCAACAGCATGTTTTTGCCTAACCTGAGAGCTCTCCAGGGATAAGCTGTAAAATATAGCTCTGTACAAGATGTCACCTACAGGGGCCACATGGAATTTGTGGATTAAACTTTAAGCAATTGACACTGATGTTCAATATCTGCTAACAGTATGAGTTGTTACCAGAGTAAGAAAATGTGGTTCAGTTCCCTTGTTACAAATGCAGAAGAAATCAAGCCTAAAAGGCAGTACTTGCAAGTTCATTTACCAGCAGTAAAACCAATGCTTGGGTGATTTAAACTGCTTATTAAAAAAACACCACAGAGTGCTGTGGAAAATCTCTTGCTAGATGGAAGCAACAAAGGTGAAGCACAAAGAACAGTGGGAGACCTCAGGACTTGGAGAGGATGACGATGATGCTTTGGTTCAGGCCATAGCTGATAAATCTAGTCACTGGTGCAAAAAACAGATGATTGAATAAATGGATAAATACAGACAGTGATTCACTTTGTCTTCAACTTATAAATCAATCAATATATAAGATTAAGGCAAGCAAAAAAGCTTTTGAGCTATATCAAAGACTGTATGTGTCTTACAATCTTTGGGGTGGCAAAGATAGGTAGACTAAAACATAATCAAATGCAAGACAGACTACCATATGTTCTGCAGTTCAACAAGTGAAAAATTTACTCTGAGCCCTCTCAACAGGCTTTGAATTCCATACACCATTACTGGGATCAGGGTCATAAACATTTTATATAAATACAGCAATGCTTGAAAAGAGAGTTTTCTGACAACAGTCCTATTTTCACTTAATTTGTGCTTGGAAAAAATACTGAAACTAAAGCTGATGGCTTTGACAAGTGCAAGTCTTTACTTCTGCACATTCTAACCTAGCAATATTTCAAGCTTCTGCACATTGCACAAGAGATCTCCTTCCTTTCCATAGACTGCAGTATGTTTTAAGAAATACTATCTGGACATTGCACCAAAAGCACTGGTGACTGAAGCTTTAAGTGTTGTGTTTAGAAATGTGTAGTCCAGGCAACCACATACTTCAACCTGTATCTGCACCTGTGCATCATAGACCCCATGATATCTGTTCCTTTTCTTCCTCTAAAAGTAGCACCCAAGCAAACAAGGTGTGAAAGAGGTGCAATTTGTATCAATGAATAAACTAGAAAGAATATGTCAACCTTGTGCCATCTATCTTGTACCTAGTCTCTTTATGAAGGTGACATCTATCTAGACTTCTGTAAACATTTCATATGGTCCCCTCCCACATTCTTGCTGCAAAACTGAGGATATGCGGGCTTGATAGATGGACTGTTAGATGTTTAAGAAACTGATCAGATGCCTGTGTCCAAAAATTTTTTGTCAATATCTCAATTCCTAGACAGAAACCTGTGAAAAAAGTGGTGTCCTTTGAGGATCCATACTGAGACCAATGCAATTTATTATCTTAATTGCTGACACAGACAGTGAGATCAAGTGGACCCTCAGCAAGTTTGTGGATGTGTAATGTCATAGTATAGTAGTGTAGTGTGGCTCTTTACCTGGATCCCCACATATTGAAATATAGCCAGAGTCTCTAACCCACAATCAACAATTTTTAGCAAATGTGACAGATACAAAGGAATAGTACCACTTATAAATATTCAGGCAATGAAAAACCTTACTCAGTTTGGAAGATAAAGGCACCATGGCATTTTAATTCATTCGCCTCACCACATGTCAGAGAAAATCCCCACACAAGATGCAGACAGAAATTTTGTCACATGCTCCTACACTGAACTGAGATGAAAATATCCAAAACATCCTCAGTGTAGACAGCTTCTGCTTCTCTCTGAAATCACAGTAGTCATCTAACTAGAGTCTTGATCCTCATAAATGTTCAAAGTTCAGGATTCTCACAACCTCTCTGGGTCCAGGCAAATCTTACCACTCACCTAGATTTTCTTCAACTTGAGGAGCAATAACATTTTCAGAAGTGATAACATTCACTTTCAGTGCCAGCGTGTTACAATTTGAAAATTATCAGATTTTCAAATATTATGCTGAAAAAGCATTTTGTTTTGAAGCTGAGGGTAGCTTTCCCAGCAGACCTCCTGTGTCAGTGTCTGGACTCTATATGTGACTGGTGGACAGAGTCTATAAAAGGGAAGGTACTTTCTGCTTCTTGGTTTTCTTCGTCTTCTTCTTGGTCTTCCTTTCTTCTGATTCTCCTCTGATACGTCTTGAGAGACAGAGAGCTCCTCTGGAAGAGAGTTCCTCCCAACCCTGGGTGTTGAGGGGACAGCGACCAGTGGTTCTCAACCCTCCTCCCACTGAAGGGTGGAATGCAAAAGAACCTAAGCATGGCTGTAGCTCTGCTGTGAGGGCAGCCATGGCCCTCTTTTGCATAGGAGCTCAAATGCAGAGAGAGTGGACCTTTTGGACTGTGTCCAATGCCAGCTCACCCTAGCTCTTGGGAGTGGGCCAAAGAGAGGAGCCGCTGTCCACACATGCAGACCGATTTTGGTGTGGGTGAACTGCAGCTCTCCCCTCTTTTGCTGAGGGCTCAAACGCAGAAAGCCAGCACCAGCTCATTCCAGCTCCTGGCAGTGGGACAAAGAGTGGGCAACTCATAAACAGCCACTTCTGCAGCTTGATCACCTTTGAAGTTGCCATAGAGGTGAGCTCTTAATCCTCTACCTCCCTTGCTGCCTAACCCCAGGGGAGAAGAAAGAGAAGCTCTGCATAAGGCCTGCAGAAAGCCTTTAGATGAGACCTAGGAGGTCACACGTAACAGATATGGCCCCAAGTGACCAGTGACACATTGTCTTTATCTCCATCGGACTAGCAAATATCCTGTATACTATGCCACTGAGAGAGTGAGAGAAGCCTCTACTAAGAGAGAGAAGGAGAGATCACAAATACTGATCTTCTAAGCCTTTGGCAAATAGAGAGAGTCTAGGATTCTGTTGTACCCTCTATATTTGATGCTGCTGTAGCCTCAAAAAAGAACCTCTGAGCATATAGAAACTAGAAGCATGCCAAAGACATCACAGAGTTCTGATGTCTGCATGAGGATTGAGAAAGGAACTTTCCCACAAGCATCAAATGTATATTTGTGCTGTATTCATTCCCCCCTCCCCCTTTATCTTCTGGAAAGTGGAGTGCAAGTGTGTGCATGTGCAGTGGCTGCTGTGATTATGACAGTGTACACTCTCTTGCCCCAGAGCTCTCATCTAAGGCAAAAACCCAATGTATTAGCTGTCTCCCATTTCTCTCAGAGTGTGTGTAAAGGCACTGTGATACAGTTTCTGTTTTACCTTTTTGGATTCTTTTACTTATTTGAGTTTTTTTCCTTTTCTTCTTGGTGATGGGTTCAATAAACTGTTGTCTTTTTAGCAAAGTTGCTTCATTGCCTGTTGAACATTCAGTGAGAGCTGTTTGTTGTGCTAGAATTATAGGCACCAACCCAAACTGATTTAGACCCTCTCCCTAAACCATTACACAGCAACATATTTCCAAACAGTCCAAGATGGAGAGGAATGAACAAGAAGGTGGAAGTCACTGTGGCAGGGGGAGAAGAGGGAGGAGTGAGGGGACAGACACTTTTTAAACTCAACTTTTAAGATTTTCTGCAGAAAACACACAGATTAAACATACAGATTCTACTCAGCTTTTAAGCATAATGGTGACACCTGGATGTCTGGCACACTTGATTCACTACTGGAGGGATGCCATCCAGAGGGACCTTGACAAGCTTGAAAGTGGGCCTGTGTGAATGGTCATATGCAGTGTCTTTTTGGGTCAGGGCAATTCCCAATGTTAATATAAACTAGAGAATTAATAGATTGAGAACTGTCCCAGAAAGAGGGCTTTGAGAACACTGTTGGATGAAAATTAGATGTGAGCAGGAAATGCGTGCTTACAGCCCAGATAGCCAACTGCATCCTAGGCTTCATCAAAAGCAGATTGAGGGAGCTGATTGTCTATTTCTGCTCTCGTGAGACCTCACTTGTGTCCAGCTCTGGGGCCCTGAGTTCAGGAGAGCCATGAACCTGGTAGAATGGGCCATGCAAATGGCCTCGGAGCTGGAGTATCTCTCCTGTGCACAGAGTCTGAGAGAATTGTAGCTGTTAACCCTGGAGAAAAGAAGACTCCAGAGAGACCATGTCATGTTGCAGCATTTCAATATACAAAGGAGACTTACAAGAAAGACAAAGAAAGATGTTTTACCAAGGCTGTAATAACAAGGGGCAATAGTATTTTAAACTGAATGAGAGTAGGTTTAGATTGGGCATAAGGAATACATTTTCTGTGATAAGGGTGATGAGACATGGGAACAGGTTGCCTAGAGAAGCTGTAGGTGCCCCATCACTGACAGTGTTCCAAGCCAGGTTGGATGGGACTCCAAGCAACCTAGTAAAATATGGCCCTTCATACACTACAGACTAGATGATCTGCAGCAGCACTTTCCAATCCAAATCTTTATGTCATTCTGCATTTATGTGTTCATTATGGGTAATGAAACTGGGATTGAAATTCTTACCATTTTATGGATACTGAGCTACTTTCCTCATATGGGGAACCCCCTTCTTTTAGCTGCATAAAGAAAATACACAGAATATAGCACAGCAAAACTGTGGTTGAAACAGACTTCTTGGCTCACTGTGTCCTGAATGAGCTTTCCAAGTTCTATAGTGTTGCCTGAGCTGTAAGTGTGTTGCCACATCACTCATTTTTCCTGCAGGAAATAGGGTATGCCTGTGTGGAGGCAGAGTGTATAGCAAATATCCAATATAGCAAATATAGCATATATACAACTATTTATCAAGCATTAGCTCAAATAATAACAAAATTATTTGAATCATGTGAAACAATTTACAAAGCAATTACAGTGATAGAGCAAATGCATAATTTTAAAGCAGTCAAGTAGGATGGAGGCAGTATCTTATATACAGTCCAGGGTTCCTAAAGAATTAATTTCCAACTATTAGACAATTCTCCATACATTTTTTCTCATTTAGTTAGCCATGCTGTAGTTAACATATGCCTGACTTGAATCTTATTCCACTCTGGTTATATGACATTATACAACGCAGCACTTCTGTGGGAAATTGTCCAGCAAGGCATTTCCATACCATGTCTTCTTGCTCTATAACAGGTGATGTTGAAACCTGGATAAGAAAAAATTGCATGAGAGAGAGAGAGACTGATTGTCTGAAAGGACAATCCAAAACATGCCATGCAGTCACAGAAGAAATTAGAAGTTTATTCTTTTAGTGAACAGCAGTGGTGAATTCGCTGTGGCAGTGTACGAATTAAATTTTTTTAATGTGGGTATTTTTCAACTTTTTATGTTAGCAGAGAGTAAAATAATTTAGATGTGGAAAATTGTCTTCCTCATCTCCTCAACCATCTGAATATTCACAAACCTCACTTTCCCTTGTGTGCAATCTGGGCTTTATTCCAGTCTTTTACACTTTAATGCATATTCTCCCCTAAGTCAAAAACCAGACAGCACCAGCCTCCAGTTTATTTCCTCCTCCTAATGTACCAGTTCATTGCTGGTAGTTAAAATCTCCCATTAATGCCACTTGGCCTCTTTTACATGCTTTTTTTTATTTGTACAGTCATTTCACAGAAGATAAATCACAAATTAGTAATTCCATGGTACTGATAGCTCAGTGTAATTTCCTGTGTCTTCAGCATGAGAAATAAGATATGTGCCTGTAAGTCTGTCCCTGAGCTGTTTATGTGCCTTTCAGTGAGAAGCCTCATGAGCTGAGGGACACAGCAGTGTCAGTAAACCATTTTAAAGCCTGCCCAAACCTGTTGCTTATCTTTTTGTTTAATATTGCATTTCATTTGATGGCATGTAACTTTAAAGGTATGAAAGGTGTGAAAACCCCAAACTTTTAATATGCTTTCAGATATTTTTTGTTACATTTTAGTGTATTTGAAGGCAATGTAATGCTTATGTACCCTAATTGTGAGCCCTGCAAGTACAAGCAGGGATTGTGTTTTAGGGATTTATCAGTGGCAGTGATAGTGAAGTTTTGAAAGTGAAGTTTCACAGCACTGACTTCTGTAAAGTCAACTTTTGTTATACACAGTATTGACTTTCTTATGAGGACAGGCGAAAAGAACTGGGGTTCAGCATGGAGAAGAGAAGGCTCCAGGGAGATCTTATTGCAGGCTTTCAGTACATAAAATTGGAATTTAAGAAAGATTCGAAGAATTTTTTTTGTTAGGGCCTGTTGTCCTAAGGCAAATTTGCATCTGTGTTCTCTGAGTTCAATTAAAGAAATTGGAGTTGAAGAGATACCCCCAAAATGGAAAGTCTAAGAAACAGTAAGAGCTGTCATCTATGCCAAGACTTTCAAGGGGAAGGTGCTATTCTCTCATTTTTAAATGTAACTCACAGATAAGCAAGACAAAATACATACTTGGTAACACTGAGCGTTACAGGAGCTTAAAACAATGACAACACTGATTGTTGATGTAGAACTAGGTGGAAAACTTAACAATCCTAAAGAAATGCATTTATGTTGGAAAAAATACAGTGCAGTAAATACTTTTCTGACTCAAGTATTTTGAACAGTGATTGTGATAAACAGGATGTCAGAGGACCAACAAAATAGTCAAGTGACAATTTGACAATTGTGTAGGCATACTAGGTGCTATGGTAAGATTGAAAGTTGTCTTAAAAATCCTTCAGAGTGTTTTATGTATTTTATGCCTTAGATCTGTGATGGCTGGTACCCTGGTATTTGATGTAAATTGGGTAGAGTACACATACAATGAATTGTAAAAAGTAACAAAGAGTCCCATGTCTTTTGCTTTTCAATGAGATTTAGCCTCCAAAGTCATTGTGAATATTAGACACTGGAAAGATCTGCACAGCGGCTCTCTCCCTGCTTTGTCTGCTTTGTCAACTTAGACTATAAACCCCTTGGGACCAGGACTGTAACTTATTATATATAACACCTCACACAATGGAATTTTTATCTATGTAGATTCCAAGCTCTCTAAATGCAGCAGCAACGTATATAATTTGAATAGCAACACTTTTTTTGTGATGCTGAAAAAAAAAATGGGTATCATCACAAGAAAGAAAATGCATCAGAATATCAGTAGCAATTGACAGAGGACCTCTGGGTTCCAATCTGACTATAATGAGACAGTGTGCTATTAGGTACCTCTAGGTAAAGGACAGATATTTACACCACCTCAGAAAAAGGCATTATGCTGAAGTTAGGTAAGCAGGAAAATTATCAACCCCTGAGCTTTTTAATTTGATACAGTGTCATTAAGGATAATGTGTAAAAAAGCCTAAATCCGTGAATAAACAGAACTTTCTGTTCTGCCAAGTAAAGTTTTCTGGTATTCGTAATGTATAGCTCTGTGCTGTAATATAAGAGGACAAGCTTGCCTGCCGCATTAAAACTGTCAGCAAAATTGCATGTCTTCACATTTCTCTTAATTCCATTTTAGAGTTCTCATTCATTATGTCATTTGGCTTTTCCTTTCTCTCCCACTAGCTTTCAGAGGACCCAGACCTATATATCACCAAGGTGCTGCACCCAGCAAGATACTGGGTTCCCTCCAATGCAGCTGTGCATTTTCTGTGATGATCAAGAGCAAGCTGCAAGAGATACCACGCAAGTTCAAAGTTTAATGCTTTGACTTTGTGAAGAATTTTGTAGGTATTATAGGATTAATCGTTTGACGACATTTGCCAGCGTTATGTAGATGACTGGAGTCTTCACCCAGAGGAGCCCAGACATGTGGGAAAGCTTTCCTAAGCCAAATGTAACTTGCCTGGACTCAATTTCTTGTATCACACCAGCCTTAGAAAGCAAAAAAAGCAAATCAAACTACAGCATCTTAGTAGGGAAAGCAAATAGGCCCACTAGTACTCATTGGTAAGCACACAGGATTCCTGGTATGGGTTAGGACAAAAATAATTTTGGAAAATTGAACGGTTTTGAAAGGATCCCAGTCATGTTTTTCCTCAGATTTGCAATACTTTCTGGATTTTTGACTGGTCTTAAGGGCCTGGAAAGATGCAGAAGACTAAACTCCATGTCCAAAAATGTCTGTGGTTTTAGCCCCACAGAGATTCTGTGAGTACTGATAGGTGGAAGAAGGCGACTTGTTTAGTCCCTAAACTTTTCTTTGTGGAGGCAGAAGGCACAGATGATTGCCATTATATCATGGACATTTATTCTGTAACAACATTACCTAAAAATTACTTGTTAGAGACTGCACAAGCAAGTAGATGAACTCTCTCTACATGCACCTATTTTCAATTCAGGGTGGGGAGCAGGAGGAGAGGGAAAGGACAGAGACACTAGTATTAAAAACAAGAAAGCACTCATGTTTATCTTTGCCATACATATGTTTTCTCCTTCTTCTTGTAGGATACTTCAGGTGGAGTTAACATTTGGCAGTGAAGTCCATAATCTCCATGTTGCATTGCTGGCCTGATCTATCTGCTGGCAGACAGCAATAACAGTCTATGGTGCTGGAGGAGTTGCACAGTGGACCATGTCCTACTTAGCATTAAAATTCCTGTGTCTGGTCATAAGCACAAGGCTGCCATTCCTTCAGCTCAGAGCACAGATTTTGAGCAAGACAGAAATAAGCAAAGTACTGCCAGACCTCGCATGAAGACTCATTCATCACGTCAACCGAGGATGCAGACACTTAATAATTGGCTTCAGAGTGTCAGCGATTGCTAGGTACATTAAACTCCCGTTGCACTAATTAACATCCTAATAAGAGTTGTCTGTTTCTTATGCTGAAAGGCACAACGTAAGAGCTACATGATATTCTACCCATGTATACAAAATAACTGATTCCTCTCCTGGGCTGCTCTGCAAGGTTTGATCAGGAATGCTGATGTGGTAACACAGGAATATAATAGGTCCTTTGTGAGGCAACCCTCAAATATTTATCCTAAAAGCTCATCTCACCATGGTCATAATCACCTAATAATCTTAATGCTTAGTACTTTGAGAATGTAGGCTACGTTTTATTGTATTTTGCTTCAGCAGACACCTTCCTTAATGGAGTTAGTTTGTCACCAGACATCCAAAGAAAAAGAAATTCTTATCCACAACTGTAGAACACATAACTTCCTAATATAACATTTTTGTTTAAAACTGCTCTAAGTAGGGGAAAGGTTACACGTATAAGTAGGAGAGATATGGCTCAGTTTGAGAGTTGGAACAGTTTTGATGTCTAAGTTATTTTCCATGTCTAGATCTTTTTCCACAATATCATTATGATTTTTTTTTTCCAAGAGCACATTAAAAGAATGACAGTTTTGTGGTCAGAGTACAAAATCCCAATCAAATTCTCAATGGGAATGTGCAGACAGGCCATAAGTTGGGAAAGAAACATTTATAACCCTGTACAAACAGGTGTAATCTCCAAAGGCTCTTTGTGCTCCGCAGTACTCTGGTACTCAGCTCCACACACACTGTGTACATCCTGCACAAGTGTGTTTATATAATGAGTTCATGTGTAGATCATACCATATAGCACATATGTACACAAGGGATTGTGGAGTTACCTGTGTAGTCCAGTGTGCTCAGTGAGCAATAAAGTATAAGTTAGCTAAGCACAGACATATATAGGTATTTGGAGAGTTGTTTAGCTATTAATAACCTCAAATAAGCCAAGTTCATATAGAAGTCACAGGATGCCTGTTGTGGCTGTAGCTCTACCTTTGGATTCCTGATATTATAGAACTTAATAACATTTTAAAATCTGACACGTAGCAGTCCTTGCAAATTCATATAACTTGCAGATCTTGTGTCCTGAACTAATCCATTTCACTGTTCAGAGGTACACAAGATCATCAGTAACAATACAGTTAATAAGAGTGGAAAAGAATAATGTCACACCTAGCAGCTTTTGACTTTCCTTTCTAATCCAGTCTAGACACCACACCACCAGTCCTGTGACCACCCTCACAATGCTGTTGTCAGCTGCCATCCAGATGAGTAATAGCACAAGAGTAGGATGCAAGGTGCCTAGTTGATCCTCTTCTTTCGGCCTAGCAACTCCAGCACCCCTGCAGCGCCCCAAGTCCTAACACTCTCCCATGCCTTGCTGGACTTGTTACTGACATATTAACATTTCTCTGTTCTTTGTTACTTCTCAAGGTTGTTTTGCCTCCTCCAGCTTCTACTTGTTCCTCAACACAGATGCTTCATTAGTTGCAACTGCTCAAGGGTGCTGTTGACCCTTGCTGATAGGTTTAGGAGCTGCTTGGGTGACTGGAAACACATGTGGCCTCAGCTTGCCAGTGCTTGACCTCAGATAACTGCACAGGACACTCTGTCCATGACCAACCTTTCTCATTCACTCCCTATTTCTTCCCACTGGGACTATTCCAGTGCAAACACCACAAATTTTGAGATCTGGATAGTGGCTGATGTTTGACACACAACCATTTCAGAAGGAGAGGACTGATCCGAAGTGGACACCAAAGAGAAGAAAGCTTCCATAAAGGCAACAGGAGGCAGCTCTTATTTGTGTCAGATCTTTTTCAGAGTGAAATTCATCACACCACACAGCAAATACACCACAGCATCCATTGAGCTGCAAACCCCACAAAACCTAACATAACTATATATAAAGGCTTGTATTAGGAACATGTCCACCAACACATAAAATGGAGACAGATAGCATTTTCTGACTTTTGGGTCCTAACTCCACACAGCCTGTGTTCATCATGATGTTCAACGAAGTATATTATGTGCCTCTACATGCAAACCTTCTCATCCGATGAAGCTCAGAAATGTTGTTTCAGCAGGGTTTGCCATAACTGCTGTTAGTACTAATAATGGAAGCCTTGAGCACATTGTGAGGATCACATCTGCTCCACCTGAGTGCTACCTGCTTGTGCTTCACCTGTGCTTCCACCTGGCATTTCAGCAGCTGATTAAATTGAACATCATTAAAATATGGCTATGAAAGGTAGGCATCTTATCTCACTGTGGGCCTGTCTTTGGTTGCAAATATATTCTAAGTGTTCCCTCCTGTTTGTGGCAGTTTAAAAGAAGAATGAACTCAACACAACAAAATATTAGCAG
Source organism: Upupa epops (assembly GCA_013397515.1). Taxonomy (NCBI): domain Eukaryota; kingdom Metazoa; phylum Chordata; class Aves; order Bucerotiformes; family Upupidae; genus Upupa; species Upupa epops. Next base: position 50,283 of record VZRI01013048.1, read on the forward strand.
ATTCCTTGGAGAAATCAACCGCCTGAGCCCTGCTGCGAAAAACCATTTGGTCACTAGAAGTAGTCAGGATATTGCCACTCTGGAGGCTGTTGTTTGAAATGAAATTATTTGCTAGACTCTGTTAAACAAAAGGGCTTTGTATCTCTCTGACTCATGTGGAAGTGTCCTTTATAACCCAGGAATGTACACGTTTTGAGGGTGGAAACCTGAATCTGACTTGCTCAAGGGAGAACAAAAACCTCCTGTACAGAATAAAAACTGAAAATGCCAAGTATATATGCCACCTTTGGACTAAATTGAGCTGCCCTCTTCTGCAGTCTAACTCCCCAGATACCTGACTCTTTGGGATAAGAAAGATGCCAAACTAGGCAGTACCCCTAATTTTGAACTTTGACTGCAGAGTTGTTTCACTTCAGATGATATTACAGTATCAGAGTAATGATGAGGCTGGAAAAGACCTTAAAGATCATCTAGTCCAACCTAAAACCAACCAAATAAACCTAATATCTAACATCTAGATCATGCCACTCAGCACTTCATCCAGACTAACCTTGAACACCTACCTGGGTACTCTCTAAGAACTTCATTCCCAGCCTATAGTTCTGCCTGGGGTTGTTAAAACCAAAATGCAGAACCCAACACTTGGACTTGTTGAAAACCATCCTATTGGAGTCTGCTCATCTCTCCAGTCTGTCCAAGTCCCCCTGCAGGGCCCTCCTACCCTCCAACAGATCAACATGGGCTCCAAGCTTGGTGTCATCCACAAATTAGCTCATGATGGATTCCAACCCATCATCAATATCATCAATGAAGATGTGTGCTATGCTTTAAAAGCTGAGTAGACTCTAAGTTTAATTTGTGTGTTTTCTGCGAAAATTGTAAAGGTTGGTTTTAAAAAGTTGAAAGGAAATGTGTCTGTCCCCCCTCCCCCTCCCCTCCTTCTTCTCCCTCCACCCTGGTGACTTCTCCTTTTCTGTCTGTCTTGGTGTCTATTCTGAGCTATGTCACTTTGACACCAAGAGAAAGTATTATTGCTTCTGAAAATGCTATCACTTCTGATGTTGAAGAAAATTTATAGCAAGTGGGAAGATCCACTTGGATCTGGAGAGATTATGAGAATTCTGAACTTTGAAGATTTATGAGCATCAAGACTGAAGTCAGATGACCACTGTGATGTCAGAGAGAAGCAGAAACTGTCTATAATGAAGAAGTTCTACATTTTACTTCAGTTCAGTGTAGGAGCACTGTGATGAAACTCTGTATGTATGTGTCTGTGTCTTGTGTGGGGTTTTTCTCTGGTATGTGTTGGGGAGAATGAATTAAAATGTGTTGGTGCCTTTCTCTGTTAAGCTGTTTCATTGCCTGCAGATTCATAAGTGTTTTTGTCAAACTCTTCCTTTGTGTCTGACACTTAAGATAAAATTTCTTGGTTGAAATATAGTTAGGGAGTCTCACCCATGACACTAGTGGTGACCCAGGTGAGATGCTCAGGGATCTAGTAAGGACCCACAACACTACTACAACACCACAGTAGATGGGCATTAAAGAAGCATTAGCATCTGACTGTAAGTCTTGCTCATATGGAAGTCCCAATTATTAATCCTAAATCAGTAAAGAAAAGCAAGCAAGGAAAAAAATACTTAAAATCTACATACACACTGGGATATGCATATTTATGGATATTTAATGAAATCAGTAGGTGGTGATTTTTATCTACTGAAGCATGCTTTAGCTACTCTTAGTAGCGACAGTGCAGTGCTATTCTTGTTGCTGCTTGTGTTGGGTGCTGTGGGTAGAGGCAGCAACACCTTGTGGCATCATATGTAACGCCTGGTTGCATCTACAGCTTGTTCACTGAGTTGATTTGAATAATCTATATAAGAAACAGAAAGTTACTTTGGAAATTGCTGGTATTATTCTTCTCTCCCTCCCCTCTCAGTTACTGTAAGTTATCAGAGATATTTAAAATCCCTCATGGGATGACAATTCCTGGGTTTTTATAGCTTTTTATTTCCAGTTGTTCAGTGGAACTAAGAGAAATGGAAATCAGTTCACAAACACAAACTAATTTGAACATTCTTTTCTTTTTTTTTCTGACATTTTCATGTTTTGTGTAATTGCATGTGTTCTGGAATGTAATACTGACTTGTTTTGAATTGCACAGACTCTGAATGGCAAAGCATTGGATTGTTTTTAAGCTTTTTGCATATTATGCTCGTGTTTTTAATCTGCAGGCTACCGTAATTTGCTCTTAAATTATGAAAATGAATTTTCACAATATTTAGAGCAATGTTTTTGCTAAGTGTTATGTAGGTGGTTTTGATTTGGTATTTACAATTGCACTCCCTATTTTGCTTGTCCACTAATTTGTGTGCAAAGAGGTTTATTTCTGTCTGTGGCCTCAGATGTGTGCATGCTAGCTACATTAGCACATACCCACATGATCAAGCAAAAGTGTTGTTTAAGAGCTTGATTCCAACACAAATGCAGCCTTAATGTACAAATCAAAGATCAGGTTGGAAATACAACATGATAAAGACTTTCCCACAAAGTGTCAACATTATGACTGTGGCTTAGAGCTCTTGTGTTTAGTGTACCCTGATTGCTCTTTCTGAAAAGCACTTGTTTGAGAGGGATGTACACGGTACTGGCCATAATATAAATGAAATATCCATAGAAAATTAAGATGATGTTGTATTTAGCTTCAAGTTTATAACATCAACCCATGGCCTACACATCATGCAAGACTATTTTAAGTTCTTGAGAGAGGCTTAAACAATCTGTATGTTCTCAGCACAAAAGTTATCTTCTAGGAAATTACAACTGTGCTTAAGAATACACTGTTCTGAAAAAAATTTCAGTGGGGTGTCTAAAAGGTGACATGAAATGAAAGAAGCTTGTACTTACAAAGTATAAGAATAGAATTTCAGACCAGCTTTCTCAAGACTTACAGTCTCTCAGACTGCTCCAATTTGAGAAGGGCATGAGAAATGAAAATGAATATTTCACTTCAGAAAAGAGTGGAAAAGATGTCCTGAAATGAACCGTTTAAAAGGCTTTCTTTCAATTACTCCTGGACTGGAAACTAATCTCAGAAGCTACTTCCCTTACATTCAGTAATTAAAGCCAAGTTTTTTGTTCTTCAGAGAGAGATACATCTCCATGTGAAATGTCAGGCCTCTTCCAGATATATTTGTGGGTGTGATGTCTGATGTACTGTATTTTTGATTTCTCTTCCTTAGCTTGTGTGGTAAGCAGTACTGTTGCCTCTGACTTCCATTATGGAGAAGATCCAAAAACATTCATGTATCAACTTGGCATAATTCCAAGAATTTCATTTTTTTGGTCTGCTATGGGATCTAGATTCCCCTGGAAAAAAACCCGTGTATGTTTACAATACAGTGTCTGCTAGCCTGATGCTGAGGCAGTATATATTGTAATCCAAGAAATCTTATGATGGATGAGAACAGTAAAGAGAATGCCCATGAAAGCCACATGACCATGTGCATCCTTCCAAATAAAATTCCTTTCCAAACTAAGCAAGGATCAACTAAAGATGTTTTGGAACCACAGAATGTTATTTTTAAAAGGTAGCTAGTGATTGAGATAGATTAAGACTAAACATGTCTTAGATCATCCAAAACCACAAAGAGCTTAATTTGTTCACATAGTTATGACTGGAACAGAATTTGAGGGCGTTCAGCCATTGAAGCCCTGAAATCCCTCAGCATAGTTTGCAGTAGGATGATAGGCTGTTGGTTTTGCTTTGCTTTGTTGTTTTTTTTAATGGACTTGTCCTTTGTAAAGCTTGCCCCTTCCTACCTCCTACACACATAAGCAGTTCAGTTCAAACACAGTCCCTGCAGGTCACTGAGTCCCAAAGCATTGACCAATGCTTTTTAAAAAGTAAGAATGATCCAGCTGAGAGATGCTCCACAGGCTTCTGACTAAGGTCACACTCACCAAGTAGCTCCTCTTCCACACAGACTCCTGTTCCCAGGGGCACAGGGCATCGGAACAGTCTTTCCTAGGCAGTTATTAGCATGATGGAGAAAGGGAGGTACAAATGAGAATTAGCATGGACATGTGTGGACATATGTCAGTTATTATCTTTATGAGAACAGGTGATGATTATTTCTTCTTAAGGCAAAGAAAAGAGTCTCTCAGTTTATCCCACTCGCAGCCACTGTTTATTTACTGGAATCGCTTTGCAATTGTACCTATTTTAAGCAGGATGTTCTGACCTTTCCACATTAAAAGGAACAACACCAAACAGACAGCTCTGGTGAACTCCAAGACCCAGACCTCAAAGATTCCTTTTACCACTACCATTTGCTGATTTAATGTGTTTTGTAGTGTCATTGACAATTAGTAATGTCTACAAATCAAGTTGAAATAATAAATCCAAACCTTAAATATAAAGTATGTAGGAGCATAAAGCTCTATCCATTTCAATAAATGTTGCTCTGGTTTCACTTCAGTGGGACAATGTTCATTTACCTAGGTTGTCATCTTGGTAAGACAGGACACAAAAGCCCTGGCTTCCCTTAGTCTTTTCAAAAATGTATTTAAAATTTTTGACAGCGGTGTCTGTGTGGTTGTAGAAGTCACTAAAAACCTGAACAGAAACCATCCATATGCATACCTATATATACACTCATATATACACCATCCATATGTATATGAGAAAAGGAAGTGTGTGAGGCAGCGAGACAGAACAAGAGAGTCAGTAATCATGCCTTGACAACACTCTTTGCTGGCTAAAACAAAGTATCCAATTCTCAATATTTAGTCAGTGACTAAGGAAGAAACCTATATCCAGCTTCACTGGCAAAAGCCAAACTTTGGAAATCTTATTTGACCAGCAATTTTAAAACAGAAATGTCTTCATAAACGCAAGGGCAATATGTAATACGAGATATGTTTAAATATATTCTTTAACCACAATACTGAAACTGCTTCAAATTTAGCTTTGCTCATCTTTGTTTGTGTGTGCTGAGTGCATGTTATGATAACTAGCAAGCTTTCTCAGATGACAGGAGTGCTTCCAGTTCAGTGTGCTTTGCTGATGTGTTATTATTTCATCGATTACAAGGCAGAAAGCGTGTACTGTAACTGGAGGTAGTTTAATTGATTTCCAAGGACAGTGAAAGAAAAGTTTAATTACAACAAATGAAATAATAAGGCAAGTATCTGAAAAGAGATTATTATTTCCCCTCTGTTAATGGAAGGAGAGATTGTAAATAATCATGCCTAATAAGGAGTAAGGGGAGGCATAAAACTTCATACATCTTGCAAGGAAGAAGTGGATGAAATCAAAGTTCACATATCCAGTGAAAGGTTGGATGCTTCCAACAAAGGAAATAAAAGGGAAAAAACAAGGTGTTAATCTCATTCCTGAATCTCACTACACACTAGTAGGAAAACAAGCCTGGAAAAAAATAGCCTCAGCTCATGCACTTCAGGTTCAGCACAGGCACCAAACCTTGAGTTTATACAGCTTCAGATGATGGCCATTAGTGTTAATAAAATGTGCTGGGTCTTGGGCAGACAAATAAGATTAGGAGTTGCTCAGACGGGCAGATGGGCCACTGAGTTTTATCCCTTACACACAGGTTTGAAACACTGTTACAATTTGCATATATAGAATTTGCATACATAGAGTCATAGAATGGCTTATGTTGGAAGGGACGTCAGAGATCACTTAGTTGCAGCCACCTTGCCATGGGCAGGGACAGCTCTCATTAAGACCAGGTTGCTTAGACCCCTATTTTACCTGGACTTGAACAGTTCTGGGGAGGGGGAAGACTGTTCCAGTGACTCACCACCTTCATAGTGAGGATATAATATGTGAAATAGAAATTATAAATCTCACATACCATATACCCTGTCCATCAAGGGAATACTGTTTGACAGTTTAGTGACTATCACAGGATTTCACAAAGGAATATGGAACTGGGAAGGACTCCATTAATACTGGTTCATCTTCCCTGGGACCTACAGCATATTACTTCATTGAAGCATTGTTTATCAGCAAGATCAGAAGAGACCTCCAAGATCATCAAATCCAGCTGTCAAAACAATGCCACTAGATCATCAATCCAAGAGCCATAACTATACATTTTGTTAACATCTCCAGAGATTATGCCTCCACCACCTCCCTGGGCAGCCTATTCTAACACCTGACCACTCTTTCAGTGAATAAATTTTTCCCAATGTCCAATTTTAACTTTCACATTGTTACTTGAGGCAATTTCCTCTCATCGTTAGTGACTTGGAAGAATAGACTGAGCCCTACCTCTCTACAGCCTCCTCTCAGGCAGTTGTAAAGAGCAATAAGGTCTCCCGTCAGTCTCTTTTTCTCTAGAATAAAAAACATCAGGTCCCTCAGCCACTCCTTGTAAGACCTATCCTCCAGGACCTTCACTAGCCTTGTTGCCTTTCTTTGAACACAACATTCAATGTGAGGCCTCACTAGTGCTGAGTACAGGAGGACCCACACTTCCCTATGCCTGCTGGCCACACTATTTCTGATGTAGGCCAGGATGCGGCAGCACTTGGGCACAATGCTGGCTCATTTTCAGCTGTCTCTCAGCCAACATCCCCAGGTCCTTTTCTGCCAAGGAAATACTCCACTCACACCCATTCAGGATTCATCCTACAACCCTATACCCATATGCGCTCACTTTCAGTCAGGATGTTGTCCCAGAGTCCTAAGCCACCAGGACAAGAAACTTCCACATAACTTCTGGTTTATATACATCCACTCCTCCCATGACTCTTTCTGTTGGCATTAGCTTATACATTAAACAACTCTTTGCAAGTAATGTGCAGCAGTTCTGCAGCAGCTGTTTATGGCCCCACCTCAGTCAGCCTTCCTATGAATTGTCAAAATTCACATTTATTTTGTGAGTCCACTGACTCTCAGTTTTCTCACTTGGGACTGATCCACCATCTCATTCTTTTGTTAGCTCTCCCCTCCCTCAGGTCCCACATTTTGATCTGGTGTGCATGTGAGCACAGCCAGCTCAATTGGATACCCAGTTCTGAGTGGTCCTAGCTTTCTAAAATGGAGATTTACAATTGCTTCCCTTGTGTTTCTCATTTAATTATGTCTGGCAAGCAGTGCAGCTTTGCTTCTCCTCCAAGTACTTTTTCCATCGATCATTAAAGCACCTTTGTTCCATCCAACATATCTGTTTTGCATGTCAACCTTTCCTTAGGCCAAGCACTGCCTGCTTTCATGCTCTGTAAAACACCAAAGGTACTTTGGCATGAAACAAAGACATTAATAATTACGTATAAATTCAGATGCACTAATTAGTTGGTGAGTAATACATTCCATCACCAGTGCATGAGCTGAAGGAACACAGCCAGAGTTCAAATTACAGTCGTCTAAATTATTATAGTCTTAGCATGTGGAACTGTAATACCATTGCACACAGTACTATACAATCCTTTTTGAATGTCGGTGCAAAAATTGAAGAAAAAAGAAAGACTTCTGTGTTTAAAAGAAAAAAAAAAATGTACTTCAGATCAACTCTTTGAGGTTCTTGAGGCCTTCTCCACCCCCTCTTTCACAAAATGCCTCATCCGTGATGCCAAACCTCCACAAACCAAGCTTAAGGAAGGGAACCTTCCTTTTTTTGTTTTCCTAGATCTTTGCAGCAAGGCTGGAGAAGTAATTGACATTTAGCCAGTGCCCTAAATATTCAAGCAATAAATGCCTTGGCAGTATCACAGCTAGACAAATAGATTAAAATAATGAGTGGTACAGAGACTGCTGTGCAATAGTTTTTCCCATTAAAAACTACTGCTTTCAGATGCTTATCACTTTGCCAAACAATTCAAGCTGAAATGTTGAGAGTCTGCTATGAGGTTGATTTTTCTGGGAAAAAAATTCTGCTGGAATGGAAACATATGAGAATGAAATTGTAAGATGAGGGACAGAGAATAAGATACTTGCTCACATTAAAAAAAAGTTATTCCAGACATTTCAATTGAGTTGTCAATGCACTTCGGAGCTGAGATCCATTATCAGGCCCAAATGGGGCTACTTCATACTAAAGGTGCTCAGCAGGGAATTCCAAGTTCTTGCTTTTAGACAAAATCCAAAGCAATAATCCCCATCTGCTGTCTTAGTCAGGTCATTAATACTCCAGAAAGGATTTGGATACTGGTGAAGTTTTGAGACAATAACTACTTTGAGATTAAATCTGTGACAGCAGCTGCTCCCACAAAACCTGTATTTCAGTCTCAAGATGTGAAACAAAACCATTCCCCAAAAACCAACTCTGAACAACACATTTCAGTTCTCTGTTTAGTCAAAATGGAATGGAGTTATTTTGAGAAAATGCTGTTACTGAGAACAAAACTAAGCTGCAGTATTTACTGCAATTATAAATGAAAAATCTATAGAGCTCAATCTCAAAGCAACACCTCAGGAGAAAATGTAGTCCTTGCTCAAGCAATGCAGAATTCGGGAATTTGTTCTTATGTTCTTAGCATTCACCATGAGTGGCACAGCCAAAGCCCTCAAAGGAAAGCTGCAGAAGGACAGGGGATCATTGCCTGCTAGCTCAGAAGACAGAAACAGAACGTCTAGATTCCCTGGAGACACCACGTCTGCTCTGCTGCAGCACAACATGCTGAGTATTAGTGTGTTCATGTTTTTGGCTGTTTCTTATTCTTCCCGAGCTGATCGGCTTGATTTTTCCTTTCAACAAATAACTGAGCTGATTCCCACTAAGGAGTCACAATAAATCCTGTTTAAGTTGCCAGTTCCATGGTGCCAGGCAACACAGATGATTACAAGCCTGATGCTACTGGGTACTGAGTTGTGCTGGGTGACATCCTTGCTTGGAGTCACAGGATAGTCCCACTCTTGTTGAACTGGGCAGCAGAGTGGGAGAAAAAAGAACAACTCATGACCCAACACAGCAAACAGGGCTCTACAAAATGCAAAACACTGAGGAAGAAAGAAGATGTATGAGAGATATGGAGGTAACCTGGCAACACTGCATGGCAGAGACAAACCCTGACTTGAAAGCTGAGTACACTGTATCTGGAAGGAAGAGCAGTTCATCCCTGCAGCAGAGAGAGGAGGGCCTAGCGGTGCTTGGGATCCACAGAAAACAGAAATTGGACCAATATGTTCTACATCACAGCCAAATTCCAGATCATGCCTCCTCCCCACCCACACTGAGTGTTTCCCTGCCAGTTGATTCCCCCCTACCACTGGTTCCAGCTGCGCTAATCTTGTCATGGATCCTCAGGGATCAGTGCTATGTTAGTGTGTTTCCATGGTGGGGGGGTCTGATGCATCCCTTGCTGGGTGTAGTGAAAGTTTGGCCAGGTGTGTGGGAGGCCACATGCATTGATGGACATCTGGAGAGGCACCGATGGGAAGCACAGCAATGTTCACTGGCAGGGATGAAAATCTACTTTGTTTTCAATAGCTTCTGGAGGTAAAAAACAGATATGTCTGTTAGTGAGGTCTGCCATTATGTTGCAAGTCAACTTTTTTTTTCCTTAGTAAACTTGAACAAATTTTGTCTCAGGCCAGTGTCTGGGTGTTTCTCTGGCATAAATCAAAGTGAGGCCAGCTACTTTCTTTATAGTGGAAGGACAGCAATTTTTAGTTTGCTACTTTAATTAAACCTTCACAAAAAAAAAAAAATCATACAAATGAACAGTTTTCATAGCTGTTGGTTAAAAAGTCAAGTCTCTGGCCTCTCTCTAGAAGGCTTTTTGCTCAGTGAGAAGGTTATTTAGCTTTCTGTAGGCTAATGCATTCTTGGGTGTTTAAACTTAGTGCTGAAAGTTGTAATTTATTTTACTACAACAAGAGCTTAGCAACATGTAAGAATAGGTGAGTGGGTTAAGTAGATTTTGAGCCTTCAATGAAAAGATAGGTAGGAAAGTGACATTATTTGTTTTAAATAGTGCTAGCATTCCAGTGGAAACAGTTTTAAAGCAAGTGGTTGTTCCTTTCTTTAAAGTTTTCCTTTTCCCCCCCAGTCTTCCTAAAAAAAATATTTAGAAGATATATAGTGAAGCATTCTAACACTTGAACATCCATCCCATAAGCCAGAGTGCTAGAGGCTTCCTGGCAATGTTTGAAAGACCAGGAGAGTCTTCCTTACCTGAAGAAATATATTGTGCACTCAGGTAGAAAACTTTCCCTGATACAGATACAAAACTAAGGGAGAGGGTCTCAGAAGATCAGGTGAAACACAGAGATTCTAAAGAACAGAAGACTTCTGAAATACTGATGTGAGAAGGAGTTTCCAAAGGAACATACATGAGATTTCATACATGAGATGTTCCAAAGGAACATTCTGAGATTCATATAGAATTGTATGTATTCATGATGGAACAACTGTGATAAATACTCAAGAACATCCTCTGAGTTTTACAGAATTTCAAATAAATTATACTAAAATATACTAAGGTGTATCTTTCATGAAAGGGCAAAATGCAAAAAATGGGATGCTTTTGATCTAGAGGTGAAAGATAATTGTGATTTTGATTTTCTCAATGTCCAGCTCCCCATCTCAACACTCAGACAGTGTATTTTCCAAGCCAAAGAAATTCCTCATTGTAAATCCTTTTGCTTCTTGAGAAAGTTGGAAGGTCATTTACAAGAGAAGGAGACTTTATTGTTGAAACTCTAGATTTATGGCATATTAATTTTCTTAAAGCTTCCTCTTGAGCAAACATTTGGAACAAACAGCATGAGGTCAGCTGAGAGGGGAGAAGTGTAGGAAGAAATCAACGTTTCTTTCATAAGAAGTTTAAGCAGTGTGTGTCAGTTGAAGTGCACTGCTTTAGCTGCTCTTGCTGCACTGTGTAAAGGACTTTTAAACTAAAAATAGTTAGCTAGGGCTACACTAGTCCATTGAAATGGTTGTCTTCTTACACTTCCTTGCATTGCCTTTCTTTGTTGTGCCTTTCCTTCCTTTCTGTCTTGTACTCCTCTAGTTTCAATGCTATATACTCCTTCAGACTCAGTAATTCAACAAATATTTGGACCAATATGGGCCAATATGTGAACAATGATCATGTGATTCAATCGATGTGAACAGCTACTCATGCCTTCCACACCTTTCTTTGGGCTCAGTGACCTACCTGCCATAGCAGATAAGAAGCTCGTACTGCTGAACAGCGTAACTTGGACCAAGTATTTGCAAGGATGCAATACTGTTAATGTCAGGACAAGAAGGAAAGCACTTCATATGTTTGTGTGTTGCCTAACCAGAAATAGGTTAGGAATAGGAAAAAAGGGAAACTTTAGATGGGAAGCATAAGGATGATATATGGAGACAGTCAGGGAGAGGATGAAGAAAGAAAAAACAAATAAGACTGATAAAGCAATGAGGAAAATATACATGATGTCAGAGGTGAAATATAAACTCATATACAGCACAATGGTTATTTTTGTGTAAAATAGGGTGATAAAGTTTATGCATTAGTGTACACATATGCATATCCTGCCTTAAAACACAGCAAATGGGTAGGGCTTATCTGAGTATTATGCATGGCAGAAAATAGAATGAAATGTGTTTGTCATGCAACATCTGCTAATTTTTAAAGCTGTTTGAAAGGCAGAAGTGAATGACCTTCTCCATCTGTATCTTATGGAGGGACCTTAAGGAGTGTTACCATATGAATTTAATAAAAATTGCTGTCATTGGCATTTTTATAAATAAAATAAAGACTCTGTTATCTAAGCAAGAGCTGTTTTCCCGCTATCCTGAGGCAGTCAGGCTGCAGTAAAGAGAAGCCTGATACCGTACTCCAATTTTTCCAATTTAGCATGTGCATGGCAGCAAACAGAGGCTGGTGTGAAGAATGTGTTGCTGACCTGGAACCTTGAAAATCATGCCTATAGTATTTACTCATGAGAATAATCCTTTTAACTTATCTCTTTAAACCTATAAACAGATTAAAGCATCAGTTCTATTTTGACCAAGGAAATGAATGTTGCATACAGCAGGTATAATTGCAGGGACAATTCTGTATAGTGAAAAGGAGCCAGCTACTCTCTGGAACATGCAGAGAATTTCCACCTCCCTTTTGCACACAGAATCTATTGTCTCTGTTATCCCTTGTAGGTTGATCCACAAATTATTGTGCATTTGTGGGTCACAATAAAAGAAGCTTTTCTGGAAAGGATCTTGAGCTCTTGTATTTGCCACAAATCCTAAAAGTGTATTTCAGGTGACACCAAAATACTTAATCTGGAAAATAACATAAACCTAGATAGTATATAATTTCCCAAACTGGCCCTATTCATAGGGAGGAAACACTTGGAAAACCGTTCTGATATTAATTATGATGCCCAGCAACAGGCAAGTTCATTAGATGGAGGTATTTTGGGCTTGACTTTATGCACACTGGCCATTGATACCAGCTGTTGTGCACTATACTGTTTTTACACAAGGACTGCCTGCATCCTCTGACATACCAGGGATCTCCTTTCTTGCCTCTCACCCTGTTGGCTCCCCCTACATGCCCAATGCTCAGTGTAAACAGACCCATATCTGTATCGTAAGCACTTTCCACAACAATGAACTATAGGTGTTTTGCCTCCAGCCATCTCTTCTTTTTGCCTTTCAAGTCAGATATTTCCTGAAGAAAGACCATGCCATGTCTGACCAATGCCAGCTGCTGGGCTTGGGCTGTTCTCTCAAGTCTGATGTCACCTTCATCAATATGGATCTGAATAGAGGAGCAGCTCAAAGCCTGTATAAGTGAAAGATCTAGTCAAGAAGTATGCTTCATTACCAGCTGATTAGGAACCTGCAGTGAAAGACTAGGTGGTGTACAACTTATGTTCCTCCAGAACTTCCTGTTAATGCAAACACTGGGCTACAAACTCCTGAAAGGGGCCAGCAATCACAGCATTTCAGCCCAGTGTCATACACATGTTCAATAGGACAGGGAGAAAATCAGCTCCTAGGTTCAGACACAGTAAACAAAGAATCAGCTGAGATGAAAAGGAAGAAGTTGCATATTAGAGATATATTTTGAATATCCATATGAAAGCAGTGAACATTACTAATTAGGTATCAGTTCCTTAGTATTAATTCTCATACTATTTTTTTACATAGTAGTGTTTTGTGGTGACTCTCTGATGCTCAATTCCATTTGTCTTCTGGTTGCTATTAAGCCCCTGCCCTCCAGCTCCACTGCTGCTTCTGTCCTTTCTTTATTGCACTGTTTTTTCTCCCAGATATCAGAAGTCTGCTGTAGTGTTGCTTTTGAGCTAGAGAAGATCTATGTGTCCATTCAGTGCTTGGTTGGTTGCACCTGGACTAACACAAGCCAGCTGACCAACTGTCTTTCTAGACTGCATGTTTGGTTTTAAGCCACCTGAAACAGTGATGTCAGTGCTACAACATTTGGCAGATGAAGTCTACATCTCCGGCAGGGCTCCATTTGCTTTTATGCTCCACCCTTTGTAGCTTCATCTATGTCCTGGGTTAGAATGAGATCTAAATTTGTTCTGGATCGGTGCCTGCAATCCAAGCACACCAACCAGCTCTCATTGAGAATTCAACAGGCAATTAAGCAACTTTGCTAGAAAGAAAAGAATTTATTGAACCCATCATCAATAAGAAAAGGAAAAATCCCCAAATAAGTCAAAGAGCAGAAAGAAAAATAAAACAGAAACCATATCACAATGCCTTTACACACACTGAGAGAAATGGGAGACAGCTAACACATTGGTTTTCAGCTTTAAATGAAAGCCTTGGGAAAAAAGTGTGTACACTAACACTAACCAGAGAGGGGATTCAGCCATTTTCTCCATCCTTAGAACTCAGTAGGGCTCCTGAGGATCTTCATATGTCATGATGCTTGTGCAGAAGTTCCTTTTCTGGTCTTCTTGCAGACGTCAGCTTCCCCTGTACGTCCCAGTCTTGTTTCTAACTCCTCTCATCACAGGAGAGTTTCATCTTCAGGCCACAACAGCATCTTAGATGGAAGAACACAATAAAATTCCAGTATCTTTCTGTAAGCCAAAGGTTTAGGAGATTGGTATTTTTATGGTTCTTCTCACCCAGATAGGAGGTTTCTCCCAGTCTCTCAGTGGTAGAGCATACAGCATCTGTTTTCAGGTCCATGTGAGAACAGAGGCAACACGGCACTGGTCACGTGGGTTCAAGCTGGTTGGTAAACAGGCCTGATCCAGGGGCCTGCTCCTCTCCCCAGTGGTTAAGGTGCCAAAGGAGGGAAAAGTTTAAGAACTCACCACCATCTCTTGGCATCTTCAAGGGCGATTAGGCTGCAGGAACAATGTTTGGGGGCAGCAGCTTCTTGCTTTGGCCCACTGCCAGGAACCAGAATGAGCTGGCAGTAACTGCAGTCTAAGGGCTTCACTCCCTCTGCCTTCCACCCTTAGTGAAAAGGGAAGCAGTGGCTCAACCTCACAGTGACAGGGCCACAATAGCTGGGCCTTGCCCGACCCTCCCCTCCCTGAGATGGGGGAGGCTGCACTCAACCCAGCAGAGCCCTCAGTCTTACCAGAGACAGGAGAAGAAGTACAGAAAACAGGAAGTCCACTCCCTTTTATAGAGTCTAACCACCAATCACCTGTAGGGTCAAGACACTGACCCAGGGGTCTGACAGGAAGAGCTACCCCCAGCTTCAAAATAAAATGGTCTTTTGGAATAGAAGCACAAAAATCAACATCAGAAAATTTGGCAATTTTCAAACTACAACACTTTTAGGAAACAAGGCTTTCTTAATCATTAAGAGGTACTGCCTCATACTGAGATGCTTCTGCTCTGTAGCTTTTCGGTATTTGGGAAAACCTGAGTGCAAAAGCTGGAAAGAGCTATTGCAGAATTTTGTGTAAGGCTATTACTGCTTGTACATCCAGGGATGTTATCTTTCTCAGTCATCATGGCAGTTTCCTGCAACCTCTTTCAGTCGTTCCTTTTGTGCTTTTTCCACATATACTCTTCCTTCACTCTCTATTACTCTTACTAATTTTGGTTTTACTCTCTGATAGACAGACACTTCCTCCTATTCTGTCTTTGCAAAGTGTCTAGCACAGGTATACACTGTTTTCCATGGACCTAGGAATATCTGTCTGCCATAAGCATGCAGTAAATTTGTTTCACTTGAGGATCATGCTCGATATGTGGTTGTGGTCAGCATGGACTGGTCAATACCTGGAAATCAGAAATGTACCAGAGTGCACTCTCTACCATAGCAATAATTTGTAGCACAAATACTTTTTTTCTTTCCCAAAAGAAATCTCTTTCCCCCTGAATCTACTTAGGAAGGCTATGCAGTTAATTATTATTATCAGACTGCAGAAGTGTGAGCTGGTAACACTGAAGATATATTCAAAATGCACAGAAATAACAAACAAATAATGACCAGGTTTTAAAATCCATTGCCTAGCGGGCTATGAAGTATGCTTCGGTTTGCTTTGTCTGCACAATTATCCAATGTTTATCAGTACAAACTCAGACTGGTGTCTGACCTACAACTCCAGATACAGTTTCAGTTGCCACCTTGAAAAAATGAGCATAGAAATGATTAAATTCCTTTGGATTTTATGACTCATGGAAGTGATACTTTAGATTGCAAATGCTACAAGAAACTACACTCAGGGTGAAATGATGACAGCATTTTCTCACTTCCTTAGATACTTTTTCCAGAGTTGTAATTTTTTTAAATAAATTACATATGCATTATCTCTTTCAGACAATGTATATATATGTATGTATATATGTATGTATATATGTATGTATATATGTATATATATGTGTATATATATATGTATATGTATATGTAGATATAGATATAGAGATATAGACATAGATATAGATAGATATAGATATAGATATAGATATAGATATAGATATAGATATAGATATAGATATAGATATAGATATAGATATCTTTGCTAAAACAGTTGCTGCTAAAAGCAGCGCCAATGCTTCTTGGTGAGCTTTGAAGGCAATGCCAAGGAGATTATTTGAGAGATGGGAACTGATGGATAAAGTGAAGGAAGGGAACTGATGGATAAAGGAACTGAAGTGTCTTTTGTGTCTACAGGAGATCAGAATTGAGCACATATAGTATTAAGTAGATGTGTTAAGAGTTAAGTGACTTTTGTATTTGGGCCTGTCTTTACATTTTAGTGACTTTACCCCAACAACCATACTGGGGCCCTTTGCTTGCCACAAAGGTTTTCATTCCCACCAGGGCTGCATGGGAGTGGGAAGGCTATCAGCCATTTTTGAGGAGCACGGCTGGATCAATGTTGTCAGTGGAATCCTCTCACCTAAATACGACTTTCTAAGAAAGGAGATGAACGCTGTGCAAAGTGCAATAATTACTAACCCATTGCTCCTTCCCTTCCTTTTCCATTGCCATCGTATTTCTCTGACAAAAGCAAACAGCTCCTCCTCGGCAGCAGCCTGAAATACAGACTCACACAGCTTATATCCTGTCTGTCACTGGGATTCTAAATATTTCAGGCCCTGGCAGCACAGCTGGTTCCCTACCGATTAAAGCCTGATGAGGCTAGTTT
This sequence comes from Upupa epops, assembly GCA_013397515.1. Taxonomy (NCBI): domain Eukaryota; kingdom Metazoa; phylum Chordata; class Aves; order Bucerotiformes; family Upupidae; genus Upupa; species Upupa epops. Next base: position 66,838 of record VZRI01013048.1, read on the forward strand.
CCTAGCAGGGATGGGTTTTATTCATGGCCCTTCAGGTTCTCTATTTCCCATCTTTAGCCCTTTCATCGCTCTGGGTAATGGCCGACTTTCTTAACTGCCCTGAGAAGTGCTTCAAGAAGAGTCCTATTGTGCGCAATCAATGGAGCCCTGGGCTCTCTCCTCCTCTGGCTATTATGAGGAGGGAAGCCTCTTTAGTTCTTAGACAGAGGGACATTATCTGTTTTAAAAACTATTTGTAGTTGAAAAGATGATCACAGAGCTGCACAAGCCCCACATTGCTCTTTATATTCACAGATGAAAACGCAGTCTCTGTGGAACTTATGCCATATCCATCAGCTAACAAAGAAAGAAAGTAAACTTGGAAAAAAATATTTACAATCTGATGGGAAGAAATCCAGAGGGCAGCAGGATTTGTTGTTTCTCTGAACAATTAGGCATTTGAAGGACCAGCAAATAACTCAGATCTAAAAATGAGGTAGACGTTACATACGGAGGCAAACAGGGCAAAAGGAATTGCACTTTTCCTATATGGGTATCTTCATGAAGATGCATTCTACAACGGACAAGTTTTCTGGATAGTATGACATGGCAGTAAGGGTACACCTTACTGCACTGCATTATAGGCAGCCCTGAAAACCAAAAATTATCTGCCGGTCATCCAACAAAATGGAAAGTTTCCTGCTGGCTCATTTAGGTGATTTTGCATTTTCTACGTAAGTATTTAAATCCCTCAGCCTGATGATTTGAAAATCAGTAATATTCTGCCTCACTCCACCAGTTTGGAGCTAGGTTGAAAACTGAAAATCTGAGGTACTTAAGGACTCCTCAGACCTAGACACAGTGGCTTTCTGAAGAGATGAGTCTTATTGTCCAGTTGCCTACAGACAAGTATGAACTATAGCAGTGAGTAGTAGTAAAACTTGCTAGATAGGGTCACAACAAATCCCAGCCATCTCCTATCTTCTCACAGGTAGACGAGGCATGGGAGAATAAGGGTCCCTGAAAGAATGATGTAACAAACTTTGGGATACTACAGGGATGACCACTAATCTGATAAATGATGATAACTGCAAGCCTTTACCTTAATTCAGAGCCATCTTCAGCTTCAGGTAGAACATGTATGTAAAAGTAACTTATTCATGACACAACACATAAAAGAGCTGGTGATTACAGAAAGTATGTCTCCCTACGTTTCAGTGCTGTAGCAACTGCTCTTTATGAGCATTGCCTGTCTTGTCTCTTGGAGACTAAAAAAAAGTGATTGATGAGCTTCCTAACTAGCATTTCTTTTGAGCTGAGGTTTTCACTGGCTGATAAATACACCAGACTCACTCTGACATTCCACCTTATCTCCACTCCCAGGAAAATTGCTGCAGAAAGGTCTCCTCAGCCTTCAGGAGAAAAAGCAAGAAGGTATTTCTGAGGTTTAGCAGTCCACATTAGCATCTATGCAGCCTTTAAGTCTTACTGCTAAGCTTTGGTAGAAACAGATGCAAAACTTTCTTAAGGTTAACTGAAGACTCCTAGCACAGCAACAAAAGCATTCTGATTTGCTTTTCTCAGAGTGCCTGTCAGTTCTCCTTCCTCTGGGTTTTCAAGATACTCTTCTGTACTCTGGTGCAGGGGCTAGGCAGCAAAAGGGAGTAAATACAGGGAGATTACCTATTTGTGGTCCTGCAGTGCAAACTGAGAAAGTACTAAAATGTTCTGAACTGGAAGCCAATATCACTGCCTAAATCAAGCTGCTAACTTCCTAGTCATTCAGCTCTCTTTTCTGTTGGTGGTTTGGCTTTCTTCAGAATCTGCTTCAGAAGCATTTAAAACTGTAAAAATCACCTTTAAGGAAATTTAATAAAGGGTTAAATGTGGTAGGAGCTCCTTAAGGTCTTTAATATTATATTCCTTTCACAAGGCAATAGACAGCTTCTTCAGAGTGTAAATTCTAATTTACACATTCTAATGTGTAAATGCTGAAAGTAATTACAGTGTGTCCTACATGTATTGATGTATTTAGGAAAAAAACCTGTGGAAAAAGTGACTTTTCACGAGCAGTTGCCAAATACTTTCGAAGAGTTATTGCATAACTAACAACATACGAAGTTTTAGGTTCTAAAGAAAACACTGTTTTGAAATGTACAATTCCAGTAAACTGTCTTGGTGCAAATGTTTTTTTTTTAGTTTTTCAGTACAGGAATGGACAAATGCAATGGCATCCACTGCACTGTGTACTCGCCAGAAAATTAAGTTAAATAGACATTTTAATGAGAAACATTCACATTTGTGTGAAATAAGATGTTTAGTTTTAAAGAACTGAAACATCCTTTTTATTTTTAAAACAACAGCCTGAAGTGATATGAAGAAATTCTTAGCTGTCATTACCATTCCGAGAAGAAATTGTTCCTTTAGCTCTGAGTATCAAGTGTTTTGTTAGACATGTCTTGTGTGGTGCACAAGGTTGCAAATTTTTCTGTTATTCCTTAGAAGTCAATGAAGAAGAAGTATTTTTATGTTTCCTTGCCCTGTTCTGTTACCTTGCAGGGCAGACATGCAGGATCTCTAATACTGTTTTATTTATAGATTTCAGATTGTTCCTGAAAGGATTGCATGCCCTCTGATGCCAGCAATAAAACCACTGGCTGTTTATGACTAGAAAGTTGGTATTCGTATAGAAAGTAGACATAAATGAGAACCAGACCACATTACTTCAGTTACTGGGGGAGGGCATGTAATTAAATGTATGCTATAAAAAGACTTCAGTATTAGTCATGTCTGCTTGATGAAATAAGACCACATCTGCTTAATGAAATATTATCAATAGTCTAAAAATATTCTGCTGCCTAATTAACTCAGCACCTGAGCTGGTTATACTGTTGCTTTTTCTGTCTTTTGATCTTCTCAATATGACATATGCCGTCAGTAGAGGGCAAAAGAAGGATCCAGTGTTGCTCCTGAAGCTACCTCTCTTGGCCATCATCTGCCAATCTTAGAGAAGTAAATGTTAAGCACGGTGTTCAAAAGGATAATAACAAAGACACCAGTTTCCCTGTAATGCCTGCATTACACTGCATATAAAAAGAAACATGTAAACACAGGAATTGCCACTTAAATCAGTATGCTTTGGCTTGCAGCTCTGCCCTTTCAACTCTTCGGCAGTGCACAAAGCCCTCTGGCTAATGCAAGAGTTGCCAAAAGACTATGAGGATTTTAATTATAGGAGGAAGTAATCGTTCTAGCAAACAAAGTCAAAAGGATGTAAATACTCTAGTTACAAAGGAAGAGCAAGGTACACTATCAGAAACACAAGGCTTTTCCTGAATTCACGGGTGTCACCAATTCTCTGTATTTTGGGCCATTTTTTTCCAATAGAAGGTGCACACGTTTGCAGTCAGACACACATCCTGGCCTACTCTCACTGCTTCTCCTGCTTTTGAGTATGACTACATCTTTCTGCACCAAAAAAAAAAACATGGGAAAGGATTCCTACCAAGCTCTCCCAGCATGCAGAGTTCCAGAAGGCAGATTGGGGGATTCAGAGGCACTGAAGTCCACCCTCAAAGGGACTGAAGTGTCTGCTAGGACCTGTGGAGAGTATTTGAAACAGGAACATTTTGCTTTAAATAAATCTCATAAAATACATTTAACAAAGTTGTACAGGAACTGGGTTTAAATTTAGAGAAAATCCAATATGGCTGATAAGGTTTTAGTACTTATGAAACTGGGGGGCCAACATTTCCAAAATGGCAATCTGTCCTGGTTTTCTGCATTTTATTTTGTGCTTAGAGGTCATCAGCCATGTTCCCAGATTTTCTCCTGCATAACCATTCAGCTCATGTGTAGATGCAGAAGAGGTTGGACATGGAGATGAATTCAGATTCTTTTGTATCTCTCTTGAAAACGTGAAACTACCAGAGAGGAATGAAATGCAATGAATGCACCTTCAGCTAAGGCTAGCACTGAATCATAGAGATTTTTTAAGTCAGTATGTGTCGTGGTCCTGCCTCAATGGTTGGATTTTTCACAGGCTGAGAGAGAAGTTGACTTATTCCCTTATTTCCTACTGTTATAGTCTGGGACTGTAGAGGGTTATTAACACACATGCTCATACCTTTTACCAGAAAATCTTAGAATGTCTTATATACACCAAGAACATCTGTACATTTATCCTAGTAGTATAATGTTTATGTAAATCTTGTCAATGTACTATACACATACATTACATGTGTAGTCTTTATATTTAAAATTGTGCTTGCTTTAATATAAATATCAATGCAAAATGTAATATTTTATATAAACACATATTTTACTGTTATATTTATTGTATGTATACAGAATTTGCTAGGAGACAGATACCAAATGCATTTTTGATCTTACTTGGTCAGTTGAGAGCTGACTTGAGACATTTTAGGTTTAGGGATCTGACAATGGGATACAAATCTTTATATTTTCATCACCACTTTAGATGCAGTCAAAACCAGGTGCAATCAAACATTATCATAATACTGACAGTTGGATGGCCAAGAAACTGCAGGTTGCTTCTCTTGATCCTTACTGACATATGTTTGTCAAATCCCAGTCCTGCTTTGCACACCACAGCACAAAATCAACACTGGATTCCCCTGGCTGACCCTGACAGGGCAGAGGTTGTCTTTTCACAGAGCTCCTATACTGGGAATGGTACAGTGCTACTCCCATACCCTGAGTGGTATAGAGTCACGGGCTGTTTCTCCACTAGGGAAGTTTGCTTAGTTCCTCTACCTGACCAGGGAGAAATTACAAGTTCTGATGGTGAAGTTCAGCACCAGCTGAGTTAGCTCTTTACATATCCTGTTCATATAGGAATAAAGTCAGGCTTTTGACCAGACAAATTGTAGTACAAGAGGGAAACTGTGTGTCCCTCACAGGGACTAGTCTCCTTGTATTTGGTACTGTTGAGGCTACTCTTTGAATACTGTGTTCAGATGTTGGCCTTTTGCTACAAGAAGGAGGTTGAGATGCTGGAGTTCATCCAAATAAGAGCCATTAAAGTTGTAAAGGATCTAAAGTGCCAGTCTGATTAAAAGCTTGTGGTGGAAGTGGGGTTGTTTATCCTGGAGAAAACATACTCAGGATATATACCTCAGGAGGCTGCAGCAAGATGGGTTCTATCTCTTCACCCAAGTAATAAACCACAGACAAGAGGAAATGGTCTTGGGTTGCACCAGGTGAGATTTAGGCTGGACTTTAAAAAGAATTTCTTAAAGCATTGGGTTGTCAAGCAGCAGAACTGGCTGTCCAGGGAAGTGGTTTTGTAACAATACTTTGAGGTATTTAAAAGACATATAGATGTGGTGCTTAGGCATGGTTTAGTAGTGGACTTTGTAGTGTTAGGCTAATTCATCTTCACAGCGAGGGTGACGGAGCATTGGAAGAGGCTGCCCAGGAGGGGTGTGGAGTCTCCTTCTCTGGAGACGTTCAAGACCTGCCTGGATGTGTTCCTGTGCAACTTGGTCTAGGTGACCCTGATGTGGCAGGGGGATTGGTCTAGATGATCTTTTGAGGTCCCTTCTGATCCCTAATGATTCCATGATTCCAGTTGTTGGAGCCAATGTTTTAAAAGGTTTTCCAATCTAAATGGTTCTATGATTCAATGGTTCACACAAAACATCCTTAAGCATAGCTGTTGCCTACAAGTTGTACTTCCACATGCAAATAATGTATTGGCACAACAAAATTGCAAGAGCTGCTGAGCTGGTTCTGTGAATAGAGAGAGACTTTGTCCTGAGGGCTGTCATTACAGTGCCTTTATGAGCATCAAATTGGTTTAATGAAATGAGAACCTAACTACCAGCATCATTCTGAAAATTTCCTCTTTTATACTTTTTGTATTAAGCTGTCATCCTTCTCATTTGTATCCTTCAGCAAAACAAATGAAATGCAACTTTATAGTATCCTTAAGATTGAAAGATCTTCAAAAATGTCTTCCTTTCATCTGGGTTGGAACTGTAAACACAAGGGGAAAATTATATGCTTCCTACTGTAGTTAAGTTTGAATGATAGGAAAGGACAGCATATTTTTAATACACAAAGAGCTTTATTTTCTTTCATTACCAGCTACCAATTTTTGTCCTGACAGAGGTGCTGCTGATGTGCCTGCCTTAATTAGTTGAGTACTTGCTCAAAAAACATGACTTGTAGTGCTGGCTGGACAGATACTTGCAAAGAGATTTCAGATGACAGCAGTGCTGTCAGGATACACCTAAGCAGCTGGGACAATACTGTGCACCTCTATGCAGAATTACCTTCTTACAGAGAGAAAGAGTCTGTCCTCATTGCAGAGTCAAGGCAATCTAAGCTTTACCACTCCTGGAAAAGCAGATTTAGCAGTCTGGGGTATTCTGAAGAAAAGCCTAATAGTAACACAACCATCCTCTGGACAAAGTCATGGTGTGACCACATAACTTCCTTCCATCCAGATACCAGAAAAACCTGCTATCCTTATTTCTGTGTTGCATGTATTTTTATTAATTTTTATGTATCTGACTGCATTATCTGTTTTGAGACATACAAACTCTTAATTAGATATGTCAAACAACGGCAATATACCTATTGCAGGTTCATATGTTAGCTCAAAGACCAAGACTGAGTCAGTGAGAATGCCTGAACAAAGATCTGTCATGCAGCTCCTGATAAGCATTCCAGTTGCATGAGCAATCTGCAGAAACTAGAAAAATTCTGTGCTATACACACTATAGGTTCTCATCAGCACTGGTTTTCCCATGACCCTCTTTCCTTCACAACTTCTTGTGCTTATCTTGATTAAACAGATTTATTTTTTTAATCTTGTTTTTCTGCTTTACATTAAACTATTTTAATTACAGTGGTTTCCAAAGGACTACTTCTAAATTAATTAATTAATTAATTAATTAATTAATTAATTAATTAAAGAATTTTAATTTTCAAGGGTTATCCCATTCTCATTTTGCCTATACATGGACTGCATGGCAGCTAACTATCTAGATGTCATGATGAGCAACATCTTCTGCTTAGCTGGAGATTTTTTTTTTTGGAGTTGAAAAAAAGTTTTCCCAGCTGCCTACTAGCAAAGCAGGTAATTAAACACTTAAGGTATATTAAAATATTATGTTCATTAGTACACATCTGCTGATAGAATTTTCCAACCTAATAAAATAAGAGCAGTGTTCTGCTGTTCTTACTAATATATGTATCCTAGTATAGTCAATCTGTTTGAACTTGCACTTGTTTATATGCTAGCAATTCAGGACAATTATCTTGCCTTCTGCTCCATAGTGATGCAAAATGGGTGTGACATTTATTGGAATAACAGATTAAGACTGTTTAGACTGAATCTTGCTACAGAAGTTGATTGCTTTTGCTAATACTGCTTTTTGATTACTTGTCCAGTTTATGGAGAAATAGGTGTTGGCCTCTGCTTTTTATTTCCTCCTCTGTGTAAGTTTCCATTATTCAGTAAAATCATCTATTTGTAAAAGGAACTGTAGTATACTTAAAATTACTCAATCCATGTAATGTTTAAATTAAATCTGTTTTCTGAGCTACTTCAGTGTGCCGCAGAACTGTGAAGAGCAGTGCCTTTAAGCAATGGGCAGCAGATATGGTTTGCAAGATTAGAGATGGGACCAGAAATAGAGGATAAATGTGAATGCTCCTGAATAGGTAGACCCAACACTTGCATTCAAAAGCCCTCCAAAACAAGCACTATAAATCAAGATTCTTTGTTTGCAAATATGACAAGTCTGTTGACTTCTCTGCTCTTTTAAAATGCTGGTTGCTGTCATCTGTGACTAGTTTCTAGACCGGAACTCCTACCTTCCATTTTTGGAAAAGTATTGTTAAACAAGGGCTAGAGTACCCACCTTTAGAGTGTGGGCTGGAATAGTTGGGGCTGTTCTGCTGTGAGGAGAGCTCAGGGAGACCTTGTGCTGGCCTTCTGGTGCCTGAGTGGGCTGTGAAAGAGCTGGAGAGGGACTCTGTACATGGGACTGTGGTGATGGGATGACAGAGATGGTTTGGGAATGGAGGAGGGGAGATTTGAATCGCATCTAAGGAGGATGCTCCTCTCTATGGGGGTGGTGAGGCACTGGAAGATCACTCTTTCAGTGATAAACTCTTTCCTAATGTCGTCTAAATGTCCCCTGATGAAGCTTAAGACTGTGACCCCTTGTCCTGTCTCCAGTGTCCAGGGAGAAAAGACTGACCCCCGCCTGACTACAACCACCTTTTAGGTAGTAATAGACAGCGATAAGGTCATCCCTGAGCCTCCTCTTTTCCAGGCTAAACAGACGCAGTTCCATCACCCTCTCCTCATAGAGCTTACCTTTCAGGCCCTTTACCATTCTAGTTGCTCTTCTCTGGATTTGTTCCAGCACCTTGACATCCTTCCTAAACTGAGGGGTCCAGAGCTGAACACAATACTCCAGGTGTGGTCTAACCAGGGCTGGATACATGGGGAGGATAACCTCCCTATCCCTGCTGGCCACACCATTCCTGATACAGGCCAGGATGCCATTAGCCCTCTTGGTCACCTAGGCACATTGCTGACTCATGCTAATTTTACTGTCCGCCAGTATCCTCAAGTCTCTTTCTACCTGAATACTCTCTAAGAACTCCATTCCCAGCCTATAGTTCTGCCTGGGGTTGTTATAACCAAAATGCAGAACCCGTCACTTAGACTTGTTAAAACTCACCCTATTAGAGTCTGCCCATCTCTCCACTCTGTCCAAGTCCCTCTGCAGGGCCACCCTACTCTCTAACAGATCAACATGGGCTCCAAGCTTGGTGTCATCTGCAAATTTGCTCAGGTGTTCAGGACCACATTGGGCGGGACTCTGGGCAACCTGGTCTAGTGATAGGTGTCCCTGCCCATGACAGGGAGCTTGGAACTAGGTCATCTTTAAGGTTCCTTCCATCATAAACCATTCTATGATTCTAAGAGTGATTGTGACTGAGATAACTCAGGATGACCATACTGTGAATGAGAACATCCTGAGAGATCCTTATTTTGCTTACTGATACTGGACAGCCTTTTTGCAGGCACATCACCTTCTAAGAAGTGCTCATGGTGGTCTACAGCACCATAGGCACTGTGACGATGGTGGAATTTAATGAGTTTGGTACAAAATTACAGGATCTGGCTCTCTCTCACCTGGGCCTTCAAACATTTAACAATTCCATCCCTCCTGTCTTCATTGATATCCAATTAAGGAATTTATTTGAGTTGATCAGAATTTGCCCTCCTCTATCACACTTCTCCCTGTAATTGAGCTCACTTGCTGCACAGCAAGATTGTCCTTAGCCATGATCCCTGGCACACAATCCATGCTTATGGTTGATGGCTTATTTGAGGGAGAACAGACCACTAATAAATTGCACAGTCATTACTCTTTATGCATACTTGTTCTAATAGGTGTCACAGATTCCTGCCTCCTAATAAGGAAAGGAAATAGAAAAACACATAAATTCTCCCAAGGGAGTCAGACAGCCTGAAGCCATGTTCAACAGCTGTTGCTGTTACCATGGACACCAAGAGCAAAACAAGGATTAGAAGGGAGAAAAAAAATAAATTATACATTGCCAGGGATTTTGGCAAGATTTTCTTGGATGTGGAATGTGTTTTGCACCACCCCAGTCTATAAAACCTCAGTACTCCAGTGGCATGTGATGGAATTTGGAGACTAAAACAAAGACTAGCATTAATTAGTCTAAAAGACAAATTATTTGATTTATTTGAAGTTTGTATTTCTGTATTGTGTTGCTTTTCTAAAAAACTGTCACTTTAATCAACAGCAGAAAAATGTTGGCATTTGTGGGAAGTTTGGATGCAATACTGTTATTTAATCGAAGTCAAGGAGGTTTTACAGAATGTTTTTGCAGGGTTTACCTTTAATCTTCTACCCTCTGCTCTGGTCTTTCTCCTGGGGCCAGCTAATAGGAGTTGGGTGCTTCCCTGTCTGCCTTGGCTGAGTTACACCAGCTAAGCTTTTATCCCTCCGTATTAGTGCTGAGAAATCCAAAGGGGAGGCTCGTGTCCTCTGTAAAGTGATGTATTTAGTCTATCCTGATTAGTTAGTTTATGGCTTTTGTCAGGGAAACTGTTGACAGTGAATACCATAAATATAGTTCAAAGAGAAGTTGAAGTCCTGGAGCTGAATATACCTGTTCTTGTTACTCTGCTTACAGAGACGGTCTGGCATGAGACATGATGGTTGAAGGCTGTCTTTGGCTTAGTGATCATGAAATGATCGTTTTCCAAATAATTAGTAAGTAAGGAGTAGAGGACAATAAAGCAACAACAGTGGACTTCTGGAAAGCAGACTTTTGCCTGTTCAGGACACTGGTTGAGGGAGCTGTTTGGGAGACACTCCTGAAAGAAAAAGGGGTCCAGGAAGTCTGGCCATTCTTCAAATAAAGGTACAAGATCCGGTGGTTCCTGTGCACCTGCAAGATGAACTGACAAGGAAAGCAACTGTCTTGGCTCAACAGGGAGCCTTTGTTGGACCTCAGCAAAAAAAAAAGGTAAGTTTATCATCTTTGGAAGAAAGGACAGGCAACTCAAGAAGAGAACAGGAATCTGACTAGGGTATGCAGGGAGGAAATCTGAAAGGCAAAATTCCAGTTAGAACTCAATCTGTCCACTGTAGTGAAGGACAAAAATAAATGTTTTCACAAGTACATCACTGACAGAAAGAACAGGGAGAACCTCCACACCTTACTGGATATGGAGTAAAACATTATCACTGAGGACAAAGGCAAGGCTGAGGTACTTCATGTGTTTATCTACCTCAGTCTTTAATGACCAATCCAGTTATCTTCAGAATATTCAGACTCCTGGGCTGGAAAGCAGAGGTTCAACAAGGATAAATGTGAGACCTTCACCTGGAAAGGAGTAATGATCAATACAGACTGGGGGACAATCTGCTGGAGAGCACCTCCATGGAGAAGGACTATTGAGTTCTTGTGGACAACAAGTTATCCATGGAACAGAAATATGCTCTTATGGCCAAGAAGACCAACAGTGGAATCCTGGGATGCATCAAGAAGAGTGTATTCAGCAGAACAAGGGAGGTTCTTCTCCTTCTCTACATTGCCCTGGTAAGGGGTCTGGAGTCTGGAGCACTTACATTATGAGGAGAGATTGAGAGAATTGGGGCTTTTCAGCTTGGAGAGAAAAAGATTGCTAGGGGACTTAATCACTGTATATAAATACATGGAGACTGGGTGTCAAGAAGAAAGTAACAATGTCTTTTAACTTATACCCTGTGATAGGACAAGGGTCAATGGGTGTAAATTGGAGCACATGAAGTTCCACCTCAAGTATGAGGAAAAACTTTGTTACTGAAAGGGTTACTGAGCATTGGAATAGGCTACCCAGGGAAGTTATGGAGTCTACTTCTTTGGAGACTTTTAAGACCAATCTTGATGCATTTCTATGTAACTTACGTTAGGTTTTAAGATCCTGTTCGAGCAGAGGGGTTGGACTTGATGACCTCTGGAGGTCTCTTCCAATCGCTAATGATCTTTGTATCTGTTATCTGCGGATGGAGAGCAGAATATACCTTCCACAATCCAAAAGGAAGCAGTTAATGACCCGCTATGCACCTGGACACTCAGAAATCTATGGAATGCCTCTAAGAATGCTGAAGGAGCTGATGGAGAAGCTCACCACTCCACTCTCCACCATTTAACAATGCTCCTGGATAATCGGTGAGGTCCCACATGACTGGAGACTTGCTAATGTGACACACATCCACAAGTTTGGGCAGAAGGATGATCCAGGCAACTACAGGCCTGTCAACCTGACCTCAGCACCAAGGAAGATTATGGAGCAGTTTATCCTGAGCATGCTCACACAGCAAATGCAGGACAGTCAGGGGATCAGGGCCAGGCAACATGGGTTTATGCAGGGCAGGTCTTGCTTGACCAACCTGATCTCTTTCTGTGACCAAGTGTCCCACCTAGTGGATGAGGAGGGAAAGCTGTGAATGTTATTTACCTAGGCTTCAATAAAGAATTTGGCACAGTCTCCCACAGCATTCTCCTAGAGAAGCTAGGCTTATGGTTTAGACAGGTGGACTCTATGCTGGGTAAAAAACTGACCGGATGGCCAAACCCTGAGAGTTGCATTGAATGGGGTTGGATGGAGTTGCTGTCTGGGTTACAATCAGTGCTCCCAGGTCTCAGCGTTGGAGCCAGTCTTGTTTACCATCTTTATCAATGATCTGGATTAAGGGATTGAGTGCATCCTTAGCAAGTTTGCAAATGACATCAAATAGAGTAGGTGTGTTGATCTGTGTGAGGGTAGGAAAGCTCTTCAGAGGGATCTGGAAAGGCTGTATTGATGAGCCAAAGTCAGTTGTATGAGGTTTAACAAGGCCAAGTACTGGGTCCTACACTTTGTCCACAACAACCCCATGCAAAGTTACAGGCTTGGGAACGAGTGGCTGAAGAACTGCTTGGCAGAAAAAGGATCTATGGATACTGGTTTATATCTGAACATGAGCCAGCAATATGCCCAGGTGGGCAAGAAGGCCAAAAGCATTGTGACTTACATCTGAATTGTTGTGGCCAGCAAGCACAGAACAGTGATTGTCTTCCTGTATTCAGCACTAGTAAGGCTTCACCTCAAATTCTCTTCTGGTCACCTCAATACAAGAAGGACATTGAGGTGATGGAACATGTCCAGTGAAGGGCAAAAAGGCTAGTGAAGAGCATGGAGGACAGGTCTTATGAGGAGTAGCTGAGAGAATTGGAGATGTTCAGATTTGAGAAAATAAGGTGGAGGGTAGACCTTATTGCTCTTTACCACTAACCAAAAGGAGGTTGTAGATAGGTGGGGGTTGGTCTCTTCTCTGAAATCACTAGCAGTATGATCAGACGAAATCACCTCTGATTGCACCAGGGGAGGCTAATGATCTTAGAGGTCTCTTCCAGTCTATATGATTCTATGATTAATTTGTTAAAGCTAATCAGTGTAGGTATGTATATGTCCATAGAGTCACAGCATTAACTGAACACAGTCACTTCATATGCTATGGGGGGGCATGCCTCAGACTACTGTTGCCTTTTGGAGCAAGGCATAAAACCAGCTGCCACTAAGGCAGTTCATGCCACAAGCCTGTTGGTCTTGGCATCTCAGGCACATTACAGTTTTTGGAGTTTCTATCCATCTATGTAAGATATACCCCTGTCCACACTTACCCACATACCCAAATTTCAACCAAATTTCAACCAGATATGATGTTCCTTGTTCTTAATGCTGGCTAATTTGCATTGTAGACAAAGTAATTTTTCCTTTTAGGACAAGAGTCACACAAGTTTTCATCAGAAGACCCAAGTTACCTTATATCCCCAAAGTAGGAACATCAGAGGGCAATAGTGGGTATTCTCACAGGAAAATCCACTGGAGGGGCTCAGGGGAGATTTCTCAGTATCACATTATCACAGTAATGATGAGGCTGGAAAAGACATTAAAGATCACCCAGTCCAACCTAAAACCAACCAAGTAAACTTAACTTCTAACATCTAGATCATGCCACTCAGCACTTCTCATCTAGCATCTCATGATTTCTATGTTTTACCATGTGTCAGCAACTTCTTCCATCAGCAGTTTGCTTTGTAATCCATCTTGAACATGAACATGGATGGTGAATAGTCTGTGAGTGCTGAGAATAACCCCCTCCCATTCAGAGACATATGAATTTGCATTCAGGATTTGGCCTTCTATACACAACCACAAAATTTGCATGCTCAGTTAATAGAAGTATTGTGTTTGAGATGCAGTCAGGCCAAGACATGAGATACCTATCTAGAGTGGATTAAAGCAGTGAGTAGCTTAAACAATGAATATGAATGCTGGCTGAAGTCTAAAAGGACCATGTAGTAACTTACGAGTTTAAAATAAGATTTAAAAAATAAGATCTGCAATAAACTTTTTGATAGCAATTATAAAACACAGTTTTCTAAAAGTAGAAGTATTTCTTGTGACAGAGTAACCAGTAATATTGCTTAATATTCTGAAACATTTTAAGTTCCTGTCCAATGTCAGTCCTAACAGAAACTAAAAATACACTACTTATTGAGCTGAAAGAAGGTTTTGATTTACAATTATGCCTTGATGGATTACCTGAAAGCACAACCTTCAGGCAAACTGTGATTAACTTGACCAAAGACATCTGGGAGAGCCATCTATGACCTAAAATTATGACCTTGGTATTCTGGGCTGAAACTAGACACCATTTAATTTCACTGCTGAAAATCTTCTACAGTGGCCTTTGTTTAGGAACCCAACAGGTTTTTTAGCTTCAGCAGTTCAGCAGAAACACTTTATGTGACATTACAGGGGAGACAGAAAGCAGTTTCTATTTTTTCGTTTTTTTTTTTTTTTTGCAACTATTACTTTAAAAGCAAATCTCCAAACACTCCCAGCTGTATGAGTAAAGAAGTAAAAACAATTAATAACATAATGATTAGCAAATGCTGTATACACAGGTTTAGATTTCACTTTGCAAGATTTATGGAGTTAAATATAAAGGTATGAGTCTTGAAAGCCATATGCTCATAATTAGCTCAAGTTTTACCCCTGGATACTGTAAAATCACAACATGGTGTCAGAGCCCATTTTCTGATCCTATTATCAGCATGGAATAAAGTTTTTCACTAAATGCAAAACAGATTTACAGGTGCTAAAACAGCTATTTTACCAGTGAGAAACAAGCTACCTTTTGTTCTCTAAGAATGCATTTCATGATTTTACATTGGTAGACTGAATGTACAACAAAGGGAAATAAAACAGTTTTGATTGTCCACTGGAACTGAAGAAGATACAGTATGAAAGTAAGCACAAGGAAAGTGACTGCCTCTCTGAGTGTAGGATGTACAGTCTTGCATGTTCTCATCTACTGCAAAATAATTAAAAAAACATGATCAAAGTAATGCCATTCCATTCTTATCTCTGGGTACTCTACCTAAATCCTTAGCATTCCTACAGGCAAACTCATGATAACTGCATTTCAGGCAGCTCTGAGGACTGGAAATTAGATTATTACATTAAAAACAAGTTCTGCAAAGATACCAGTCCTTTCAGTGTATTAATTTCTGGCACAAGCAGTCAGGGTGAAGTGACTCCTCTTGGATCAGCTCCAAGAGTAAAACTGCTACTGCGTTTCCATTGCACAGTAAGGAGCACATTCCCCATGCCAGGAGGAGAAGTTGCCTTCCCAGTGGATGGAACTAACTTTCAACTTGCACTCCAGCAGCTGAAATGGAGATGAACAACTTCTTGCTTGTTTGCAGGCTAGCATACAATGTAGGATTGACAGCCTCTGAGAAGCAATCTAAGTGATTTGGGAATAGGGAGGCAGAACCCTTTTTAACAATGGATATTTCAGTTTGCTGATGATACAGCAACTGTCTGCTCAACGAGATGTAATGCCTCCCAGTTGCCTGCAGTGTTTAACATGATGGTTGACAGAAACTTTCTTTAAGAGACAGAATACTAGGCCTAGGCACAAATGAGCCAGAGCTCCGGAGCCATTTGCTAAGCAGATCAAGTCCTTGGATTGCAAGAACTTATTTAGAACTGTATTTAACTCCTAAACATTTACATGGAGGCTTTGAAAGCCCTCTAAGGGATTCAATGCATTTTGTCCTCTGAAACATCCCAGGCAACTTAAAAAATCATGACTCAACTTTGTACCTATAACAGAGTATAGAAGTACAAAAAGCAGAAGCCTCGTGCAAGAAACAGTACAGAGCGCTTTGTAAACAGTGACTCTTGCTTTATAGCCTTGGCAATAGCAAGCAAAAGCAAATAATACACCAGTTACACTGAGTCACAGAGAGGCTCCGTCTTGACCTACTAGCTTATCATCCAGTTTTCTAAAAAACAAATTGTATAGAATCAAAGTGATATTTCCTCTGCCATAGCCTCAAGGCTTTCAAGACTCAGTGAGAAGGTAACTTCTAAACTGGAGACTTTTTAGTTGCCACCAATTCACAGGTCCTGCATGTTTATCATTTTAACTCCCTGTTGGATGAGTACGAATTATCTGAAACACAAACTCTTATTTGATGGAAGCCTCCTGGATAGCAATTCCTCTAGACCATCAGTAGCTATATTATAGGAAAAAGACTCAACAGGCCTTTTATTTATCCCTCCCTCCTTCTTTATTGCAGGAAGGGGGAAGTAAAGAGACTGGTAGGATTCCCTTGAGAAGAAGACGGGATGTTTCAAACTTGCAAGGTTTGAAGTTCAAGGGTGATTGTGTCTTCTAAATAGGGACTGCTGTAAAAGATTATCAAGGCTGTTACTGACTGTCTAGGATGGTTTACAAATAGGTGTATCAGCTAGTTCTTTTCTGGTCAAATAGAGGGTAATGTAATGAACATAGTATGCCATTCCTACATGATCTGCCGGATCTAAGAACCAACTTCTGTTGGCAGCATTTATACGAATACTGTACTGGGTTGGTATCTGTCAACACCTTTTCTCTGAAACACTATATCAAAGGAAGCAAAGATCATGACAGTCAAGTATTAATCACAGACTCAGCCCAGCTAAGAGAAGCTTGTATGAAAATGTTGTCACAGACCTTATTTGCCAATAAACAGCTTCATGTCCATAAATGAGGGCAAAACTTGAGATCCCAAAATCTCTGAAAAAGCTGGGAAGAATACTATTGTAAGTCAGCTTTTAAATCTTGATCCACTGTATTTTCTTGAGTGAGACAGAAAACAGGAACCAAAGCCTTCCACCTGACTAACAAAATTATAATACCTGGAAATGACAATGTGTCCTTCTTCACAAGTCAGAAAGCAGATACATAAGGCCTTAGGTTCCATTGGAATCTTTCATCCCCTGCATTTAATGTCATATTTTTCAACCAGAATCAAGAAAACTTTGGCCCTTCTTTTTTCCCAAGACCAAGAAACCATTTCTGCAGAGTGAACTTCAAAGCACTTGGCCATTTGTCAGAAATTACCACAAAACTACAAAGAAATAACCCAACAGTAAATCAAAAATCTGAGAGAGAAACCTCTTGCAAGGACTACAAAGGAATAAAAAAATAAATGGCATGGAGAGTTGATTATAACACCAGCAGTTTGCCCTGGCAAAGTGGAAACTGATACCAGATGCTGCTGGGACTCCTTTCATTACCTTGTGCAAGACCTGCAGAGCAGTGAAGGGGCCCCATGCAGCGCTACCTCTCTATCTGGAATAAATGATCTACGGTGCTTGGGCACAGCAATTCATACTCAAAAGAGATCTGGAGAGCCAATTATTATTTTATTTCAATGATTAATTTGGAAGCTTGATTCCTTGTAAGTTTGCTTCATCCTATCATCATCTCCCAGAAGTCTTCTGAAGCTAGTCTGTTTTGAAAAATGACATTGCTATGTCAGGGCTTTCACTGTCAGTAGCACTGCTATTTAAAATAAGTGAAAGCAACAGATTAAAAACTTATCAAAAATGGTTTAATGATGAGTGAGAGCATTGTCTGACTTTATGGCCACTGGGCATGTACTTTTTTTTGGTTTTTACATCTCCAGACATCTTAGTCTATCACTTTAAAACTGTTTTTAAATTTTCTTTGCTACCCAGCAATTTGTGGATAACAGCAAACAATACTGGTATTTTCTTCCACTCCTCTAGAAAGAAAGTTCAGCTAGAAGTGGGATGGTTTATGTTTAGACAGTATTTTCTGCAATGCTACTCACTCACTCAGATCATGTCAGATGGAGGAAATGTACAGTGCACTAAGGGAGTGACGGAGTTTTACTCAGACCTGATTTTTTTTATTAGCACAATTACAGAGTTGTACTAGGCATGTGCTCAGAGCCCTAAGCACACTGCATACCAAAGCTATGAGGGTGGGATAGAGGAAAAAATTGCCATAATATTGTCTTAAAAGTAATAAGTTGAGTTTTTTCTGTTCAATTTTTTTAAGTTTATTTATTTAATTGCCTTTTTAGTCCCCTTGTGTTTGCTCATATATTCAGTACCACCCTCTCTGTGTTTCCAGTTTTCTCTGCAACCATGAGTGATTCAAATGACCCTTTCCTAACTGGTGAAAAGTAGAGATTGTATGGTCTTACTGGAGTCTGGAAGCTGGGGCTTTTATCAAAAACCTTATCAGATGTAATGGTTGTTGTAATTAAGCTGCTAAAACTGCCAACACTGAGGCTCAGAATCAGGCAAAGGATGAAAATGCAGACAGTAGCAGTGAGCAGCAGCAATGCATGGGGATAGACAGTGGGAACCTTATGAGTAAAACTGATAACTCAAGAGGGAAAATGTTATAAGCAATAATG
Source organism: Upupa epops (assembly GCA_013397515.1). Lineage (NCBI taxonomy): Eukaryota > Metazoa > Chordata > Aves > Bucerotiformes > Upupidae > Upupa > Upupa epops. Next base: position 85,165 of record VZRI01013048.1, read on the forward strand.
ACTTACATAATTTTGGGATGCGCTTGACAGCCTTGGAAATGTGAAGGCTACAGCACTGGTGGACATGAGCAGGTGTCCTCCCCTGAATATGTGCCTCGTGTTTGGAGCTTTAAAAAAATATATTATCCCATTAAAGGCTGCTGAACATTTCCAAAATCTTCTGATGATCATGCTATTAGTTTTCTGAATAAGATAGGATAGCATCATTTATGCTGGTGCCACTGTACTCCTGGAATGCTTTACTCTTTGCTAAACTCTTAAGTAGGTTCAGTTTCACTGAATGGCTAGAAGTAGCACCATGCCATAGTTTAACAGGTTTTGGTGAAGAAAACTGTCTCCAGGACTGTAAGTGAAGGAGAGATTACCTAATTCACCAAAAAGACTCACATCAGCTTGCCCTACATCACAGAACCTGATTAAAGCAGTTGAAATCTGTGGAATTTATTATTGATCTTCATTATGATCCAATTGTCATGTTCTCATATTCAAACTCATTAAGTACCCAGAAAAAAAGGGAAATGTTTCCCACTTCACTGCTTTAGTTGCTAAACCATCTCCCTATCCACTGTGAAAGTTGTCTTAATGTATCTTTAGATCATTGTCAAATGATACAGACCAATCCAACAAAAAGTTGTGTAGATGCAGAGCTTAGGGACACAGCTTAGTGGTTGACTTGGTAGAGCTAGGTTAATGGTTGGATTTGATGATCTTAAAGGTCTTTTCAAACCTAAATAGCTTTATGATTCTATTTCATGAAAGAGTATTTTAAATGATGCTATAAATGTCACCAAAAGCCAGAAGAATGAAACATAACATCCAGAGTTTCCACAGTACTTAAGAATATTCTCATCCTTTCTGGGCAAGGAAACACTTGTTGTTGCTCTTCGTGCTGTACTCTAACACATGATTCTCGTGTTAGGTATCTTCTCTTAGCCTTACTTTGGACACTCCCATAGCATAAATGATGGATAGCAATTAGCTTTTATGGCTGCTTTCCGTGAGTATGAAGCATGTGAAAACAGATCAGAAATCTCCTAAACAGCTAGAGGAATTTGCTCTTTTGGCCAAGCAAAAAGCACACCCCAAGCAAATATTTATTTTCTATTACATTTTTCTCCTACCCAATTGAAAAATTAAATCAAGCTATAGAAAAATATTTTTCATTTTTCTTCTGGGGACTTAGTTACAATACTGAGGAAAAATAATGGAGGCTTTGCTGCTGCTGCAGAAAGCCGGCCTGTTTCTGATCCTTCCATGACTTAATCAAGGGACTAGGGCCAGAAAACTTCACATATTTGTTCCTGAATCACATGCACAGTGTAATGTGGAACAGTGGCACTAAAGCAAATGGAATTTGCCTCAACTTCTATTGATAGACTTGGCAGCAAAATTTGGCCTTTGTTGTGACATACCTACAAAGTTAGTGTCATAGTTTGAAATTTGAGATTTCTTGGCCCAAGGCATTGGGAAGTTGCTACAGCAACTTGGAAAATTTTTTGGCTTTACTAACAGGAGTGATGGGTTTGGAGCTTCTGTTTTCAGATTTCTGACTCCTCCTTGACTGCACTTTTGTTCTTTGTTCAGAGACAGAGGAAAAGGTGTGCTAGACACAGCAGCCATCCTGCCCTGGGGATGTGGTGAATGCAGAGAGAGTGGTACTTCAAAGATCAACAGAAGGAAGGTTTTGCCTGAATTCCATTGTTTTTCTGAAAAGGAAAGAGTTCTTCCCTCTATGAAGGTCATAGGAATCAGCATGCTGGAAATAAAGGACTGGCTTGGAAACACATGGAATAGGGAACTGGACTTTCAAAAGTCCACCAATGCTGAGGGACATGTGTATGGACTGAATGAAATTCATGTCCACAAGGAAAAAATAACCTGCTGTAAGTCTCTTCCCTGTGAAAGAGTGGAAATAGCAGCTTGGCCCAGTTATTTACAATCATGTGATAAATCTTTGTATGTCTTTGTGTGTGTGTGTGGGGGGGGGGGGGGGGGGGTGTGGCGG
>VZRI01013048.1:87204-125579 GCA_013397515.1 Upupa epops
ATGTGGGGTGAATTAAATGTGTGTTGTTTTCTCCATATATCAAGTTTTGGGTTTTGTCTGCTATATATAAGTGGGTTTTGAACTCTCCCTGTTTTGTTTTTGTTTTGGACCATTAATACATTAACTAAATCAATTGGTTAACTTTGTCTTGGTGTAAACCATTGACAATTAGGAATCATACAAACTATTTAACTGCTGTAAAGGAAGAAGGTTCTCATGACCTCTTTTTCTGAAAAAGAAGACAACAGTAATGGCTTGCATGCTTTAAAACAAGTTTGCCCACTAGTGATCAAGAAAATTTTGTTAGGAAAAGGAGTGAAAGGATTATATAGTCCCAAAACTAGGTTTTCATTACATCTGACAGCAAACTGTGTATTTGCTAAATCACTCTCTGAGCTCCCTGAAAACCTCTGCCTTCCCTGTTACTTTGTGGCAATAAGTTCAACAGTTCAAATATGACTTGTCTGAGAGTGGATTTCCTTCAGCTGAGTTCAAAGCTTCTGTTTGAAATTTCTTTTACATTTTCCACAGTGAAAGTTAGCAAGTAGCTTTTTATTTTCTTCTTCTTTGTCACTGTGATTTAAAAAAAAAAAAAATCTGTCTCACTTTCACCCAAGTCTACTTTGCTCTTCCTCAGAATTTGTCTTTCACTTCCATCAAGCATTTTGCCCTTGTATTTGCTTTTTCAAATGGGTTGACTTTTTTAAAAGTGGGTTAAACAGAACTGAAGGTGACACTAAGGAGATCAACCTCTGTTCAGCAGAATCTTTTCTTGTTTCTTACCTATTCTTTTCCTAATAGTGTTTTCTGTACTGATTTGGACAACACATGAGCACATGCACCTGTGTTCTACTTTAGGATATCTCTCTTAAGCACAAAGCTGACTCAGCATTACAGGAGAACACAAATGGGATTAATTCTGTTTCAGATGGATAACTGAGGGTTAATGTTTTATAGCATGATTTTCAGACATTGAAATGATAAAAGAGGAGTGTGGAAGAATACTGTAAACAAGCTCAAGTAATATTTACAATATAATGATAAAAACATGCTACAGTAGAAAATATTTTCTTTCAGATGTAGTGCTTACTGTATCACATGACAAATCCACAGATAAAACATTCAGTGGTACTTGAACTCATTAATAATTGAAAAAAAAGGAAGAATAAAAGAATGTAAATGAAATGTAAATGTCTGGGGAAAACATTTGAAAATCTGAAGAAAACAACTGAGGCAGTGAGGTTTCTGAAACAACTGAAAGCAGTATCTGTTAAAAATATGCTAAAATACAGCAAATATTCAAAGCCTAACAAAGGGGAAAAAAAGTGGAAGATTGGATACGGGGGCAAAAAAAAAGAAGCTTTTTACAACAAGTCCACTAGAGAAAATACCACAACAGGAGGAAGATTCCCTTTAAAAAACTAAAGTAATCTGTAAGCAGAGGAAAAGGCAAACTTGGCCGTTTTTTTTGTGCTAATGGAGGTTTGGGTGCTTCAGACAGCAGATTCCAGTCCTTGACATTCTGGGAAGCAGGAATGTCCATAGCATTTTAACTAGTTGCAACTGAGTACCTTGGAAACTGAAGTGTTATTGGACATATTTAGCTCAGGGAGTGAAAGCAGATACAAGAAATCATACAGGCCCCATCTCCAGTAGAAATTATTTTCGTTGCCATCACAGACATGGAGTTATGTGCTGCTCTTTATGTAAATACCTGCATAATATCAGGGGGTTTATTGGTTTGTCCTGGCTTACAGATCTTCACCTGCAAAAATGGAGTTGGATTTACTCCCTCTCAGGTACAGGCTTTTATGGCAGTGGTATTACTGCAGTAATAGAAGGTTCTTTGGTCCAATTTTTGCACCTATTCAAACTGGCCTGTGACTCTCCCACTGCCTGGTGAATATAAAATGAAAGTTGGCAGCAGATTAAAGCAAAATCAGTGCAAAGGCAAAATGCCAAATAGCCTCTTGGCTGTAAACTGAAAGTTAAAGCATGCCTAATGTCCCCACATTTTCACAATTGTCCATTCTTTCCTAGAAGCAGTTGGCCAGATAACTCAAGATAATAAAAACTGAAAGCCATAGAAAGAAAGTGAAGAAAATATAAAGTCAATGGGAAAAATCCCCTTTTGCCAGGAAAGGTATGAGAAAATCAATACTTGTAAACTTTTTTAAAAAATATTTTCGTACACAAAAATCAAAGGAAACTAAGTTTAAAATATCAAACACTGTGGCAACATGCAACATTGTTCTGCTTTCAAAAATGTTTCTGATTCTTCCTCAGTGTAAGCTGTGGAATGAAAAATGCTTGAGCACATTCAATTTCACTGCCAATCTACCAACTAAGGTACCAATCAGTTGTTGCTTCTATGGACCTTGTTTGAATTTTGTAGTCCAAATAGTTTCAGCATTTTGTGAATAACGTGAGCACTGAAGATATCTTCTTAAAGGTATATTTTGAAACAAATGCTTTTCAAATATTGCTCTGTCTTCTACTCTTTCACAGTCATGTGCTTATATCCTCCAAGGGAAGTCCTTTTCTAATGAGTGCAACCATATCTGAGGGTAGTGTTGTTTCTTTTTTGTGTTAAGCTAGCATTTATGACTGCTGAGACTCCTTTGGAGTTCAGAAGAAAGTGTTCTCCCAGATTGAAAGAGAACTAGTAGTCAGTTATGAGAAATGGTAACATGAACCATTTTAATTAAAAAAAATACTGTTTTTAAAGAAGAGAAACATTGTAGTCTGACAAAAGTAGGTCATAAGGTTGCCCAATGTCAATGCAGAACTATTCACCAGTGCTCAAAATAAAAGTGAGTAGCAAAACAATTTACTAACCCTGTTAGGACAGATGGATTTGTAGTGAAGATGTCGCAGAAGAGGTTATGCGAGACTGACATGGACTTCTTAACCCTTATAGCAGCCCAAGCTAACAGACGGTCATTATATTTGATGCAGAAACATGAAGGAGGCATACATAGCCAGAAGTCACAACAGGGTGGACAGGAAAGTAATACACAGGGGAAAACATCCATGTAGTGGTCTTTAGCATCTTCTCAGTATGGTCCCCCAAAGGGAAATTTATTGTGTTTTGGGCTTATTTTCCCTCTCTTTTCCGAACGTATTTTATATGCCTGCCCATAAATGAAGAATACTATACATGGAGTCTTCCTGTGTACATTAAAACAGTGCTTGACAGAATGGTACTGGAATAACAAAGAGCTTTCTCAAGATTGGGTAGATCAATTCCAGGAGAGGCCATTTACTGGATGATATACAGTCCTCTTCAAAGAAGAAAATATCTCAAGTGCTTTCAGTTTGACAAACATTTTTGCCCATCATCTGGTTAGAATTTCTGTGCCAGTTAGCTTGCAGCCCTGCTATTTCCTGCGCATGTGTTCTGCAAACCATGGAGAGGATACACGTGGCATTTTGAAGAAGTCAGGAGTCAGATGCAATTATGGGGGTCCTAAGCACACAGGAGATAAAATCTCCTTCCTGCCAGCCAGCATAGAGGGCAGTCTGTCTGAATTCAGATGCAGTTGATCAGATCTGAACCCAAGAATCTGAAAAAAAGTCTTAGCAGCCTAGGAGCTCTATTTGTTTACTTAGAAAGAAGCCATTGTATCATTTGGTTATTCTAATGAGGCCTGCAAAGCAAGTACTGGCTTCAAGATGATGAATTTCAAAAGCACACAGCCTGTGTTCAAGTGATATGCCTTCATATTGTGCTGCCTCTTGACACGTATCAAGCCCTGTGCAAAAACTTGCCATGGTCTTTCAACCATACTTTTGACATTTCGGTGTAACTTGCACCTAGACTTCAAATGAGAGGTATGCTTGAATGAAGGCAAATTTTGGTAATTTTCCTGAATTTTGTATTTATGCATTTTTTGGCCTAATCTGTTTAATTGAGATCTGTTCTCTGGCCTGCTGCCAGTATTAGCAGAACATGTGGGTAGCATATTGGTTTACCTATGTAATGCACAAAGACTTTTTTTTGGTTTTTTTTTCACATTCTTAGATTCAGGCTTGCATGTTATGCTAGCAGCAGTTCAACAAAATAGCCCCAAAACCAAGTGTTTATCATTTGCCTCTCATTATGTTCTGTTTTTCATTATGTGGATGTGGCAGAGAACTTTGTAAATTTATTTATCCAGTAAAACTTACATCAGTGTCTGACTTAGTGCAGTACTTAGTTCTCATTCTTAAGACCAGCAAAATCAACAATGCCATTTTCTCTTACTATGATACTGAATTGTGCAGTGGGAGAAGTATGGGCCCCTTGTTTTCAATGAATTTTAACAAGTTTGGAGAACCTGTAAAATCCTCTGCTTGTGAGGATGCTGAATTTCTTAAAGAAAATTCATTTTAATGAATTCATTTTCTTAAAGAAAATTTATTTTAAACTCAAAGCTAGATCATTTATGCCAAGTCTGAGAAAGAAGCTTTTGTGGACATGAAAGCTTTCATTTGGGAGTAAAGAAGTTAACTTCATCACACCTGACAGAGGAGTTCGGATCCTGCCAGTGCAGAATTTAGAAGATTGCAAGTGCTTCCCTTTTATTCAGAAGTTTCTGAAATCAGATGGATCTCCAGGACATTGCAACCCATTCTCTCAATATAAACAAACGCTACTGTAAAGAAAGATGGAGAAAAGAGATTAGACCCCGGCACACTCACAGCTGCTCCTTGCCTGATGACCCTTCTAAGGCATCATCCTCAAGACCCTTGCTCTCACTTATGAGACTGGTCAAGGCTTCTAAATAAGCCACACAAATTGCCAAGACATTGGGAGTAACAATAGTAGTGACACTATTTGTTTTGCAAATTTAAAATGTGCCTTGAAAAAACATCCTGTCAGAAAACTGAAAGTGAACCTAACCTGACCATGTCACAAGGAGTGCAGACTTCTGTAGGATGATATGCAAACAGCAATACAATTCTTCTTTAAATGACTCAGTATCAGCTTGCTCTAATCTCTGTATGAACAGAAATTTTCATTCTATATCAAAGAGGAAGATGGAAAATCTGGTGTAAGTAAGAAACTGAATTCTTGTTCTAAGTGAAAAGTGAACTTAATTGCTGAATACATCCACCCTCTTGCTTCTAGACAAGTATCCTTCAGTTAGAACAACATACAAGGTTTCATTCCTCTCACCTATCCTGCTGCCAGCCCTCACTGCTCCAAGCTGAGCTGGACCCTCATATCCATAATGAACAATGAGCTAATACCTAAGTGCCAGTTTTCCCAGCATAAACTACTTCCACTCTTAGCCTGCCTTCAGCTGCAAACTTTTAGCAAGGCTCTGTAGAGGGCCTTGAAATAGACTAAAACCTTAACCTATTTCTGACCTAATTTTGGGCATTCAAAACTGGCTGCATAGAGAAATTTGAAAGAACATGCTGGGTTCAGAGAGCATTCCGCTCCCTTTCTAAAGGAAATTCACATTTCTGTTTCACTATGGCACTGGGTCTTAAATTGAGGGACCACATTTCACTATTAAGATGCAAGTTTTTTCTCGGATTATTTGTCCCCAGGCTGTTTCCCTTGAAAATGTAACTAGCGTGATGATTCATCAGATGGGCACTTCTCACTGCCTAGGAGGTTGCAGTGTCTGAGCTGATCAACAAAATATTTACAGAGATCTCACTCAAAAAGACAAAAATTAACCTAAATTTCTACTCTATGCTACCCAGACAAAATGGACAGGAAGGTATGACAATGCCAACTAGGCAGACAGTGCTAGCTCAATGGTCTCTTCCTATAGGCATTTACTAGGTTTTTATACTCACATTTTTCCATTGCCATTAGTGAAAACATTTCTTCTTGCTTATAGGGCTAACTCTTCTTTCATGTAACAGTTCACCAATAAGCTTAGTTGTGAAATCACAGAAAATCACATTTTTTGACTTAATAAATATAGTGAGACTGGCTATATTTTTGCTCTCTTGGTATATTTCTTGCACAAAATACTACAAATGTAAATGCTTTCAACTAGATTGTGGAACACAGGATGTCTGTTTATGTCTTTATTTCATCAGAGAAGCTAGTCAAAGTTGATGAATCATCTGAAATGCTCATAGAAAGAGTCATGGCAAGTGTGACAATGAGAAGAGTACCCTAAAAGCTTTGAGTATTAGATGATGCTCCCCATCTCCCCAGATAGGCCTGTAGGTAGTGAGTATCATCAGGAACCTTTCACAAATTAAGTAACTACAAATGTGGACAATGTCATTTTCTGGTTATATCCCTTTAGAAAAAAAAAAAACCTCTTCAGCATAGAAAGAGTATTTCCAACAACAGCAATGACCCATCCCACTGCTGTAAAGTGGATAGTACATGTTTGCTAACTTCTTTCATTCTGAAAGCCTAGATACTCCAACTACCCTTTGGGAAAACACATATTTAATAGGAAAATACCATAAACTGGGACTTAATCACAAAACTAGGCACGGAAGTAAAGAATACATAGTTCTGAGATGAGTCAGAGAGACAAAACATTTGAAGTACTTGATAAATAGGCTTAGGGGAGCCTATTAATGTAATCTATTACACACATCTATAAATCAGAGCCTACCAGCACTCACATAGCAGAAAATATGTCTGGTTACAGAGTAGCTTTAGAGGAGTATATGATCAGGCACCTCATGTTGGAAAGGAGGGAACTAAGATTAGGGTTAGCAGTAGAGCAGGCTGGCATCTCAGCAGATTTGCTTGTAAGCAAGCAGGTCAGGATGAATGAGATGGATGACTGTGTCAATACGGACAGAGACAAATAGGAAAAGGAATAAAGGACAAAGGACTTTGTCAGAGAACTAAGCTTAGATTTGTCCTTTGTCAGAGAACTAAGCTTAGAAATTCACCAAAAAACAGTGGGTCATATCTTGGTTTTGTGCTTGGAACCTGTTATTGACTGATTCTGTTGATTAGGTATGAGAAGAGATATAACAAATTAATTTGGTTAATATACTAATGGGATAAAACAAAAACCAACAAGGAACATTAAAAACCACTTATAAAACCACAGTCAAATAAATAGGTTGATTAAAAAGAAGACATATTTGATTCATAAAATAAAAACCCCAAAACAAAGACTTATTTCTTGCATAACTGTACTGACCTGCTATTTCCACCCCCTCAGGTGAAAGGAACCTTTAGCAGTTTTTTCTCTTGTGGAAACATATCTATCAGTCCAGACTCCATTCCTCGATGTAAACAGTGCCATTAATGGCCAGTTCCCTGCTCCATGTGCTTACAATGTCTATTGTAGTTACAATGTCTATTGTAGTGTGCCAATTCCCTCCTACCACAGACAGGAGTCGCACTCTCCATTTCAATAAACAATGGACTGCAGGCGAAACCTTTCCTCTGTTGATCTCAGAAGTTCCATACTCCTATTACCTCTACATTCAGGACATTCCAAAGTTTAAGATGGCTGCCATGCCCAGCTCCAGCGACATGTGCCTCTTCTCTGAACCAAGACCAAGACAAGGCTGTCTCTCAACAAGAAACAGAAAACACAAAGCTCCAAACTAGTCACACTGATTCACAGAGGTGCTTATTCAGCTTGGAATTCCAAGTTGCTTAACAAAAGTTGGCATAGTAACTCTGCTCTGCCTCAGCCTAAGACCCAACAAATTCAAATTACAACACAATCACACAGGGTTAAAAGAAGAAATATCGTTTAGGACTTCAAGGAAAATGGAAGTAGACAAATTTCAGGTCTGCAATTTATGTGGCTCATGACCACTTCAAACAGCATTCAGGGCAAAAGTGCCACACATTGGAAAAAGACCTTCTGTGTTGTACTCACAGTGATTTTTTCCATGACCAGAAATTTGCTAGCAGTTTTATTATGCAAAATGCAGACTTCTTTTGAATTTTGATTATTTTTCTTACTTGGCTTTCCATAGTGTAGTTGTCCATTAGCATCACCTTATATGTGCTATTTGTAGGTAATCCCTCAAGCTTGTATAAATATACCTACTTGTGTGCTGAAGCAGAGCTGTGCATATTACAACAGCTGGCTTTTGACTGTCTACTGAGTGAACATTAAGTCCAGGGGTTAAAGTGGACTGGAATGGTTCCAACTTACATCTGTTTCAAAGGTATTGGGTTAAATATTTGGTTCTTATCCTCACCCTTTGAAAAAGTAAAGTGTGTCCAAAATCTGAACAAGACCAGTTTTTTGTAACCATCTTGGGAAAAGCTATATCTGAGCATTTCAGATTTTCAGTACTGGCTCACATTATAAAACATCAGTGACACTTCAATTTAATGTAAAATCTGTATATACCATATAAATTCAGTATAATACAAGCTCCATCATAATATTGGAAAATGATATAAACATTTAAAGGGATGCTGTTCATTGGTATGATGATACCACAGGAGGCTGTGACCCCTTCTTACGGCTGAAGGTCATAGCTGGATCTGCCTCCCTAGTAGTAAAGGACAGTCCAGGCTCAGCAGTACCCACTTGCACTAATGCAGCTGTAGGAAGAGGCAGCTAGGGAGTAAGTTTCCTCTGCTAAGTCAAACTGTTTTAAGTGACAGGAAGATTTTCAAGCAGGAAGAAAGAAGTAGGAGATGTTCCAGTCTCAAATAATCTTTGTAGCCCTTTGCTGGACTATCTCCAGCAGCTCACAGGGTCATAGAAAGGATTGGGTTGGAAGGGATCTTTAAAGATAATCTAGTCCAACTAGCCTTCAATGAGTAGGGACATCATCAATTAGATCAGATTGCTCAAAGCCCTGTCCAGCCTGACCTTGAATGTTATCAAGGATGGGGCACCTACCACATTTCTGGGCAACCTATTCCAATGTTTCACCAGTCATATTGTAAATAATTTATTCTTTTTATCCAGTTTAAACCTACCCTCTTTTGGTTTAAAACCATTACCCCTTGTCTTGTCAATGAATCATAGAATGACTTAGGTTGGAAGAAAACTCAGACATCATCTGGTGCCAATCTTCCTGTCATGGGCCGGGACACCTATCACTAGATCAGATTACCCAGGGCTCCATCTAACCTGTTCTTGACACTTCCAGAGAGGGGACATCCACAACTTCTCTTGACAACCTGTTCCATTGCCTCACCAGCCTCATAGAGAGCAATTCCAGCCCCAAATTCCTCAGCCTGTCTTCACAGGAGAAGTGTGCCAGCTCTCTGATCATCCTTATGGCTCTCATCTAGCCTTGTTCCAACAGTTCCATGTTCTTCTTGTATCAGGGGCCCTGAACTGGATGCACTGTTCCAGGTCAGGTCTCACAACAGCAGCAGAGGGAAAGAACCTCTTCCCTTAACTGTGTTGACACTTCTGTTACAGCCCAGGATACAGTGGGCCTTCTGGGCAGCACTCACACATTTCTGGCTCATGTTCACCTTCTTGTCTACCACAACCTCAAGTCCTTCTGCTCAGGACTGCTCTCAATCCATCTACCTCCCAGCAAGTATCTGTGCGTGGGATTACTCCAACCCAGAAACAGAACCCTGCACTTGGACTTGTTGAATCTCATGCAATTTGCATGGGCTACCAAGTTCCCTCTAAATGACATCTCTTCCCTTCAGATTGACAACACCACCACATAGCTTGGTGTCCTCAGTAAACTTGCTGAGGTCACACTACATATCATTGATGACTAAACAGCACTAGTCCCAGTACAGACCTCTGAAGAGAAAGGAATTTGACATTTGTCTTCATTTGGACATCAAGCCAGATGAGCACTACAATCTGGAAGCAACCAATCACCCAGTCCCTTACCCACTAAACTTTAGACAGAGAGTGTTTATCAATTTGGGAAGCAACTAATACAAAGAAATATATGTCTGCTTCAGGTAAGAGACTTTTATTCCTGTAAATAATAACATCATTTACCCAATATAGCAATTGTGTTGTAATCCAGAGATATAAGTTCAGTTCTTTTTTACCACTCTATCACTTTTTTGTTGTTTTTTGCATGCCCATGTGGAGTTGTTATTAGCCTCGTCTCCAGCTGCCTTCTTGTATTGTGCTGGGTTTCCTTTTAGGCTAAAATCAGTTCCCGACCATGTCAGAGGGAGGACCTGTGTTTCATTTGTATCACTGGGAAATGGAGCAGCTCTTTCAGCAGCTGAAAAATGAAAACATGATAAGGCACTGCTCTAGCTTTTATGCTGACAAATGTAGACTATTAATAGCTTTTGTGATGCAATTACCAGCGATTTTTTTACTCTTTGCATGATCAAAAACTTGTCCAAGAAAAAAAGAACTCCTCAGGCCTGGCATATGGTAATTCTGGACCTTCTAGACAACTGATGAGGCTCAAAGGCTTAGACCAGTCCACTCATTTTGATGTACTCTGCATTGTCTCAGATACCAGAGATGGCTCACAAAAAAGCCCAAACCACAAATAAATTCTGGCTGGACAAAATACTGGACAAGACTCCTAACTTTCAGATGTCTAAAATCTACAGTTAGCTGGATCTCACTGGAGTATTTCTGTGTATACTTGCAATTCATGAAATGAGAAGCATTGTATTGCATTGTTAGCAGGTCAATTAGATGAATTCTGGGAATACTATGTGCTGGACCTGCACACATACAATTTGGAAGTGGATACTGATGCCATAATGATAATCTTCTTTTCTTGTCTTGTTTTACTCATATTTTCATAAATAAAGATTAAGAACTATGAAATATTAGAACTTAAAAATCCTTTCTGAAGATCTGTATTCCTTTCACAATTACTTTTATATCCAAACCAAGTTTGAGAAAAAAACTCATGACCAAACATTTGAACAATATATTTTATCTAGTTTATATCCTGCTTTTTGAAAAGTTTAAAAAATTTAAAGTACATCTTATAATGAATGTAAATGTGAAATCAACATTCTGCTTTTACAAGAGTAAAAAAAAGGCTGAGAAAAAAAATGTTAGTCATCACATTGAATTGAACTCATGAAGCTTTTTTTTTCCCAGCAGTCTTTTTTACCAATTTGAGTAATCTCAATAATTACTAAAAAGCTTGTCTTGTAAAAAAAAAAAACCCACAAACAAAAAAACCCAAACAAAACCCCAACTCATCTGAATCTAAACATTTGCTTGCAGGGAGCCAAACTATTAGAGTAATGGTCATCACAGGGAGGAACTTAAGCAAACAAAGCTTTACTGGAGACAATGGATGATTTACCAAGCAAAATTTGGACAGTAGAATGAATGCACTAAGACAGACCAAGGAAAGATGAAATGCAGGAAGAAGTGCATGAGTCTTTTCACTGCTATTCTCATTCTACCTGTTTCACAGTAGCAAAGAAAAAAGGAGAGGTGAAAAGGGAAAAGAAGTGTGTAGGATAAGGGGAAGAGAAAGAGACAAGAAAGTCAACAGTAACACAATGATCTATATTGGGAAACGCTGTTAAATAAAGTGATAATACTCAGCTTTCTGAAACATAAGCAATCTTAATTCATTAAGCTTCTACTACAATGCTCTGCAGATGTCAAATAAGCTCCTATGGCTTTTCTGGTGTCAATTATAATGTAAATTGTACAAGCTGCATCAGGTGGTGCAAGACCCCCTTTCTACATACGGGGAGGGGCTTGAGTTACTCTTACCTTTATGTCTATTGAAGATTACATCCCTTGCCTTACCATGGTTTGGTCTAGCCATATTCTAAACTTTACTCAACCCTAGAGAAACACCGTTGTGCAAGATGTGTCTAATTTGCTCTCCCAGGATACAGTAGCCACAACAGCTTAAGTAAGCCACAAGCTGAAATAGTGTCAAGCTATCACTAACCCTCAATTTGATTTCATTGTAACTGATAAAATTCTACTACAAATCCAGCAAAAAATGCTGCACCCACCTAACATATCCTGTGTGTATGTACTTTCTTGTCTTAGTCTGTATTATGTGATAGATAGAAAACCAAATTAAATCTAGACTCACATTAAAAAGCAGACACCACAGATCACACAATGTAACTGTGAACTTCCAAGCTTTCCTTGTCTTCTGTAACAAAGATTCTTACAGGTTCAGAAGTCTTCAGGAATACCTGTTTTGAACTTGAAAAGTCAGCATATCAGTGTGCCCCTTCCACACATTGTTTAGAATAGCTACTTGACAGAATTAATTTCTGTGATGAAGAGGAAGTGATCATCCTACCCCAAGTGATTTCTCAGTGCTAAAGATAAACTGATGCAATGAAATACCAAAAATAAACTAGAATGTATATACTTGATAATGAGAAAGTTTATAGACTCAGAGAATCATAAGATTGGAAGCAGTTATTTATGAAAATAAGTGTAAAGCAAGAAAAGACAAGAAAGAGCAGAAGAAAGATGATGGTTATGGCACCAGTACCCCCCTCAAAACTGTACATGTGCAGGTCCAGCACACTGTATTCCTAGTGTTTACCTGGTTGACCTGCTAGCAATACAATGCTTCTCTTTTCATGAGGTGCAAGTGTACACAAAAATACTCCAATACCCAGTCCAAACTTTCTGCAGCAAGCAAGGACATCACTCACTAGACCAGAGTGTTCAGAACTCCACCAAGCCACACCTCAAACATCTTCAGGAACAGGGCCCCAATCACCTCTGTGCAACCTGCTCAAGTGATCCACCACCCTCATGTTAAAGAAGTTTTTCCCAATGTCCAACTCACATCTACCCTTTTCCAGATCAAATCCCTTCCCCCTTGTCCTATTGTTATGTGCTTTCATGAACTGTTCTTCCCCAGCTTTCTTATACAACCCTTTCTGGTATTGGAAGATTACTATAAGGTACTCTTGGAGTCAGCTCTTCTCTAGGATGAACAATGCCTACTCTCTCAGGCAGTAAATGTAAGAGAGGAGCTCCATAGAGCATGTGAAATAAGTTTACCCCAAAGCTGATCAGGTTGGGTGTCCTGAAGATGGATGATACAAAGAGAGCAGAGATATTGAACAACTTCTTTGCCTCTGTCTATACTTCTGGGAGCTGACCTGGTATCAAAGCCCAGACTGCTGAGGCTCCAGAATAAGTCAAGGCAAAAGAGGACCCTGCCTTGGTTGATGAGGACTGGGTTAGGGATGTGTTGAGCAAATTGAATGTACATAAATCCATGGGCCCTGATGGGATGTGTGCTAAGGGAGATGGCGGAAGTCATTGCTAAGCCACTCTCCATCATCTTTTCTAAGTTGTGGGGATCAGGAGAGGTGCCCAGGGACTGGAGGTCAGCAAATGTCACTCCAAAAAGGGTAAGAAAGAGGACCCAGGTAACTATAGACTGGTCAGCTTCACCTCCATCCCAAGAAAGGCGATGGAACAATTTGTCCTGAATCCTGCCTCTAGGCACATCAGGGAGAAGAGGGTCATTAGGAGCAGCCAGCATGGCTTCACCAAGGAGAAGTCATGCTTGACCAACCTGATAGTCTTTTTTGAGGTTATAACTGGGTGGGTGGATGATGGCATGGATGTGGTCTATCTTGACTTGAGGAAGGCATTTGAAACAGTCTCACATGACATCCTCATGGCCAAACTGAGGCAGTGTGGACTGGATGATTGGGTAGTGAGGTGGATTGTGAATTGGCTGCAGGATAGAAGCCAGAGAGTAGTGGTTAATGGGACACAGTTTAGTTGGAGGCCTGTATCTAGTGGACTCTCCCAAGGATCAGTACTGGGACCAGTCCCCTTCAATCTATTCATTAATGACTTGGATGAGGGATTAGGGTGCACTGCCAGAACATTTACTGATGACACAAAGCTGGGTGGTGTAGTCGACACCCCAGCAGACTGTGCTGCCATTCAGCAAGACCTGGACAGGCTAGAGAGCTGGGCAGAGAGAAATTGAATTAGGTACACCAAGGGTAAGTGTGGAGTCTTGCATCAGGGCAAGAACAACCCCAGGGACCAGGACAGGTTGGGTACTGATCTGTTAGAGAGCAATGTAGGAAAAATGGACCTGAGGGTCATGGTGGACAGCAAGATGACTGTGAGCCAGCAATGTGCTCTTGTGACCAAGAGGGCCAACAGCATTCGGAGGGGAGGATGAGAAGGGGTGCAGTTAGCAGATTGATAGAAGTTCTTCTCCTACTCTACTCTACTCTACTCTACTCTACTCTACTCTAATCTACTGTACTCTACTTGGCACTAGTAAGACTGCATCTTGACTACTGTGTCCAGCTCTGGGCCCCTCAGTTCAAGAAGGACACAGAGCTGCTGGAGGGTGCCCAGCATGGATCAATGGAGTTGATGAAGGAAGTAGAACATCTCCCTTATGAGGAAAGGCTGAGGGAGCTGGGTGTCTTTAGCTTGGAGAAGAGGAGGTTGTGGGGTAACCTAATTAATACAAAAATATATTAATATTATTATTAATAATAATATTAATAATATTGATGTTATTAATAAATAATAAAATAATAAATATTTGAGGGGTGGGTGTCAGAAGGATGGAGATAGGCTCTTCCTAAGCTCATCTGGTAATAGGACAAGGGGCAATGGGTGCAAGCTGGAACATCGGAGGTTCCATATAAATATCAGAAGGAACTTCTTCACAGTGAAGGTAACAGGGTAACAGAGCATTGGAACATGTTGCCCATGGGGGTTGTGGAGTCTCCTTCTCTGGAGACATTCAATACCTGCCTGGATCTGTTCCTGCATGACTTGGCCTAGGTGATCCTGCTGTGGCAGAGGGATTTGGACTGGATGATCTTTCAAGGTTCCTTCTGATCCCTAATTGTTCTATGCTTCTATGATTCTATGAAAAGAACTGTAACTGTGGTATGGATGTATGTGTGTTGGCTTGATTTCTTCCTGTCTAAGTCAACTGGAGGATGTATATTCTCAGATATTCATATCCCGTCCAGGTGATCTGGTCAAGTATATATTTCAAGTTTCCATAAAAGCAATTATTAGCATTTAACCTGTAACAGCCTTTGTAGTTTTGCTTCAGTAGTGATCCTTGGCTGGCAAATAAAACGCTAGACAATGGGAAATTGGTAGTCCATGGACAGCTAATTCTTTTCCAGTAACATTCAAGAAACATTTTCAGATCTACTGTAACTTGCTGGTAATAGAACTGTTTCCAGAATAAAAGAAATTCAAAAAAATTGCAGGGAAAATTCAGGGAGAATTTAGTGCATTCATAAGGTGGAAAAAATACTATTTTTCATTTGTTTTCATGTGTCAAAAATTATATATATTGTGTCCATAGCAGCTACAAAGAAGCAGCTTTGAATAGTTCACAATCTTAGCCATTTACTTTTAGAAATTTTGCTTGGATATTCTTTACATAAAAATCTACAAAGGCAAAACTTTTTGGGTATACATGCTTTCAGCATTCAGATGAAAAATATTTTAATGTGACAATGAGATACGTTTTACAAACAAGTAATTAAAACCTAATTACCACAAAGAAACTAAAGTATGTTTTCAGCTATCTCTGTTCGCAAGTCTGAGCCCAAATATATCCACAACAAGAAAGAACTGTTGGAAGTCTCTTCCCTTTGGGGAGGTGAGATGGCAGTTTGGCCCAGTTATGTAAGACCATGCAGTAAATTTCAGTATATATTTGTGCTTCGATTTTCATGTGGGGTGAATGAAGGATTTTTTCAATTTCATCTCAGGATAAATACTTGATATTTTTGATGAACCTTATATGGGGCTGAAATTCAATGGGAGAATTAGCACAAAAAAAACTGTAACAGACTTGAAAAATGTGCACTGGAAAACTTTTTTCTGCTGTTCTTACCATGCTGGATAGAGGAGGGGTGAAATCTTCAGGTATTTGTGCTATGTCTATTTTCTATATATGTTGCTAGTGGAGAGGCTGGGATTTCAATGCTGTGAGGATGTTAATCCATAATGGAGGAAGGTGCTGCTAAAAGCTTGCTGTAAAAGCCTCTGCCACCCCAAATTCTAGCTATGCTGAGTAATTTCCACCTTTGTGATAACATGTTGATGCAATTTAACTTTGATTTTAATATAATTGTTAAAGTAAGTGTTTTTTTGTGAATTTTAATGCTGAATCTTAAGTATATTGTTCCAAGAGTCAAGGTGTGAATTACTGTAGTTTGAATTGGAGCAGATTTCTTGGCCTGAGGCATTGGGAAGCTGCTGTGGAAACTTGTATTTCTTGGTATTCAACTTGGAATTCCAAACTGAGGTTGTTTTGGTTTTTTTCCCCAACTCTGAAAACCACTATGACTAGTTTGAAGCTTCCTGTTTACTGTTTTCTCCATCTTCTTCACTACATTTTTGTTTGTGTTCAGAGAAAGATACGTGGCACTGGGTTAGGCATGGCAGCCATCTTGCCCTAGGAATGTAGTGAATGCAGAATACTTCAAAGATCAGTGGAAGGAAGATTTTTCCTGAATTCCATTGCTTGCCGAAATGAAGAGAGATCTTCCTTCATTCGTGGTCATACGAATCAGCATGCTGGAAATAAAGAACTGGCTTGGAAATACATGGAACAGGGAACTGGACTTTCAAAAGCCCACCAATGCAGAGGGACATGTGTATGAACTCAGTGAAATTCACATCCACAAGGAAAAAGAACTGCTGGATATCTCTTCCCTTTGAGAGGGGTGGATATAGCAGCTTGGCCCAGTTATTTACAATCATGTGATTCATCTCTGTATGTCTTTGTGTGTGGGGGGGTGGTTATGTGGGATTAATTAAATGTGTGTTGTTTTCTCCACATATCAAGTTTGGGGTTTTGCCTGCAATTTATAAGTGGTTTTCGAACTCTCCCTGTTTTGTTTTTGTTTTGGTTCATTACCACATTAACTAAATTAATTTGTTAATTTTGTCTCAGGATAAACCCTTGACACCAGGTTATGATTTCATCTGTCTTTAATTATGCAAGTCAGCCACTGAAGACAAATAGAGTCAACACTCTATAACCAACTTTCTGCATTCAATTACAGTACTCTTAACTTCTAAAGTAAAAAAAAATGTGAGTCATTCCCAAATCATGAGATGGCTTTATAATGACAAAATTTAAAAAAAAAAAAAAAACAAACCAAAAAACAAAACCCCAAATACATAAATAAATTGGGGAATTTTAATTCATATATTCAAGAGTGGGCTTTTTTCTAGGCTACCACATGAATTAACATAAATTTTTAGTATAAGGTCAGATTCTTGTAAGAACTCATCTAGAAATGTTGAAATGTTATAGAATATGTGATACCAAAATGTTTACACTAAAATCACAAGAGTTTGTAGCATTATCAAGAGCAAATTCTGCCTGGCTAACCTATGTATTCTGTTCCTGTTGTGAGGTTGACATCTATAGTTTGAAGAAACTTAGTGTCATGATCCAGAGTAAGGAAACCAATACAGCACCTGTAGTGAAACTGTGGGTCATACAGAAAAATGTATGATTGCCAGGACGAATGCTCAGATTCCTTGCATTGATGGAGAAGTGATACGTTGTGCTAAAAACCACAGTGGAAATCTCAAAGAACTAGACACTTCCATTCTTCTTTCTGGATTTAAAAGGACAACGGAAAACACTCAACTTAGCACAGGGACAGCATAAGGGGAAGCCCAAATGTTGTTTTGAAGATAACTCATATTGTTCTTCAAATAACAGTGTCTCCATCTGTATGACATCTGTTTTCTTTCTCTGTCTGCTCAAACTGACTTTGGGAATAATAGGAATTCACTTGTTTGCAGCAAAGGGGCTTTAAAGAAAACAGCTTTTGGCTATCATTTTTCCCAATTTGGATTTGAACGTCTACCTTTCTAATCCAGAAAACAGATGTTTTAACAGTGCCTGGGAAATGATTTTTAGCATGTTTTATATGATCTAGATGTAATCCAACCAATAGAACTGCTGTTCGATGTTTAACCTTTTCTTAGACATTCTCTTCTCTAGCAGATTTACTATTTTAATACCCAAAAGCTGGAGGAAAAAAGGAAAATAGAAAGTTTTATTCCAGTTCAAAATTGTTTGCACTCCTTGTCCTGAGAGTGCCACCTGATTCCCGCTGGAAGGATTAAATTTCTCCACATCCATCATATCCAAATAGTGTGGTGTCAAGAGACCGGCAATACCCTTAGTTTGCCCATCCATGACTGACATTCAGTACATTTTTGTCTGAGTAGACCAGGAGGTTGACCGTAAAGGTAAATTCCAGACTAACATCTTAAGACACAAGCCCTTTTGTGTACTGACTTTTGCTCTCGCTTCTAGACTCTCCATAACGTCATTTGGCATGTAAACCAGTTTCAAGCAGGAGCTTGCACATTGTCGCTTTGTAAAAGAATCCTGCCCTGTAACCTACAAGCATTCAGCTCTTAATAACAGTAAAAATAAAAAAATCCAGCAAGAATGCCAGCCTTAACAATAAATGTGTCAGGATCCAAAAGTGCATCTCACAATACTGGATCATGTTACAGCTGATGTTGAAGCAAACACATTGTTAATCTTGTAAAAGTACACTGTAATTTATTGGAGTATTTCTGCCCTGCCAGTCCTAATATTTGAATGAATCATTTTGCATTGCAAAAATAGAACTAATTTTATCTCATGTTTAACCAGTTGAGAACAAAATCTAAGAGTCTGAGAGTATTTAGAAAGCAAAACCAGGTGTCCTGGCTCAGCCACAAGCCAAGAGTCTGTTACAATTAACAAGTGTACAGATTTTTCTGATTGTCAATACTTATGATAGCCTATTCCCTTGCAGACATTTTGTGGGTTTCAATTAAAAGGGTTTAGTGAATGCAACTACAGTGATATTCTTTATTTTTTAATTTTGGAAATCACCTATCGGATTTCAGAGGAAAATGAACAATTCAGAGTATGTCTCAACCAGAAGGCAATGAGACCTTGCTGTGCTGTTTTGGAAGAGAAATCACAGCTTTCAGAATCATACCTATGATGGAGGGCATTGAAATAAAGAGTTCAGAAAATAGAGTAGATGAAGGAAGCCTCAGCATTAGTTAATTAGTAGTTAAGGTAAAGTGATGTCATTGTTGTGTAGAAATTAGACAATTTATGATATCAAAGACATGAGACATTTTGAAAAATAGATATCAGGAACTCCATTGTGATGAGGATCAGGCAACTTTGTGGTTACTGGTTCACAGCAACTCAATCATCTTGCCAAAAGTACTGAGGAAGTCTGCTGCCTTCCTCCTAGGGACCCCAGCCCACAACCAACAGGTGTTACTGTGCAAGTGCAAGAAAGAAGAGACCTTCATTAATGAATTCCTAGAACTGATTTTAATAACTCAACCCATATCTTGGAAACTTAATGTTTATGTAGATTGTCTTTGTTTATGTANAGCAACTCAATCATCTTGCCAAAAGTACTGAGGAAGTCTGCTGCCTTCCTCCTAGGGACCCCAGCCCACAACCAACAGGTGTTACTGTGCAAGTGCAAGAAAGAAGAGACCTTCATTAATGAATTCCTAGAACTGATTTTAATAACTCAACCCATATCTTGGAAACTTAATGTTTATGTAGATTGTCTTTGTTTATGTATGTGAACAATACAACCACAATGAACTCACTTTTTGGTGCACACACTAGATGGAGTGATCCCTGTGTTGCCCAGTGCTGCAATAAACATACATGCTTCTAACTGTGAGTTGGGGGTTATTTCCACATGTCACCTACACACTGTTCTAACAAGGAAAGCTTGCCAAGGGAAATGATACAATAATCTATAGGGTTCATCAGTGTACTGAGTATCTTGATGTACTCTTCTGAATTGTAGATAAAATGCAGTTCATTAAAAGTGTGTGTTTTTGATACGATTTTGATCTCCAGGTACTTTCAGGATTTCACAGGTGTCTTATCCCTTCATTCTGTGGGTAAGCTAAGAATCTCACATAGAAGACTTCAAGTCTGGAGTCAGGATGTGGCCCCACAATTCACACACACAGTTTTGAACACCATTCATCATAACTGTGCTGAGCATGTATTCACACGTGGAAGCACAGTAATGACTTGTGAAATTCTAATTTTTATTGCCCAACTCATTGTGGTTGGTTCCTCCATTCAGACACTGTTCAAATTTTTATCTCCATAAGGGGGTCTGAAGGTTTTTTTGTAGCTATAAGAGAAGCAGTGTCTTCAAGACAACAATCATACCAACTTTCTAATGTTTTGAAGTAAAATATAAAGATTCTTGGACATGTTTGGCTTTATCCTATATATATGTAAACAGTCTGTACTTATTTTCAAGGTAAGGAATGGTCTTTTTAATTGCGGTGAAAAACTGGAACCTGTTGCTCAGCAAGATGGTGCATGACCCATCCCTAGACACACTCAATGCTAGCCTAGATGGGGCTCTAAGAAACATGATCCAGTGGAAGGTGTCCCTTTTCATGGCAGTGAGGCTGGACTAGATAGCCTTTAAAGGTCCCTTTCCACTCAAAACTTTACATGATTCTACTTTTCTGTGATTCAATGTTATGCATTGTATAATTTAGTAAGAAGTTTTTAAATAATTTTTAAATATTTTTTTCCTATGATCCTATGATCCTATGAAATAATTATTTTAATCTAACTTTCTCACATTTTAGTATTTACATTTTTAATTCAAATGTTTCTCTCTGGAGGCTCAAGATACCTTCACTACAGACACAATATAGAGTTTCCTTAAGAACCCATTTCTTAGAAGCATCTACAGCATGACTGATTTCTTACTCAGCCAATGGCTTCTTAATGAATATAGCAGACTCATATTTTTAGATTACATGGACAGAAAGGCAGAGGGAACTTTCCACAGAACTTTGAAGTGCTGCAGCTGTCTTAGAGATGGTGCAAATTACACTATTTATTTTTATTGCATATTCCAACATAATACACCATGGAATAGATTTACTCCTATAAAGAACAGGCTAAGGTACTTGCCATGATGAAAAGAAAAACACATTGTGATGACAGTTGTACTTGATTAATTGAAAAATTGCATCCTCAGCACTGTGTGTGACAAAACAAGCAGAATAACTCCACTGTTTACTAAATTTTCATTCTATATGTGGTTAGCCAGAACAAGTCCAACCCAGACTTGGAGTCAATGTATTTTTTTAAAATAAAAACTAATCACAGCTAGTGCTATGTTGATGGTGATATGGCCTGCTCCTAGTAGCAGTATCACCTCTCTGTCAAGAGGGCAAACCCCCCTGTGTATTATTCGTAGGGATGAGATCTTGAAGGAGCATTTCAAATCATCTCACTGGGTGATACCTCATGTTTCTATGTAAACACATTATTTGCTGAATAGCTGTAATGCATGCATGCATACAACTTTTTTAATAATGAAGCCCACGACAACTTTCATGAAAGGCTGTGAGTTTGAAGCAGTCACTTTTAGATACAAGCAGGGGTAACATCCAAGCCATATGGAGATTAATCCTCTTTCTTCCACATCCTAAGGGTAACACCAGCTACAACTTCAAAAGGGAAACTGTCCTTTTGTGTCCACAGTAAGAAAATACCAGCCTGATGAGGGATTCTACTTCATTCATATACCATTTTAATTCATCTTTTGCCATTGTATCTTCTCTTTCTGGTCCCAAGCTGCATCTAAGGAGAGTTAGATTAGATATTAGGAAGAAGTTCATTACTGAAAGAGTGGTTAGGTGCTGGAACAGGCTGCCCAGGGAGGTGGTGGAGTCACCAGACCTGGAGGTGTTTAAAAAACAAGTAAATAGAGCACTTAAGACCATGGTCTAGGGACTGGGCAGATGTTGGGATGAGGGCTGGACTTAGTGATACTGGAGGTCCTCTCCAGCCATGAAGATTCTAGGATTCTTACAAAGTTGTCCGAACAGCAGAACAAAAAGCAGCAAATATTAGATAAGTGTGAAAAACAGTTATTATAAGGACATTTAATCTGTGTTAAATTCTGTAGTAAGGGTTAACTGGTGGAGATCTGGCAGACTAACTCCTTCAGCCAAAAAAAAATGAAGGATGTCTGTGTGGGGTATCAATGAAGTGATTGGTGTAAAAAGCCCAATAATGGCTATTTATTACTTCCCACAATAACAGACCTATGATCATAGTTGTGAAGACTAATTCAGATCATCTTGCTACACCTGCATTATGATCTCTGAAAGGAGATTAAAGATCTGAAAGGTCATTTGGACAAAGATGATGAAGGATGTAGAACAGCTTTCCTTATGAGGAAAGGCTGAAGGAGCTGGGTCTCTTAAGCTTGGAGGAGGCTGAGGGGTGACCTCATTAATGTCTATAAATATGTGAGGGGTGGGTGTCAGGAGGATGGAGCCAGGCTCTTTTCAAGCTCATCTGGTGACAGGACAAGGGGCAATAGGTGCAAGCTGGAACAGAGAAGGTTCCGTGTAAATATCAGAAGGAACTTCTTCACAGTGAGGGTACCAGAGCATTGAAACAGGCTGCCCAGGGGGGTTGTGGAATCTCCTCTGGAGCGTTCAAGACCCACCTGGATCTGTTCCTGTGCGACTTAGTTTATGTGATCCTGCTGTGGCAGGGAGATTGGACTACATGATCTTTCTTTGGTCCCTTCCAATCTCTAAGGATTCTATGATTCTATGATAAACCATGAGCTATCTGAATCCAGTTTGATATTTTGGTTCGGCTTGAAGAGATTAGTGTAAACAAATACAGCCTGGAGACATGCTCACTCTGATTTATTAAATTGATTTTAGCAGTGGTGGGGAGGAATCTTCAACATTGTGTCTGACTCTTGACAAAATTCAGAGCAAATTTTTCTGATATTATCCAAATGAAGAAAAGTTCCCAGTGAATGAGCTTTGATTATGAAATACCAATGCAAAAGTTTAACTTGTGCTTTCCCATGCACGTTTTGGTGTTCAGGTTGGAGGTTGCATGTATGAAGTAGGACACTGGTATGAGGAAGGAGTAAGGACTCATTGCAGCAGCTGTATCAAAACAAAGAACCTCATTTAAATAACTCTAGGAAGAAGAAACTGCCTACCTTAGCCTAGACACTCTTACAGAAGTAAGACTACAAAGGGCACAGTTATTCAGTAGTCAGTATTCAGAGCATTAGCACATTTAAAAGCTCTGGCAATATTTGCAAATGTAGCTTTTAAAAATGTTTTTAATCATGCTGGTTTTTCACACAATCAGAGTAAGGTAGCTCCTAGTTATTGTTTAGCACAAGTCATAAAAGTTAATCAATGAAGTGAGGTTGAAAGAGCACTACAGTGCACTGTTGTAAAAATATAAACTAAGGCAGCTCTTCAAGGAGCAAATTCAGGACAATCAAAATAAAGGATTTCACATGAAAAATTAACCAGTGCCTGAACAGGTGATAAATCTAAGATTTTCCCTGTAGGCTGTTCAAAGAATGGATCTTGTCTCAAGGCATGCTGGTATCTGCATTTTGGCACCATGGCTACTCCCTGTCCAGCTAAAATTATTCCTGGTCCTTTGTTTCAGAAAAGGAATTAGACACAGGAAAAGGGTAGAGAAAGCTGTAAAATTTAATCAGAAGTTGGTGTGCAAACCAAGATCCTTAGGTTGGTATCATCAAAGTACAGCATTGGTTGCATATCCATTTCCCTGAGGCCCAAGGTCCCAGACATTTTTACCAGGCAATAATCCATTATTAACACTAAAACTTCAGTGATACTAACCTGGACTAGAGTTAGTCCTAGAATCACTAGGGATTAGAAGGGACCTCAAGAGATCATCTAGTCCAATCCCCCTGCCAGAGCAGGATCACCTAGACCAAGTCACACAGAAACCCATCCAGGCAGATCCTGAACATCTCCAGAGAAGGTGACTCCACAACCCCCCTGGCAGCCTATTCCAAAGCTCTGTTACTCTCACTGTGAAGAAGTTCCTTCTGATATTTATATGGAACCTCCTATGTTCCAGGTTGCACCCAGTGCTCCTTGTCCTGCCACTAGATATGCTGGACTATTGTAGGTATGAATCCACTGTAGGTACTGACTCCTCCACAACACAGACAGAAAGACTAATTCCCTGCCAGTGGCTTCTGTGTCACAGATGCTTTCAGGGCTCTAGGGAAGCTGGACACAGGTCTTCTTGATGACAAGTATTAAATTATTTTATATATTATGCTAGTTCGGATTAACTAGATTTCCTCCCATTCACTCTTTGGTCTTCACTGTAGAGAAGTCTGCTGCACAAAGTAGCTATTTCCTGAAATATGATTAAAGGTAAGTAAACAGAGAGGTGGAAAATGAAAGCACCTCTTGTCTGGAGATTCAGGGAAAGGATATAGTGCTTCTAATTTAGGGATTAATGTCTTAAGGTTAGGCACATGCTCCAAAGTAAGTGCTATGTGGGTAAGAATTAAGTATATAAACTCAAACCTGGCCAGCAGAAAAAGGTGGGTGTCTTCAAACAGAGGTTCAATAGATGCACCTGGCCAGCATGCTGCCCCATTAGAAGTACTGATAACAAAAGTGTGCTTAAACACACACACACACATCTCTAGCATGTCATATTTCAACACGCATAGTAGTGACCCAGTCTAAAATAACAGAGTCCATACCTCAAGGCAAAAACTGATAGGGATTTGAACAATGACGTGCCTGTTTCTAGTGAGTTACCCTCTTTTTATGACAGCATACAGGCATGAGTAGCCAGCTAGGAAGGGAAGTGATGGGCTGTCCAGTCACTGAAACTATACTAAATGAAAAACTCAGAGTTCTGATCAACTAAGAAAATGTGTACTACCACAGTAAAGAACATTTCCACCTTCCTGAATCATCATACGGAGAGGACTGCAGAGTAATGAGGCCAGAACAACAGTCAACAAGGTACAGTTGCCTGTCTCCCAGCTCCTGGACAGACTCTTTCTGTCACCAGAAAAGGCTGTTATGAAAGAAGACTGATACGGGATAATTCTGACCAAGAATGACCAAAGATGTTCTCCTCTAAAACTGATCATATAGTCCAAACTGAGGTTCCCATGTGGATTGTAAGTGCTGCACTAGTCTTTACTCTCTTTCCAAAGGGAAGGAAGGTGATATGCATTGCAATCTGGATTTAGGCATATTAGGAAAACAAGTACATCATAGGAAGGCAGGCAATGATGTGGCAAGCTGGACTTTTTCCCCAAATTCTGTCTCATTCTGTCTCAAAGCCCCTTTGTCATCTCTTCACCTGCAGTTCTGTCTCACTCCAACTGAACTGCTTAAAAACAATTCTGAGAATTGTGGAAACTGAAGTAGGCATGAAAGACATCTGCAGATAAAGTGGGACAACTTGTGGTTTCTAGAACTTGGTAAATAACTGCACCAAAGTGGTGACCCGCAACCACTGCACCTACTCCTACAGCCCTGGTCCCCTTGTGCATATGCATGTTTTTTCCACCAACTAGATATGGACTGTGAGACTGGAATCACCTCTAATGAATATGGGTGGTGTTTCCTGGAAGCAGATGAATAAAATGTCCCCTGTTCTGCATCAGACTTTGCAATCACCTACCATCAAAGATCAGTGGAAGACAGGTCCACAGGATGCTGTGAAGATACCCATGTTGGTGACTCTTGATTGTCAACATTTTTCTAACTTTTCTTTTTTCCTTGACTGTTCTACCATCCTTCTCCCTTTCTGACTCTTAACAATAAAAGCTGTTGTTTGACAGTATATCTTGTTTATGTCTCAATTTCATCCTTGGGATCAAATAAATCAAAATGTATGCAGATTTCAAATTGGACCTTGACAGGTGCTTATAGAGAAGGAGCCTTAGAACACAGGTGGGACTCATCATACCTAGTTCTGCCAAGGTCTTAGCCCAGGTGCTTCCTGGCATGTAGAGAAGATAGTCCAGGTGCCTCCCAGAGGGGTTGCCCACAAGCTTCTCAAGCATTGAGTCCTCCAGAATGTCAAATGTTACATGATGGAGAAAGTGTTGACAGTCTTCACTGCCTTCCAGGCATGCATGGACCAGGCGCTGAAGAAAAAATAGTTGTAATTTGTCCAAACAACATCATTATAAACATTCTTTTTGCCAAAAGTAACATTTGGTTATGAGTGTAACAAGCTCATAAATTAAACCTACCCTGGCAGTGCAAAATTGTGGTTACTTATGCCTCTAGTTGGTCTGACTTCTTAATGAATATGTCAAATGCTAATTAAGTACAAAGGGAGGCCCCAGCCTGGCAAACACTTACACAGGGAAGACTCCAGTGATGTGAAAATTTGGTGCGAGCATGAAGCACGGTAAATAAAATGTGGCCATAAGTCTTCACAGGACATACTAGTTGAGACATTCTGGTTGCAATTGACTTTATTTGTGTCCTTTCATGTCTTTTATGTTTTAAAAAAAGTGTTTTCTGCTCCTAGCTTCACTAATGAGGCTTCATTGAGTGAATGTTTTTTGAGCATACCTTATTTCTGGCTCCTGGCCAACCTTAAAAACAGTTGCGGTTTCTTCACAGGAATATAGATCTTCACAAAAAAATAAAACTTTTCAGTTTGTAATTCCCCAGTGGTTGCCTCTCCAGCCAAATCACCCTTGGAAACATATTTTAAACCATTTGAGCAGGGGAAAATATTTGGAACTTTGCCTGTTTTTCTAAGGCTCAGCATCAAATTACACAGACAGAGCTTCTGTTTTTTTAAAAAATATTTTATGTCTATACTATTTTAAAGTAATGGAAAGTAGTATTTTTTTAAATAAAATAAAGCTTACTGGCGCCAGTATTACATCAGACTATAACCATTGTGTGTTTGTATCCCTGGTAAGGATTTCTCAATTTTAATTGAGACTGAGTCATGATATCAGTCTAGATGCAATAGATGAGAACATAAATCATTGCCTGATTTTTTTAGGAGAACAACAGCACTGTTGCTATTTGATTTATGCATCTCAGGTGATATATGAAACATCCTTCGTCTTTTAATTGAGAGTATGACTGAATAACTGGGATCTAAGCCCAGTTTCATGTCAGAAAGTTGGTGGTTTGTTTCATTAGCCAGTAAGAGCCAGAAACTTGCAACACCTACTAAAATGCATAGCCATCAGTTTGGTCTGGAGGTTAGTGAATATCAATGGAGATAAAGGGACTGACTTCTTAATTGGTATGAAATGGCAAAGGTCCAGGACTTAAAAGGACATCAGGGGAGGTCAATCGATTTATGCTTGCTGAGAATCTGCCCCAGGGTATCTGCCTATGCATTTATAGTCCATGCATACATGTGTGACAATTATGTGGCATACTGTAGTGCAGAGTATTTGATAAAGAAAGTCCAAGCAATTTATCATGAAACTGCAGAACCCTCCCATTAATCAGTCTTACCAATTCAGTCTGGCATTCCTGATTCTTAAGCTGTTTCAAACAGCATCATTTATATTTTAGAAGCATGGAAGTATTTTCTTCCTTCTCCCTCCAAAGAAGTGTAATATCCTCAGAAATTATACCTGCACAAGGTCCAGGCCAGGCAAGACTAAACCTGAAAATTATTAAATTGTCCTGGTTTGAAAGTCATATGTATGTATTGTCCTAGTCAATGAGACAGGAAGAACTTCAGTAGCTTTTCAGCAGACCAGCTCACTCAAATGTAGGGTCTGAGATGGTGGGCCTTAAAACTGTGACTTTTCATTTGTTCATTCAATCTTAAATTATTTTTGATATGTTCTAGAAACTGTGGTTTTAATTCTTCTCTTCCTCATAGTAGTCAAGACACTTTGCTTTATAGGCCAAAAGACACAAGGAACAGCCTCGCAAAGCTGTTTTTGAAAGTTCCATTTTGGAAGAGCTTTTATATAACTTTCAGGGCAGAAACAGCAAATTCCAAACTTACACTAATGAAACTGAGCTACCATAGACTGTAATTGGCTGCTTCTACATTCTTATGCACTTAGGTGAAATGATTATTCAGGCTGGAAAACCAAGCTCTCAAGAATTAGGAATGAGAACTTGCAAGATTTCCCTATATTAATGCCACTCGTCCAATCCATGTAATTGCCACATAACTACATAAACGTTCCTCTGACCTATCCAACCTGAGATATACTCAGTAAGCAAATGGCTATTCTTTATTTCTTCTTGGTCTTCCCATTCCTCACATGGGCTTCCAGTTTTTTTAATATGACAAACTCAGCACTGCACACACAAGATTTCAGTCACTCCTGGCTGCTGTTGGTAAGTTATTACTGTGCCTTTGCTAGGCCATTTGCAGGCTCGTTACTCTCCATTCTCACCATACAGTCATGGAGTGTGAACTGCTGAAAAAAGGAACACCAGAATTGCCACAACCAAGTTTCTGACTTTTGATATTTTGGAACATCTAGAATCTGACAGTGCACAGAACATATGAAGCATCTGCAATCAGTATCAGTCCTGTGAGCTATCAGTTATCCTGCAAAGGCTGTGTTCCTTGCATGGGCAGTCATCTCATTACAGCAAGTAATGAGACTGACTCAAATGGGCGTCCAGCAAGACATTTGGAAAAACAATCCAGTTGCTGAATAAGCCCTCATCTGCCTTAATCAGGAAACTTGTGCTTCTTTTACTGCAAGTCCATACCCAAAGAATCAAAAAAAAAGACCTAAAGAACAAACTGAGAAAATAATATATTGTACTCATTGCCTACTGGTTTGTTCTGGGCCAAGCTTAGCAGAGAATAACTCTCTGTCAAAAATGTCTGTTTAATTCTTGGTTTCTGATAAATTATTAAAAAAACAAAACAAAATGTGGCCAAATACATGAGATTGTTTTCCCTCATCCAACATAAACAAAGGACATAAACAGGAAAGCATGTAATCTTTTTTTGCCATAAAAGTTTCGTTTCAAATTGTGGAGTCAACTGAAAATAAAATTATTTCTGCATGAGTAGCACAATTTATTTCCTCTAAAATACCTATGAATTCAGACTGAAGTAGATACCCAGAATGGAAAATTTTCAGTGTGCACAGTTAAAACAATTTGGCAAATTTAGCAATCATCAGAAGGCATCTTATAATGAGAAACATACTAAAACCGTAGTTAACATATCTGCTTGTGAAAAGTGGAACAGGAGATAGATCCTAGGTAGAGCATCAGATTCCATCTTTCCCAAAGTGTGGTCTGTACCTATACCAGAGCTTGCTGTTACAGTCCATTATTCTTTTTCTCATTATACACTGACACTTTGCACAGACCATGTCTAGATAAAATAATAAAACAGAAGTCTTTCTTGAGGAAAATGTTTATCTGTATAAATAATCCCAAAAAAGAGAAGAGGGACTGAAAGAAAAGGATCAAGGAATATAAATCAAGACTCTGCCATGGCATGCATGCTACTTCTGTTCTTCAGTGAGCACACTGCCCACTGTAATGGTTTGGCCATGGCTGGGCATCAGGTGCTCATCAGAGCTGCTCTATCACTACCCATTTCTTGGATGGGCAAGAGAGAGAACAATATAATGAGAGACTAGCAGGTAAAGACAACTACAGTTTAATAAGGCAGAAAAAGCTGAGCATGAAAGTGAAGGCAAATATTAAAGATTCTTCTCTATTTCCCATCAGCAGGGAAATACAAAATACAAAGCAGGGCCCCGATACATGTAGAGGATGTTCTGGAGGACAAACACCATCAAAGATTGCCCCACACTTTCTTCTCCCCCCTTGTTTTTATATCTGGGCTAACATTGTATTATATGGATTATCCCTTTGGACAGTTTTTGTTCGCTGGCCTGTCCCACTCCCTGAGCCCACTGTTGGGGAGAAGGTTAGGAAAGAAAAAAACCCCATAACCTCGGTGCTGTTCAAGCACTGCTCAGCAACAGCCAAAGCACTCATGGGTTCTCAATACTGCTCCAGCTACCACCACAAAAAAGCACTGTGAGAGATGTCATAGAATCATAGAATTGCCTGGGTTGGAATGGACCTCCAAATATCATCTAGTCCTACATCCCCACAGTAAGCAGGGGCACCCTCAACTAGATCAGGTTGCCCAGACCCTTGTTGAGCCTCACCTTGAATATCTCCAGAAATGAAGACTCAACTACCTCCCTGGGCAACTTGCTCCAGTGTTCAACCACCTCATGCTAAAGAACTTCTTCCTAACATCAACTTTAAATCTACTCTTCTCTAATATGAAGTCATTACTCTTCACCTTATGACTTCAAGCCTTTGTAAACAGTCTCTCTCCAGCCTTCTTGTGGGCTCCTTTCAGGTACTGAAAGGGCACTATTAGATCCCCCCAAACATTTCTCTTCTCCAGACTGAACAATCCCACTCAGCCTGTTCTTGTAGGAGAGGAAAACAATGAGGCCCCCTCATTGTTTTCATGACCCTCCTCTGGATCTGCTCCAACAGAGGAGCTGGACATGAGCAGACACTGAGTGCTTGCAGCCCAGAAAGACAATGGCATCCTGGGCTGCATCAAAAGAAGTATGGCCAGAAGACTGAGAGAGGTGATTCTGCTACTCTACTTTGCTCTGCTAAGACCTCACCTGTAGTACTGCATCCAGCATGGACCATCACAGTGAAGATAACTCCATCCCGGCAAAACCAAATACATACACAAAATGATATAATGGGATGGTGTCAGGTGCACAGGTTTTTGAAAGTTGAAAGAGAGTGTGGAGGGTCTAGTAGCTCTTGGAGTGATCAGAGAGGAATGACAAGGAAAATGGCTGAGGTATTCTGAGCCACCAGCTCAGGAAGTGAAGACAGACAATTTGAACAGGTTATAGGCACCAAACTAGAACACTGCAACTAACACTGCTGCTTCCTCTTTTTCACTCATCCCTCTTTCTCTCCCTCTCCCTCTTCTCTGAGAGAGATAAAACAAAGTTTTATTGCATTCACTAATTTGTTTCCAAGAGTCACAAATCATGCTGGATTGGGCAGCACTTTATAAGGGCATAAATCAGCAGGATCCAGGGATTTCATCTAGCACAAACTGTCTTTCCATTACCTCACTTCCTTGCTCAAAAACAGATGGGAAGGCTCAACCATCCTGCAAAACAGTTTGTTCCCCCACTACCAGGCTGGAGAACCCAGAATTTCCTTTGTGGAAATTTCTTTGCACCGCATCTGCTTTAAGGCAGAGAAAACCTTCATAGAATCATGGAATGGTAGAGGTTGGAAAGAACCTGTGGAAATCATCTAGTGCAATCCATCTGCAGAACAGGTTCACATAGAGCAGATTACACAGGAACAGAACATTCCTCCTTCAAGGTTAATATGTTACATAAAGACTTTTTGATAAATCAAGAATTTATTTTTCACTGCTTCTTTGCAAACACAAGTTCAATAAATGCCCATTCGAAACCGACATGGTGTGTAAAAAATCCCCCTCCTTTCTTTTTGGCCAAAATGCAAACAGGCAAATCATAGCCCAACTTTTTGAAATGGAGCCTTCCCCCCTGGTTTTGCCTCATCTAGGTTTCAAACATGGAAATAGCAAAGCTTCTGTCAGCCTCAAATGACTTTTCTCTATGATGAGAATGCCTTTCCTAATTTTGTCACATTACTCTAAGTTACACCTCTAGATGTTACTCATTTTTTCTATACTCCTGCACAGGTGCACACAAAGCCTGTAAGTCCTGGAAGTAGAATTCCACTAACCAGTGTTCTCTGGGGACTGCACCTGAAGAGGATCTCATTTCAAGTGCTTGCAGATGAGGCTTTCTCCCTTCTCTTACACACACATTGCTGCTTCATGAAGGTACATGTTTGGTATTTTGCTGGGGCCAAGGAGCATGCACTTATGCATGCATATGGAGCTTGTCTATGTCACATTTAGCAGCTCCAGATGGTAAGATATTTATGTAACTAAAGGCATGAGGCAGCCATCTCTTTTCTGCCTTTGTACTGAGCTCTGAGCAATCACACTGTGCTATTAATACCCCTACATCCTGCTATGGGCCCTCACATTATCTGAGGTCTTCCCTGGCCAGCTATTATGGACAATGTAGGTGATAGACAAAAACTGATACTGAGAGATGGTGTTTCCACACTACATAATTCTACAACCTGTATCTATTTGGATGCCATTGTGTCCAGACATCACAGACAAAATGCTTAATTCCATCATGACAGCAACTTCACCTCTATCATCTATGTTTGATTGTGCAAGCCAGCTGCTGTGCAAAATACCAAGCTATCCTGGGTCCATGCAGAAATTTATGACTGCTTCCATCTGCAAATCCAGCATCTCACTGCCAGTGAGAAGAAAGCCAGTCTGATGCGGGAAGGTGATCTGTGTGGCTATTGCTGTAAAGTACTGAGGGGCGTGGTTAGCAGATCAAGAGAGGTTCTTCTCCCCCTCTACTCTGCACTAGTGAGACCACATCTGGACTATTGTGTCCAGTTCTGGGCCCCTCAGTTCAAGAAGGACACAGAGCTGCTGGAGGGTGTCCAGCGTAGAGCAATGAAGCTGATGAAGGAAGTAGAGCAGCTCCCTTATGAGGAAAGGCTGAGGGAGCTGGGTCTCCAGCTTGGAGGAGACCTCATTAAGGTGAGGGGTGGGTGTCAGGATGATGGAGCCAAGCTCTTCTCAATGGCATCTAGTGATAGGACAAGGAGCAATGGGTGCAAGCTGGAGGAGGGGAGTTTCCATATAAATATCAGAAGGAACTTCTTCACAGTGAGGGTAAGAGAGCATTGGAACAGGTTGCCCAGGGGGGTTGTGGAGTCTCCTCTGGAGATATTCAAGACTCGCCTGGATATGTTCCTGTGTGACTTGGTCTAGGTGATCCTGCTGTGGCAGGGGGATTGGGTTAGATGACCTTTCGATGTCCCACCCAATCCTAGTAATTCTGTGATTCTATAATTCTACTCTGCTGCTGTTTTGTCTCATATCCTATCTCAAATTATTTGACAGTACTTAGAAGGCTACCGAAGGGCAAGACCAAGCTATAGCTACAGTTCTCTAAACTGGATATTGTTAAAGGACTTCATATTCTTTGCTTCTTCATCTTTTACCTGACCTTTGCAAAAAGAGTAAGATGTCACCTCCAACTGCACTTCACAGACTTTTCAAATACTGTCAAAGTCCATTAACCATATTTGTGGCAATATTCCATTTAAAGTATTTCCTGATCCTTCAGTTCTCCACAGGTGGCAAGCAGAGGCAGTTCCTCTTTATGTCTCGGGCAGGTGCAGAAAGTAATGAAATACACAAATGCCAATGGAGTAATCCTGAGTAGAACTAGCACTTCAGTAGATGATGCCTCATAATCATGAAAAGAATAGTAGGTGCTCATGCATCCTGGTAAGGATTAAAAATAGACTGCCAAAAGAGCACTCAGAGAAAAGGGACAAACACAGACATACATCTATACACTTTCTTACTAGTAAACCGACTGCACTTTTAAAATAACATTACAGAACATACATTACCTCACCAACTAAGAGGTGCTAAAATACAATCATGTAGACGGGTAATTTCAAAGGAACCATACATCCCATTCCACTACCTTATAGACAAAACTTTATCAGACATTTTTCTGAACAGTCCTTGGCAGTTGTACACATCAAGCCCTAACACTTTTAAAAAGGACAGAAAATTGTTTTGGAAAAGTACCAAACATTACCTGTTAAAACTCAAACAAAGATGTATGAGTCAGGAAACTAAGCTTTTTTATATATATCTGAAATGAGAAATCAAACTCAGTTTGGAAAACATTTTTATTAAAAACTGGAGTAGTCTGTACTCTGAAAAACCCCAGAGGTCTAAAGATGGTATCAGTATATAAATATTTAGGGCTTCCTGAATATTTCTTTTCAGAAAAGATTTTTTTTTTCCTTACAATTTCTTCGCCCTTTAGAAAACAGTCACTATTTGTAGCTTGATTTTTTTCAAGATGTTCTCCAGTACATAAAGATGGCAGGGAATTCAATTTAAAAGTCAACTCACTAAATACCATATATAGAAGGTATCATTGCTTTGGGCAATATTTTATTAAATGAACTACCATTCAAAGCATTTCAGAGAATATTACATCCTATTCAAAGGTGTTCACTTCATTCAATGCTACAGCAAAAGTATTTGACAAGAGGGATGATATTTGAACTATCCACAGGCATGTGAATAAAACGCACAGTACCAAGCTGTAGCAATTATGAGTCATCTTCTCACTTTACAGAGGACTATCAAAAGGAATGACACATTAAAAGGATTTTTTTTTTCTTTAAGGGGAACAATACTGTTACAAGCTCACACAGCACAGCTGCAAAAATACCTTCAGTCTATCATCCAGAATTCCTAAAGGTTTCTTGTGGATTTGTGGTTAATGAAACACTGCAAAATAGCACTCACTATGTTGTAAAATATGCCTCATGGTTTATTACCCTCTTAGTTGACTAAAAATGAAGGGCACCCCAAGCATGTTATTCTATTTTAATTATATAAACCACAAAATAAGAAAGAAAGAATTTAAGAACAGAATCAAATATATGGAGAATTCTCTGTGTCCTCATAAGTGGATTACAGATGATTTATGATGTTACAAAGCAACTGCTAGAGATCTGGGGTCAATACAAGAATTCTTACTGATGAAAATCTGTACACTTTCTCATGATTTATGACAAAGCAAGATTAAAACTTGGTCTTCAAAAACTTATTCCGCTTGACCTTATTCAGCACAAGAATTTATTCCTGAAACAGGACTAGCTCATTCCACAAAGAGGCCATCTGATAACAGCACCAGTGGGTAATGGATTACTTCAGATTGAAAGCAAGGAAAGGGCACTAAGATAACTGCTCTTGAGGGCACTATGAGAACTACTCTTTCCAAGGTTAGAAAACACAGCATTCATTATACATTATAAAGGTTTTTTGATATTTCTGTTTTTCTACCTTTACAAGACAAGTACAGTACAGGAAATTATTGCCTCTTAGCTGAGGTTGTTTCCTCATAAAGAACACTACACTGATTCGACTTTCTGATGTTCACTAATTTGACTTATTATTAAGCTTTTCACCTTGATAAGCTATTTTCCCTAAAGCATCCATGTTTACTGAGAAAAAGACACTTATTTATCTTTCACTGAGTTGTCAAATACTAAAGTATTTTATTTCTGGCTAAATACTCCAGCACACTAAGTTCTAACAAGCAATGATGACAATAATAGTTCAATATATGTTTACTAATTAAAAATAATGGAGAAGACAGAAGAAATGAGCAACTTATCTTTCCGATTATCTCTATCACTTCTCCATTTTCTTTCCTTCCTACTTCCATAATATTTTCCTTATTTTATTAAGGAACAGATGTGTTGCCACTTCTTGCTCAGATCTTCAAAGTTTTTACTAAATCTAGTCCTCAGTTTTTAGGTTGATTACAAACCAGTCCTGCCTTGCCTGAAAGGGAGAATTTGCTCCAGCGACACACAGCCATCTCAGGCTGCATCAACTCTGTTTGCCTAATTCTGAATCCTCTTCAACATCAAAGGTGTAACTCACATTTCAGAATTAGTAGGGTCAACAGTCCACCTAAAAGAAAGGTAATATTGCCTGAACCATTTATCACAAACTTCTTATTTGACAGTTTTTGCCCTGTTTTCTGTTCTCACATTATGTGCAAACAAACACAGATTTTGTCACATTCTTTAAGAATTCACAAAATACTTTACATGATTCAAATATTGGCTTGCCCTAAGCTCAGCTGTAAGCCTTAAATATTTGTAGTGTGCCATTAAGGCTGCAATTTTCCACCTTATGGCAGCTCCTGGTCTCTGGTAAGTCTATGAATCCGAGATAGTTAAGATGGCAATGCAAATGATCCTGAAGCACATTCTCACAGGAAACCACTTAATAAAATGCTTTGCCTTTGACAAATAGTTTTGTGAAATAAAATTAAGTGAAGAAATTTGGAAAAAGGCAACTGGAGAAGCCATAGCAGTATCAATAAACATGGCCAATTATAGAACTTCTCTGATTTTTATTCCTAAATGTCAGCAGGTACTGGAAAAAAATGCAATGAAGAAAGGGTTTGAGAGAGAAACGTGTAAGGGAAAAAATTAAGGCATAAATTAAATGAGTATAGCAATGTTATTACAAAAATACAGCCACTCCACAACACACTATAAAGTGCCAAGAAGAATGTAAAAGACACTGGTACTACCCACATGTTTATATAATCCTTTGATCTCACCTTGAGGACACTTACTACCTTCCAGTAAGCATCAGATTATTCACACTAGAACATATAACTACATTTTCAGTGCAAGAGAATTCACTCCAGTGGAGGAGAAATAACAGCTTGAAAGTCATATGACCAAGCTAACCCAAAGCAAGCAATCTGTTAATGGTCCCAATTCTCTATGGAGAAAGGATGGCTACATTAGTTACATAACTCAGGTTAAACTTAGATTAAAACCATCTATGAAATATGCATATCCTTTGAAAACAGGGTATTATAAGAAGTTTTCCAGCAGGACCAACTTTTTCAGTCCTAAAAGGTGTACCACGAGTGTATTGCCAAACCTCATCTCTATAGCATCTTTCCATTGGTATGAATCACATATAATGAAAGCAAGTAAGTATTTTTATGAACTTAATTCAGACCACTGCTGGAACAAATCCAACTTGGACCTTAAGAAAGAGGCAAGCAGGGAATAGGGAACTTTCTTTCCTTTACAAATAAATTAAAGAACCAAATTTATTCAAACATGAAAGCAAGGGCAGAGTGTAAATTTGTAAGGCTACTTTTCTCCTAAGACACAAACCTTATTTTAGGGAATATCTTTTTCTCTATTTCTAAACCTTTGTATTACAGCTTGTAGTGCATAAACACAAGGAAGATATCCAGAAGAGGGTTTGTGAACAAAAGGAATAAACATGTAATAAATACATATGTGGGGTGAATGTGTAAAAGCAGAATGAAGCAAAGGCAAATGCTATAGTCTGGATCTTACAAGAATACTTGTGATGGTGTTACACTAAATCTTACCCTAGTCTGCTTCAGCTCAACTTACAGCCAGAATGCTAACACCACACAGAAAAGTGATCAGACAATGCTACACAAACAGCAGTTTCACGTGCAACATAATGAACTGAATTGGCATGAATATCCTGAATAATGAATTATCTAATAATCACTCTAATAATTAGTCTTATGAATGCCACAGAAATTAATGTTGATAGATAAATACCCGCATATGAAAATGAAATATAGCTATGCAGAAGAGCACTTACAAGTGGTACGAATTTTCAGCAGTTATAAGACATGTTTCCAAACAAAGAAATAGATCAAAAGAAAGTGGTATAAGCCCCTTAACTTATCACTTAGGTTATTTAAAAAATAAGCTGGAAAATCACTGGAAAATTTTACACAGTGGAGAATGTCTAAAACCTCCCTTCTACCTCTAATGTCTAATATCCACAAGTTTCTGGACATGTTTGGGCTATTCAGCTACAGATATTAGGTCTAGCTCCAGGAAGCAGCACGATGCCAGCATTCTACTCAACTCCCAGAGATTGGGAAATCTCCAGAGCACCACTGCGGCTTACTGAAGTACCAAGTCTCAGGTTTTACAGTCTCCCTAATCTGATCCCCCCCTTCTGGGGAACTTTGAAAAATAAGTCGCTTGAGGCATAACACACCTCTGTGAAGCCTACAGAGAATTGTGTTTCTCCGTAATTTCTGAAGACCTTAGTTTTCTTTGCTGCAGAAAGGAGATAACATTTTTAAAGCTATCTGGAACTGTGTATGATGCCTTTTTGAATGTCAAAATAGAAAAATCTGATTTTCCAAGGTTAGAACTCAACATGTTCAAAAACCATACTGTCTGAAAATGTCTTAAGACTGTGCTCCTAATATTGAAGTAACTGAATCACTTATCAGTTTTGCAAATTAAACCTTTAAGACATGAAGACATTTTCCTTTCATCCCAGCATTCAGATACTACAGTAACAGGTGTAGTGGAATGGAGCAGAACTCTACTAACTGCTTTGACATCATTCAGTCTAGGGCAAATTCTAGGAAGAAAGATGCATGTCACTACATGAATGTAGCTGCTGTTCTTGTAATAAAATTTGGACATTATCCAGACTATCTCCCTCTGTTTAAAAATCAATTTTAATTCATTCTTCCCATCTCTTGTTTCAAGCAACTGACAAATGAATTACAGTATCACAGTATCACAGTAATGATGAGGCTAGAAAAGACCTCAAAGATCATCCAGTCCAACCTAAAACCAACCAAGTAAACCTAAACATCTGACATCTAGATCATGCCACTCAGCACTTCAACCAGACTAACCTTAAACACCTCCAGAGACGGTGACCAAACCACCTCCATGGGCATCCCATTCCACAACCGGATCACTCTTTCAGTAAAAAAACTTTTCCTAATGTCAAATGTAAACCTTCCCCGATGAAGCTTAAGACTGTGACCCCTTGTCCTGTCTCCAGTGTCTCCAGGGAGAAAAGACTGACCCCCGCCTGACTACAACCACATTTTAGGTAGTTATAGACAGCAATAAGGTCACCCCCAAGCCTCCTCTTTTCCAGGCTAAACAGACCCA